>CM021106.1:139126498-139649531 GCA_007115665.2 Sequoiadendron giganteum
TGTAAACTATGCCAAATATGAAGTGGTGTTTGCTTTAGTCAATGAACCTCAAAAAATTATAGACCAATATAAGAGAAACAAAACACTGCATGAGTGAACATATGAATGCTACTCAACCATGAATACACAAAGAAAATCAAACTATGTGAAGTTGAAAATATAGATAGTACTATGATTAGGAGTACTAGAATCTCACAAAATATGATTCATTCAAATAATCCCCCATATGAGAGATCAAGATAGAAGGTCTATGTGACCCCCCAAAAAGAACGTTCCTTCATTGGTTCACTGAAAGAAGAATTAGAATAACACTTTCATAAATCCCTGTTAATGCTAAGAGATATATTCTAGACCAACTAAAATCAAGCACATGAGTGTGCAAGGAATTTAAACCCATAATAGATCCAAAATATGTACAATAAATTGAAAAAGGGTGTGCATCAAGGCACACATAAATGAGGCGATAATTAGGAGGATCCATTGTTGTGATGGAATATGAAGAAAACATGCACCATGTGGCAAGAGTCATGAGGATCCTTAATTTTGATGTCAATTGAAGGGTCTACACAACCCCCATTACACTTTATAATTCAGTGTATGTATTAAAATTCCTAAATTCCTTCCCTATGGAACACATTAAATTTTTGTGGCACTTTATATGAATGCATTTACAAGATTAATTTTATGTTTTGAGTCCTTATAAGTTTGTCATTTATTGCATGAGGTAAATAATAAAGGTGTAGATTAATTCTATCTTTCAAACCTCAAGAAAATGACAAAATTAGAAATTGAAAAATCCCCATTAGAATGACAAAAAATGACCTCCCTTACAAAATTTTGACAACTATGGAAAAAAAATATCCTTCCCCTTACAAAGTTATGGGAAAGTCATAGAAATTAAAAAAATATGAACAATTAGCATAAATTGCTAGCAAATAAATAAAAGTAAGCACAAATGTTTATGCATTTGATAGATATATATGATCTCATCAACTAACCTTCCACATCATAATATCTGTAAACTTGGTTTTCGACAGGGATGCCAAAATTCCACTTAACATTCTCTTTTTCTGGTAACAAAATTAGAAAGTAAAATACCAAACATATGAGTAGAAACCCAAACCAAAAAGGATAATTCTCAACCAAAGACATTCTGAAATTTTCAATTAGATTTCCATTACTAGGCTACACAAATCAAACTACTTGTTTTCCTTCACCATCATGTGTGCAAGATATACAACAATAGCCAAAGTAGAACCTTCAAGATTTCTGAAATAGGTTTTATAGGTGATGTCATAAGCAACATAGCTTATGATGCAGGAGCATCCTTGGTTGTTTGAAATCTTGCATCAACCAAAAATATTTTCATTCAATTTTGTTCTTGTTCTTGTTCAAGTTGGTAGATCCAATATTTCTTCATGTTTTCTCACCATATCTCATGGATTTATGGATTCATCATGGACATGTTCAATTTCACTATGAACCAATTTTTTAGCTCGATTGTGTCTTTTCTAGCAAGTTATCACTTCTGGATTAAGTGAGTTTTTGGAACTGGCCCCAAAATAATTTCAAACTTAACGACTAGTTTGATCGATTGTTTGATCCTTTCTGTGACTTCCGGATCCTCATAGTGTGTTTCAAATTTTTCCATGAAGTGTACCAACCTTACACTTAGGTCCACTCTTCATCATACGCATCTACTATGGAAGAAATTCAAATTTCAGGCTGACCTATTCTTGCACATGTTATGTTTCCTTCATCAAAGATTGTAATGTTCTTTGGCTAACGCAGATGTTTTCTTGACCTGTAGATATGATATAAAGCTCTTAATAGATCCTTGAGATAACATTCAATCAAGTTTAAGTAGAATAAGAAGAATGTATAGTTTGATATGTATGATTTTTGCTCGCATGTATGAGCATTGTATTTTGAGCATGTTGTATCAGGCCTGTGAGACAAATTTGTAAGCTCAGATGTGGCTGACTATATGTAATCAAATTTTTTTATAATAAGAATGTGTGTACCTGCATTTGCCTCCATATTATATGTTTCTTATATTTTGTTACTCTACTTTCACAGTCCAAATTTTTCTCTTAGAGGACCCTCCTACCATGGTTGCACCAAATTGGTATCAGAGAGAGATTTGTTCCTTGCGAGATCATTAGAGTTTGCAAAGATTTGTTGAAGATTTTTTGAGGGTGGCATACTAAGGATCCAACCTATAGCTGCAGAGACTTGTGTAAAGATGGTGGGAGGAAGAAATGGTAGAGGAAATGGAGCACATGGAAATGTAGACCCAACTATAATGGAGATGTTGAGAGTGATTGATGCTAGATTGGAAATAGTTGAAACATCCCAGAGAAGAGGTCAACCAGTTGAGCGTGTAAGTGATGAAGAAGTAGAAGAATATGAATAAGTTTCAAGAGAAGAGAAACCTGGCCTTGATCGAGGAGAAGAAAGTTTCATAAGAGCCCTAACCAGAGTGAACACTAAGCCACATTTCAATCCACCAGATTATAATGGTAAGTTGGAATAAAATGAATTGCGTGATTATATAATAGAGATGTAAAATTATTTATTTTGAAGGTACCCCAAAAGATAAGAAGGTGAAATTTTCTTGTACAAAGTTGAAAGGACATGCATCCCTTTGGTGGGAAAATTTGCAGATAGATAAACAAAGAAAAGGAAAGGAGAATATAATATCATAGGATTGGATGGTGAATAAGTTGAAGACAAATTTCATGCATGTAGATTATCAAATCAGTTTGTTCAAGAAGTTCAAAAAATATGAAGAAAATAGAATCAAGTGTGGTAGATTATACTAAAGAGTTCTATAAGTTGAACATCAGATCTAGAAATTTAGAGGATGAGATTGAGCAAGTAGCCCGATATGTAAATGGTTTGAGGCTATCTATTCAAGATGAGATTAGTTTGATCAGGTTGTTGAGTGTGGAAGAAGCATATAAATGTTCCCTAAAAGAATAAGAGAAGCTAAACAAAAGATATGAGCAGACACAGAGAGGAAGAGGTGGAATATTTCAGTGAGGAATAATATTTACTAGATGAGGAAGAGGATCTTTTCCAAATCAGAACAAGGATAAGGAGGCCAGTAAGAATGATAATTCATACCGAAGAGGAGGACATGGTGATTACCGAAATGAAGGATATAGAAAAGAGTATTGAGGGTAACTTATTTCAAATGTGGTGGAGAAAGACATAGAGCCTTTGAATGAAAATAGGGAGAGACAAGCAAAAAGATTGATAAAAACAAAAGAACAACATTTGTTGAGTAGGATCATGTTGGATCAGCTAATCAACTAGAACAAGGAGAAGTATTGGTGAATAAGAGAGTAGTGTGTCAAAGTGAATTGGAGAAGGAACCATTGCGAAGAAATAATTTTTTTCAGACCAGAGACAAGGTAGCTAGTAAATGTTGTAAAGTGATTGTTGACAGTGGGAGTTCTAAGAACTTGGTTTCTGAAGAAATCGTGGCCAAATTGAAGTTGGAAAGGTTGAAACACCCAAATCCATATCAGATAGCTTGGATTTAAGATGAGCATAAGATACTTGTAAGTTAACAATGTTTAACGGGGTGATCCCACAAGACTGGTTTACAATTTTTGGGCAAACTGGACACTGAACTAATTTTTAAAAACTAAATATTCACTTTCAGGCTCCTATAGCGGCTAAACCATGGGGAATTTGAAGATGATGAAAACTAGTGATTTATGATGTTTTCTCTATAGATTCTAAATATTATTTGTTTCAATTTTTTCGGAATCAGATTGCAATTATTTTTCCATCTCCTTCGAAAACTAGTTTTTTTTTAAAATAGCATTTTTAAGGAGTGACATTCACTGTATACAACATAACTTTTTTTGTATGAAGGATAAAATTCTAATTTTTTCAAATTTATATTTTTAACTATGATATCTAGCACTTTCATTTGGTTTTATAGTGTTTTATTGAATATTTTTTCCTTAATCAAGTTTCAAAGTAAAACCAATTGAAATTCAGACATAGGAAAACCTTATACAACTTAAAAAAAATTGTATAGGTATCAAAATTCAATTTTATTTTTTTAATGTATCAAGGATATCAATACCTAGCCTAAACATATTTTTCAAAATTTTATTTTGATAGTATACTATTTTTTCACATGTGCAGAACAAAGAGCTTGATTTTCGTTGAAAAACCTATGTTTAATAAAACTAAAAAAATACATACATAATAAAACCAAAATATATTAAAATTATATTTTTTGGATATCTCATTCCAAGGACTACCATGATAATTTCAAATAAATTTTAAATGAATTCATTTGATCCCCCAAAAAATATATCAAAAGTGATTTTTTATCAACATTTTGATAGGTGTAAAGGAGACTCCGTTGTAGGTATGGTTTAAAACTAGCGGGGTTCTATCCAAGGGGGTTTGATCTAAGGTTGTTTGATGAAACCATCTTCAATTGTAATCCTTAAATGGAAATTTTTAAGGCTTAAGTCATTATATTTTCTAAAATATGCGATTTCAGAAAAAATCAGAATCTCCCAAAAATTGTAAACCAACTTTGGGGGATCACCCTTGAACGGTGAAGTTGAAGATAGGAAATTACCATGATGAAGTTTTGTGTGATATCATTCCTATAAATGTATGCCATATTTTTTTGGGAAGGCCTTGGAAATATGATAACAAGCTATTCATAATGGAAAGAAGAAGATGTATACAATTGTTGCTAATGGGATGAAGCAGACTTTGTTACCATTGGAGGATGTTCCTAAAGCTGAGATTTGTACGAATGCTAGAATTTGGTTGGTTTATGGAAGGATATTTCTTGATGGACTGAGACATGAGAGCATGTGATATGCCTTGGTTCCTAAGAAGGTTGAAGATTTGAAGCATGTAGAAGAACAACCAGAGGAGATAAAGGAATTGTTGATAGAATATGAAGCTATCATTTTAGATAATGTACCTAATGGATTGCCACCTGTGAGGAGTATTAGTCATTGCAAAAATCTGATTCCTAGAGCTAGTTTTCCTAATAAAGCAACACACCAGATGAAACTGGTAGATAATGAAGAATTGAATAGACAAGTTCAAGACTTGTTGTGAAAAGGTTTGATCAAAGAAAGCTTAAGTCCTTGTGCAATACCCATTGTATTGGCAGCTACAAAGGATGGAGAATGGAGGATGCGTACATACTCTAAAAATATAAACAAGATCATAGTGAAGTATAGATTTCCTTTGCCTTGAATGGATGACATTATGGACTACTTCAGTGGAGCTAAGTACTTTACAAAGATAGATTTGAACAGTGGATATCATCAAATCAAAATCAAACAAGGGGATGAATGGAAAACAACATTCAATACAAATGAAGGATTATATGAGTGGTTGGTGATGCCTTTTGGACTAAAAAATGCACCAAGTAATTTCATGAGGTTGATGAATGAGGTATTTAAGAGATTCTTGGGTAAGTTTTTGATTGTTTATTTGGATAAAATTTTGATTTTCAGTAAGACTAGAGAAGATCATTTGTTGCACATAAGACAAGTTTTGCAGAGGTTGAGGGAAGAGTAATTGCTAATAAACATTTACGAGTGTAGTTTCATGAAGGAAGAATTGGTATATCTTGGATTTATGATATTTGTGGATAGATTGAAGATGGATCCTGAGAAGGTAAGAGCTATTTTTGAATGGCCTACACCTGAAAGTATTGGAGAAGTAAGATAATTTCATGGATTGGCTAGTTTCTACCAAAATTTCATTAGGAATTTTAGTTCTATTTACAGTTCTATGATAGAAACAATGAGAGGAGATAGGAAAGATTTTAGGTGGACATCTGGAGCAGACATAAGTTTTGATTTGTTGAAACAAAAGGTAACTCAGTAACTTGTGTTTGCTTTACCAAATTTTACTAAGGTATTTCAGGTAGATTGTGATGTAAGTGGAAATTAAATTGGAGCAGTGTTGAGTCAAGAAGGAAGACTAGTATCCTATTTCATTGAGAAGTTGAATGATTCTAGGTATAGGTATTCAGTATATGATCAGGAGTTTTACTCCATAGTTCAAGGTTTGAAGAAGTGGAGACATTACTTGTTGTCTAAGGAGTTTGTGTTGTATACTGATCATCACGCTTTGCAATACTTGAATAGTCAAGGTAATTTAAATTAGAAACACATGAGATGGGTGAAATTATTGTAGAGTTATTCTATTTTTTGATGAATTAAAGAGCTTGTATGAGGAAGACCCAAATTTTGCAAAACCTTGGAAAGATTGTAAAGAACCAATCTTGGAGGATAGAAGCCAGTGGCTGAATTATTCCATTTAGGAGGATATGTTGTTCAAAGGAAATCATTTGTGTATACCCTAGATCTCAATGAGGGATAACTTGGTGAAAGAGAAACATAGTGGACAATTGGCAGGACACTTTGGAATTGATAAGATAGTGGCATTGGTAAGTGAGAAATAATTTTGTCCATAGATTCATAAGTTAAGAATTTTTTTTAGAGTTGCAAAGATTTTCAAGTTATAAAAAGGAGTAGTCAGAATGTTGGATTGTATAAACCTTTGACCCTTCCAGAAAGACCTTGGGAGGATATCAGTATGGATTTCATACTTGGTTTTCCTAAGACACGAAGAGTTAATGATTTTGTATCTATGGTGGTGGAAAAAAATTCTAAGATGACACATTTCATACCTTGTAAGAAGACATCAAACGTAGTACATTTCGTAGACTTACTTTTCAGAGAAGTGACCAGATTGCATGGATTACCTAGGAGTATTGTTTCAGACAGAAATACAGAGTTTGTTGGTTACTTTTGGAGGAATCTTTGGAAGATGTTGAAGAAAGATTTGAAGTTCAATTATAATTTTCACCCATGGATAGATGGAAAAATAGAGTTAGTGAATAGGATTTTGGGAAATTTGTTGAGATGTTTGGTTGGAGAGAAAACCAGAAGTCAGGATTCATCCCTTGCACAAGCAGAGTTTGCCTCCGATAATTTAGTGAATAGGAGTACAGGGAAAACACATTTTTAGATTGTTACTAGAGTTCATCTTAGAGGTATATCAGAATTGCGAGACTTCAATAAAGAATATAAAAGGAGTGCAAAAGTAGAGGAATTTGCAGAATATATGAACAAAGTGCATACTCAAGTGAAGTAGCAGTTGGAAGATATGAAACGGAAATATAAGGAGTGAGAAGATGAAAAGAGGAGACATAAGGAGTTCAAAGCTGGAGATGAAGTAATAGTATATTTGAGGAAGGAAAGATTCCCATTTGGCACATATAGTAATCTCAAGATGAGGATGTTTAGAACTTCCAGGGTTTTGAAGAAGTTTGATTTAGGAAATGCATATGAATTAGAGTTACCAGATGACATGGGTATATAACCTATATTCAACATTGTAGATGAACATCAGTACCATGAAGTGGAATCTAGTGAAGACAATAAAGTGAAATTGAAAGAACAACTTCATAAACAAAAATCGGATGGGATAGAAGAGATTTTGGATGTCAAAGATGCGAGAAAGACTTGTAGAAAACAATACAAAGAATATCTTGTGAAGTGGAAAGGTAGACCAGTGGAGGATACTTCTTGGATTTCACAAGCTAAGGTAGACTGTATTGGTTTCCCTTTGGCCCCAACAAAGTGGGGGAATCACTTTTCATTAACCCCATATGTCTGATGCAGGAGCATCCTTGGTTCTTGGCAATCTTGCATCAACCAAAAATATTTTCATTTAATTTTGTTCTTGTTCTTGTTCAAGTTGGCAGATACGGTATTTCTTCATGTTTTCTCACTAGATCTCTGAGATCTATGGCTTCATCATGCACATGCTCAATTACCTTATTCCGATATTTTAGCTTGATTAGATATTTTTTTGGAAAGTTATTGCTTCCGGATTAAGTGACAGTTTTTAGAGTTGGCCCCAGAATAATTTCAAACCTAACAACTAGTTTGATCGATTGCGGATCCTTTTCATTTCTTGTGGATCCTCACAATGTGTTTTGATTTGTTCTATGGAGTTTCCTTGGCCTTACACTTAGGTCCACACTTAATCATATGCATCTACTGTGGAATAAATTCAAACTTGAGGTCGACCTGTTCTTGTACATGTTACATTTCCTTCATTAGAGATTGTAATGATCTTTGGCTGACACGAATGTTTTCATGACCCATGGATATGATATAAATCTTTTAATAGATCCTTGGGATCACAGTCAATCAATTTTAAGTAGAATTTGAAGAATATAGAGTTTGATCTATATGATTTTTGCTCGCATGTTGTATTAGGCCTGTGAGCCAAATCTGTAAGCTCGGATGTGGTCGACTATATTTAATTGACATTTTTGATAATAAGAATGTTTGTATCTACATTTATCTATATATTTTGTGTTGCTTCTATTTTGTTAATCTAACTACATGGTCTAGATTGTTCTCTTTGAGGACCCTCCTACCATGGTTGCACCACCTTACTACGGAATCGATAATGGTATTTATCAGTAGAGCTTAGGGGTATTTTTTGATGATAGTAAGTTCCTCCATGTTTCTATATTTTAACATTTTATTCCCAAGGAGGCCATCAACACCAAACAAACTAGTAATAGCTCTAACGTCTTCTTTCATGTTTGGGTACGACTTGTCCAACACAATGCTACCATCCTTAAATCAACTCAATAGGAAAAAGATAGAATTTTTGTCTACAAACTAGGAAAATTTTCCCCATAAATCCATACCCAGAGAACTTATATTTTGCAACTCATCTATCTTCAACCCTAGTTCCATTTCTTTCATCTTCTAATGATCAAACTCATCCAATTCAACTCCCTTTAACTTCAATAGAATATCACCACTAGATTCACTACCAATCAACATAGATTCCATTGCCACGCTCGGCTTCTTCAAACTTTTATCACTCTATGAAACTTCTTCTTCTTTGCAAAATGTGAGAAATGATTTGAAACTCCATCTTTTATCCTTTCATAATGAATTTGTCACCAAAACACATGTCGATGATGCCAATAATTGTAATTCATTTTTCAATCAGTCAGAGTAATCTTTATTGTGTAACATCACCTAGATCCAACATTTAATCATGTTGGAAACACATCAATCTTTCTTAGTAGAGGGGGAGCCAATACGATATTTATTCCAAAACTCCCCCTAAGCCAAGGAAATTGGCTCAATTACCCATAGGGCATGTACTAAGATTCGGTACCTTGGAAGTTTCCTCTACACTTGTTTCATTTTTCCTCCAAACCATGACTGTCTTCTTCTTAGATTCATTTGACTCTACAACTTTCCTTTTGTTCTCAGAATTTTTTGGAGCAATATATTTGCATGTGTTAGCATAATATATAGGTTGACTACACTTGTAACATATTTTTACTGATTTAGCTGAGTGAACCCTAGGTCTGCATTGATTAGCTTTGCGACCGTAACCATAGCATAAATAGAAAAAACCATGAAAGAGATTGTTCATTTCATTCCTTCTAGCTAGATTAGATAATTGACTTATGAAATGACTTTCTTTGTGACCAAACTTGTGACAGTTAAAGCATTGAGTATTTTTGTTTCATCTTGCTTCTACATTCTACAACCTTATGTCCAAAATTTTGGCATACAAAATAATGACCATTGAATGATAAGTACCTCTGAGTATTTAGTTGGCTTACTAGAGGTGTTTTTGTAGATGCATTACAGTTTCTAACCTTGCTTGTTACAAAAAAGCTTTCGTAAGCTTCAACTATTTTGTCTTCATCCTTAGTGTTCAGATTTGAGCTTTCACCTGTGAATCGAAGTCCTCCCTTATATTCATGACATTTTTGTAGGGACAATAGTTTATCAAAAATTATGCTACTCTCACATACTCTTGCTTCATATTTCAACCTTCTTATCTCTTGATCCAACTTCTCATTTTATTCTTCTTTCTATTTGATGATAGCTTTAAAATTTTCTTCAGTCTTATTCCATTCTTCTAATTTTTTTTTGATGGTGTCTTTGAGATCTTCTTCTATCATTTTGTATTCATCTAACTAAATCCTTAGATTCACAATATTTTCCTTTGACTCCTTTAATTCCTTGTTGAACTCTTTGTGTCTTGCTTTCAATTTCTATATTTTCTCCCTAAGCTTTGAGATGCAAGTATTTGTCTCCTTGAGGTTTTCTTTCAATTATTCATTCTCATATTTTTCACTTTCCCTATCACTTAATATTGACTTCAGTTCTTCCTCAAAGTAATAATCTCTTGTCATCTATTGAAATTGCCAAGATCTCCCTAAGGTGGTTAAGCTCTATCCGCAAAGTACCAAGCTCTAGTACCAATTGTTGAAAATTCTAGATAACTGAGAAGGTGGGTGAATCAATTATCCCAAAATAATTTTCTTTCTTTACTTAATATGGAGCAATCATAAACCATTCATATATTAATTAAAACAAAAATGAACATGCAAGCACCAAAAAACACCATGAACACCAAAAATTATGTAACTTAGGATGGAAAAAACCATGAAGAATTCTAATTCTCAATTATAAAACACTAGTTAAGTTGATTTTTACAAGGGCTCAAAATCCATTGCTCACTACAAGGTGGTTGACTAATGGGTGGCTCACTATCAGTGCCAGGCTCACTCCCCTATACAAAAAAAATGATTACAAATAGTCTCACTGAAAAAGTGAACTAATGAAGTTGCATCTACATATTCATGATTTTAGTTTTGGTTAATAGCATAATCTCTGTCTGCAGTAGATCTAGTCAAAAATATTATACACACCTTCCTTGCATAATTAGTGCAATACAAATTACTTCTTCTTGAATATTTCCTTCACTTCCTTCTCTGATCCTTGTCACTCAATGCTTCACACCCTTATCACTGTTTGGACATATCACTTATGGTGTTCTTCATCTTGAACCAAAAAGATGTTCTTTATATATATGCATGTATACCCATTGAAAAAAACTAAGTCGACCACATAATATCTTCATAGTCTTCTAAGTCGACCAAACATCATTTGAATTTAGATCACCACAAAACATGTCGGCATAAGGAACAACCTTAATATATTCAATAAGGCTTGACATGCTAGCACTGAACCCAAAGGATAGGTCACACATAAGGATCTTCTTACCACATTACCAAGGGACCAAGAATACGTCAAACATAAGATAGCATAATCACCAAAATATAGAAAATTTGAATTACATTAAATATATTTTGGAGTTGATGATAATGCTATAACCAAGAAAATCTTGATTAACATCAATTTCAATATCAACTGGCTAAGCACAATCTGACATACCAAAACTTGTAACATGCAACATGAAGTTCTGGATAGCAAGGTTACTAGGAGTAGGATTTTATTACAACAACCTATAAAAAAATATTAGCCTTCAATATTCTGCATTAAATTTCTTCCACAAATGTTCCAAAAAGAAGTACTTCTATATTCAAATCAAGGATAATCTACTCACAATGCAATCATCATAGGATAGATCATTTTTGTCTATTATCTAGTGCACAACCTTCCAAAACTAAGGTTTTTATATCAATGACAATAATGCAATATCAACAACTTCTAAACATCCCTAATCGGGTATTTTTCTACATTTCTGATCATCAAAAACATTTTTTTTGCATTTTGTATTCCTACAATCATTTTGTTGTTTCAGTTTCCAAAATTTCTATTTTATGAGATTTTTCATATTAAGGTTAATTTGTTAAATTCACCTCATTTCTTGAATTCAAATTTGCATCATTTTCATGTTTTTTCTTAGTATAATTAGTAAATCATCTTTCTCCAAATCTATAAATTTATAATCTCTTTGCATTTGAATTCATTCTTGCATAATGGACATGTGTATTGGTAATATATGGAAGTCCTTAACATCTTTGGTTGATGTCTCAATTTGCATGTTTGGTAATGATCCTAATGCAGTATAACCTAATCATGCTCAACCAACCCCTAATTAATTTCCTCGTGAAATTGACATCTTAGGTGAAGATGATAATAGCATGCATGAATTATACGAAGAAATTTTTTTCCTTTGTCTATTTTTGGTTTTTGGCTTAATTTTTGTCTTTGGGATGATACACGCACAAAGAGTTTATATTTTTGACAGACATGCAATGCACCACATGGTGGTTGCAAGTTTTTTAATAATCACTTGCTCCTCAGTCAAAATTCGGACCATGTGTAAACTTGGCAGACATTTTCTTGAATTTTATTTTTGTGAATCTAAGATTATTTGCCTATGTGACACGTCACCCCTTTGCACAAGGAAGCTGTATCTTGGGAGTGTTCACTTAAAGACCATCAGAATGCATTTTTCCTTTTCCAATGAAGGGATGAGAGTTGGTTCTGCCAAAGCCACTTGGGTGATTGACAAGACCTTTGCTAGACTGTCTTTCTAGGATTAGAGCGATTACGAGGGCTAATTCTATTGAAATATCTAAACGATATAAATGTGGCAGTTAAAATTTGATGAGTAGGATTCCAATGACCTAATAAAGATCTAGGATCAGATTCCCAAACTATCAAGTGTGAACATTTGGCAGTCATTAATACTAAATGAGGTGGATGTTTCTCTCTTTTGGGTGGCTATATATTGTGAACAACAACATAATTAAGGGGTTCCTGAAGTTTTCCTATTGGAAAAAGTTTCCTTAGCTTTCTTAGTTAGTAGAAATATTTTCTTTTAAAAGTTTGCAGAACACTACTTCACTTTGGCATGATATGTCTTTTTTATGATCAAACTATTATCAGATTGGAATTTGATCTCTATTTGAAAGTTCATTTATATTTTAAGTACAAGTTATTTTGAGGAAATATATGAAACTATGCATGATATGGTCTTTTTCAATATTTCTTTCTTTATGTCTCTATCTAGAATAAAAAATGATTTCTTGCTTAATCTAAATAGTTTTATTATTAGATTTCCATGCTATTTGTGTATATTCTTAAATTATAATCTTTAGAGATTGGACTATTTCATTGGACTTCTCCATTTTCTTTGTCGGGTTATTATTTCTTCATGATATGTTATATTAGGATGAATGGTTTATGTTACTTTTCAAAATGTTCTCTATTAATTCTAGAACTTCTATGTCCTATCAGATCTTAATACGCACTTCTTGCAGGTTGATTGAATGACTACATTTGTTCTTGTATCGAGCCTCTGTTGTTCGTTCTCCTCCAAAAAATGAAGGGAAGTCGTGTTTTGTGTCTATCATATCACTCATAAAAGGAAACTTGTGGTTTTGAAATATTGTAAAAGTGTTGGTGCATCGCCATTTTTAATGTTTTTCTATTTGAATTTATTTCTACTCTTTTCTGAAACTCAGAAAATAGTCAACTTTCTATTAAACTCCCCGAGGTATTCAGTGAGGCGCATATTGTCCCCCACTTGCTGAATTTCCCATAAGACTATTGGAGAGGTGTAAGCTTGGATGATCAATAGTTCTTTTTCTAGCATGCATAGTGGGAATAGTTCCAAAGGCCTAATTAGAAGTCAGAAATATTTCTAAATTAGACTAGAGGAAGGAAACTAGAGGTTTCATGCCTAGGGTTCAAACAAGAGCATCTTTACAGTGTAACTTTCAATATTCTTAGCTACCAGCCTCAGTACCTAGAAGGAGAAGAGTCGCAAGTTTTGTATCACTTCTGAGAAGCAGTAGAGTAAGAAGTAAGAGTCTAAAGTTTAGAGCCTTATCTATTTTGCATGGAGGCAAAAGTTTCCAAAGAATAATACTAGTTTACCCGATATATAGGAACCTTTTCTCCATAGCCCACGTACCCCATCCTGCTCCCAAAAACTTTGTAACTTGGGATAGTGGTAGTCCACTATTGCCACTGACTCCACCCAACATCTTGCCCACCATACTCTCTAATTCCCTCAAGGCTATTCCAAAATTTTCTCAGGAGGACTTTAAAACTCATTCTAAGCACCTCCAAGATGTAGCGGAAGTATGTAGGGTGCACAATATCATGGATGAAAATATCGCGATGAGATTTTTGGTTGCTTCTTTCAAAAGGAAGGCTCAAGAGTGGTATAGATCTCTGACTTCTGGTTTCATCAAGTCGATGATCTAAGAGAAAATATTTTCACGCTTTTCAGAGAAAGGATATTGTTCCTCACTATTACATCAATTGATTATAATCAAGAGAGCCCCACAAGAAGCTATGAGTGATTTCAACACCAAGTTTAACAAAACCTGGCAGAGGATCCAAACTACTGCACAACCTCCAATTTCTATGGCATTCATGTTCTTCTTAAATGCCATCAATTCGGATATTGTGGTCCTAATAATTTCCATGGGAGGAGACACTCCACCCAATGCCTATGAGATGGTCGTACGTGCAGAGAATAATTTGACAGATGTGGGAAACCTTCTACCATGACCTTTGATGCCCGTTTTTGCGGAAATATCAAGTGTGCCACTTTGAGAAGAGTCTTCTTTGAACACTTTCAAGACACAAATGACAAGCTCAACTCCACTCCAGTCTATGTACCTATACCCTACAAAATAGTCAAGTACATCGGGCTCTTCCTTTGCAACAACAGACCTTAATTATAAAGAGCCTAATGTGATCCTTTGCTAATGAGCTATTTCTAATCAAGCAACAACAAGAAGATCCTCTTAAGAAAGAAAATCAGACATACCAAGGAGGTAAACCCTTCTATCAACAAAATCAAAAAAGTGCATATCAAGGACCTTTGGGTCAGGGAGGTCAGTAAGTGGCTTTCACCAACCAAATAGTTCTAGTTTCTATGTTGTTACAAATGGTTAAGGATAGCCATAGCAAGGAGTTGATTCTAGGCCAAAATAACCTGGCAGATGATGAAAATACATGGTGTTTTCCCTACAATGATGGTCATATGCCTCGATATTTCCCCAAGGGAAATCCATAGAAAAGGATAGCAAAGCAAAGGAAAAAAGGTGCCTAGCCAAATAGGGAAGGGTATGAGCTCTAAGATGGAGAAAACTTGATTCATAGCACAAATGCAAGGGATGTATGTAGAGTAAGATTTGGACATTGCACCCGATCAAGCACTTTTCTCTTGGATGGAAGAAGAGGATTTTTTCATGAATGATGCTTCGAAAACCAACACTCTATAGGTATAGTGAGACTACAACAGAAGATCCAAGAGAAGACTCATTGGAGAATATGTGACATAAGCTCTACCTTGTTTCCAGTCTCACCAATCACCTTTGCGTGAAGGACAACTGCCCTAGCCGATTGCTCAACTAATTTTTCAGCCAACTTAACAACATCAAATTCCACCATCGCTCGACAAGTTTCCTGATAAGACATCAAACCTGTTCACAACAGATCATCTTCCTCTAAAGCCGAGAGAGATTTTTCTATTCAAACCAAAGATTCAGCCAGTCTGGATGCTCAACGCAGTGGAGTAATTGAATAAGACACCCACTAATGTGTCTCTATGGCACATGATAGCTATCCCCAAGAAAAATACATTTCTTCAAGAAGCATTGAAAAAATAACCCAAGCCTTAAATGGGTGAAGTTTTGTCATGTGATCTAAGTAAAAATAAAGGGCTTGCATCGGAACCTCAAATTCTTAAGCTCACAGCTTAGAAAAATGACATGGATGAAGCAAAAGCGAAAGAGGTAAGCAAGCCCAAGCCCACTCCTTTCCTTTTAATGTTAATTATGTGATATAAAATTTTGCACAATAATAAAAGCATATTTTGTTTAGAAAGGTAAAGGTAAATGTAGGTTTTTAGGTAACTACTAAATAAGAGACTAATTTGTTGTATGATACCCCCCTTCAAAAGCCCTCAAGGGGATTGGTATTTCTTTTATCTTATATCAAAGAGGTATACAATCCTACACCCCAAATAATTCTAACATATGACCTTTGAAAAGAACACACAGTTTCACTAATATGTAAACTATTCAAGTATTGAAAGAACCCTATTTTCCTAATAAAGAAGAAAGTATATACTATATTTGTTGGACTGAACATATATCTTTCCACTAGTTCATGTTTCAGCCAATACTTTGGACATACATGAAGGGACAAGAGTCGAGACAACCAACTCAATGACCATCACTAAAACCTGAAGACGTGTAGACTGGGGCGGTTTACACATTCTTGAAACAGATGTGCATCTTCAAGATAGAAAGAACTGTAGAAAATGTTTGCATAATGTAGACAACATCTTTAACATGTAGAGGACATCACGTAACATCCCTTGGCATCTCAGTTGATGCTCACTCCTACAGAAACCAAAACAAAAAGTAAATGAGATACCCTATGCTCTAGAAGGTCAAAAGAACCTACCAAAGTCATTTCTCAGTCATCCAGAAAAGGGAATTTAGAGAGAAAATAAATAATGTCTGCCAAATTTAAAAGGAAAAAAAGAGCAAAACCATCAGTTTTCGACAACATAGATTTGTCAAGAATTGCATGTTAAGAACAACTGAGAAAAAAAACCTCACTTGCATGTATGATTCAAATTTGTGATGATTAATTTTGATTTTGAACGTTCAAATTGGAGATGCATGTGGCATCTGTGAACATCAGACATTCTCATTCCTAAATGCACCAATAGCCTGATGCTAAAAATGGTGTCCTGGTCACCATCATTACATCTCACTATGACAATGATAATTAGGGAGAACACACCCAAATACATTAGTTTGGTAATTATGATAAAACAATTCAATAAAAAAATTATAAACATACCATACACAAAGATATGAGGCAGTAATAGACTACTGACATTCATGAACTCAGCACCAGCTTACTTTATTGACAAATTTTCATACCATTAAATATTACGCATATGAAGCTACAACCAAACAAAATGCATTTTGTAGAATTATATTTTACTCCAATCTCTTTGTCAACTTATGTTCTAGTAATTTCAGCTTCTATAACTACTGGTAAATTTGTTCGCTACTCTTTGAGACCACTCTTTTCTGATTTACTTGGAAGTAATTGTATCTTGGAATCCTAGAAAACCCCCATCCTCTAGCATAAAATATTCTTTAAGCAACTTGTTAGGTCAAGGTTTGTCTGCATAAAACCAAATGATGGGGATATAAAAATAATGTATGTATCCATAGACTCCCTGTCCAAAGTCACATTCAATGCCATTGATTAAATTGCTAACATCGTGTGAATCTAAATTATTCTATATTTACTTTGATATGAAAATATAATCTAAGAAAGAAAATATGTTACCCTTAAAATATTTGAAAATAAAAATGTTCGAATCCTTAGAGACTACAAATTGCATTGAAAATAAGTTGTATGACTTTTAGAACTAGATTTCTTCATAGATTTCTCTACCTAGGCTAACTTCCACTATTGTTGGCAGGCTAAAGCCCTTAGATCCCAAACCCTTAAGACTGGATTACTTCATATTGTAGGGTGCATAAAAGTGATATGTAAAGGATCTAATAAAGACATAATGTAAGAGACGCTTTGTTACCTTATTAAAATGATCTACAAGATTCTTACAAATTATGTTTTGCCTTAGGAAATTTAAAGTGGTTGTTTCTATAAAATCAAAAAGGACAAATAAATTTTGCAAAGAAGATTCATTCTCAGCAATATTACCTGAATATGAGAGTCTGTCAATCTGGATAACAAGTCAAACTAGATAAAAATGTTCTTGAAGAACGAATTTGAGAAAAACATATATATCACAAGATTGAATCAGACTTCATTCATGGCTGAAGTTGTGTTTAAATTTATTATTTATGCTACTTCTTTAAAATGAAAATTGTCTTGTCCAAACTATCTAGACCCTAGAGTAACCCTAGTATTTCTCTATTATAATTTATAACTGATAATGCCCTGTAATTAATATTTGAAATCTTGTAACAATTGCCTTATCCCCGTTTTCAAGAGGTATACGTAAGGCATTATCTATATGGAGATGACAAGAATGGAGAAAATAAAGAAACGAAGAAGGCTATTAAAGATGAAGACAACAAAGGGACCAACAACCCCAACAATGTTTGAATTTGGATGAGGGAGAGAGAAGTTTGTATCCCATATTACAGAGTAAAATGAGAAAGTGAACAACAGGATTGTCAAGGACAACCTCAAATATGAGGGAGGGACAATTGCTAATGTAAGAAATAAATAGCTGGGAATGAGAGGAGATCAAGACTCATGGTGGGAGAAGCATGGAGATGGAAGTGATGATCCCAACAATGGGAGGAGTGCTGACAAAGGGCAGCAAAGGGTAGAATAACCTTTAGATGGGGAGTTGCTTGATGGTACAGGCGAGGAAAGGATAGAGTCTAAGGAGGGACAGTCACCAAATGATGAATTATTGGTTTGAGGCTGCACCATATTCTCAAAGAAGGATTCTTGGTAGAATGATATTATAAGTGTGATACTACACCTTGCATTGGATTTGAGCATTTGGTGATTCACCATTCAACCAATAGACAAACATATACAAAACCACATCTGGAGGTGAAATAGTAAATGTATACACAAAAAATTTGTAAAATATGTTAGAGAATATATTGCAGCAATGGACCAAGATCAAATCTCAGATGTCATGCCCCATTGCGTGTTACTGCAGATGTGGGAGAGGAGTTGGTTTCCCATGAATCCATGTTTTAAGACAACATGATAGTCTAATTCACTTCTGAATTAATATTCCCAGGGATATATATTTGATGTATAGAAATTTGATAAATTGGTGCATTCTAAGATGTAGAAAATATGAAATCATAGCCAAAGGAATAGGAAAGGACATTTATGATACAGATCTAGCAAATGGAGATATTTGAGATGAATAAAAAATAACTTAATAATGAAACTGTGCATATCTACCGAAAAAAGAAAATTTGTAGACATCAAGCAAATCCAAATGGGTGCATTGTGAGATAAAAACAAAATCCACTATATCAAAAAATGAAAAATAGAATAAAACAACATTAGTTAATTATCTAATTACTTTCTAAAGTCATAATTTGTCTATTAATTAAATAAATTTAATTATTTAATTAATTCATTTATTTATTTATCTTTATTCCTCCTTGATTAATTAAATAAATTTTATTTATTTAATTATGCCACTAATTAAGTCCTCTTCTTTCTAAAATTAAATAAGTTCTTATTTATTTAATTTTGGTCCACTTTCCACTATAATTAAATAATTATTTTTAATTATTTAATTATTTATCAGCCTTTTCTCTCTTAAATTAAATAAATTTTACTTATTTAATTTGGTTCACTCTCTTGAATTTTAAATTAAATCATTATGTAATTCAAAAGATTCCCTTTGTCACATTTTTCTATAATTACATAACATCTTTATGATTTAGTTATTCATTGGCCACCTCAATTAAATATTTTTTATTATTTAATTTCTCCTATCAATTCTTTATCTGTCCCAATCTTATCTTCCACATCAAATCTTATCTCTTGACATCTAATTTAATCCTAGACCTTGATTGAATTATCTTTTAATTCAACCTTCACCCTTGATTAAATTATTTATAATTTAATCTTGACCATTGATCCTTATCATTTGCCCTAATTTTGCCCTAACCCTAGTCCATACTACGTCTTTCATTCTTGGCCATTGATTAAGAAATATTATTGACTTTCAATCTTAGCCCTTCATTCAAAATTGTTTTTTTTCTATAAAAGACCTTACCCTTTTCATTGTCATGGGGATAGATCTACACATATTATGCAAATATATTTTGCTAGTGCGAGACAAGAATCTTCAATATTTTGTTAGTCACTTGTCATAAGCTTATTATTTCACACTCAAATCTGAGGGCAATTATCATATTCAAGCAAAATGGAGAAGTGTAATGAAGGTGAATCAATGGTGGAAATTTGGTAATATTGTTTTATGCTCATTTGTGTTTCATTGTTTATTAGGGTTTGATTTATATGTTTTTTTGCATTAACTTTAATATTTTATCCGTAATTACACTTCTTATCTTTGTTTTTCTATTATTATGGTTTGTTGTTAGTAATAGATTGTATAGATTAAATATTTTAAGCTAATGATGAAGAAAATCATCATATGTTTTAGCTACAACAAGAATAGATTTGAATATTTATTTTATTAGCTTTATTTTTATTGTAAATAAAAAATGGTGACATGAATAGGGTGTGGGCAGTTGTGACCTATGTGAGAGGTTGCATCTCTCATATAGTTTACATCCCCTTGAGGGAAAGGGAGGTGAGACCTCCCCACCCAACAATGGTGGCTAGGTTTTGGGGAGTACCTAGCCCTCCCTTAGCCCTTTTCTTTTTGTTTATTTCAATCATTATTTATATAAAAAAAAATCTCTATTTTTTTAATTTTTCAGGTGATCCCACAATAGTGGTTTACAATTTTTGATCAAAGTAGACATTGAAATTATTATTTTTAACTAAATATTCACATTGAGGCATCTATAGCGGGTAAAGCGTGCAAAATTTGAAGATGACGCAAACTATTGTCTCGTCACATTTTGTTTGTAGATTCTAAAAATATATTTTTTCAAAATTTTTGGAATCAAATTGCACTTCTTTTCCCATCTCCCATGAAAACTGGTTTTTTTCAGAAAACAACAATTTTAAAAAGTGACGCACACCGTATAATGCATATATTTTTTCCATGAAGGATAAAATTCTAATTATTTCAAATTTAAATTTGTAACTCTGATATCTAGTGCTTCACTTTGGTTAGATAGTTTTTTATTGAATATTTTTTCTTTAATCAAATTTCCAAGTCAAACCAATTATAATTTAGACATAGCACGACCGTATAATACATAAATTTTTTTGTTGGATCAAGGACTTCAATATCTGGTGCACTCATATTTTTCAAATTTTGTTTTGATAATTTGCTATTTTTCCACATGTGCAGAATAGAGACCTTCATTTTCAATGAAAAACCTATGTTTAATAAAACTAAAAAAACAAATACATAATAAAACCAAAGAATATTAAAATTATATTTGTTGGATAGCTCGTTCTAAGGACTACTTGATTCCAGTTGGGTTGGTTAAGATTCCTCCATTTTTATCCTCAACCCGAGCTCCGAAGTGCAAAATTTTAGGTTACTTTGTGTCTTAGGGGGGGATGAGGGATAAGGGGGGTTCGTACGAACCCCTAGGAGTTTGAGCGAACCCCTTCAAAGGGGTTTGCTCAAACCCATTTCCAATGCAATTTTTTTTTTTTGGCGGCCAAGATTCAAAGAGGTTCGCTTGAACCCTGGTTCGAGTAAATCCCTTATGGGTTCAGTCAAACCATTAGGTTCATATGAACCCCCAAAATCATATTTTTTACCTAAGGGTCATTTTTTGTGAGTTTTCCTTTCTCACTTGAATTGTAAACTACTATTGTGGCTTTACCCTTTCAGAAAAAATTTCTTTGAAAAAAGATAAATATATAATATGGCTTTAGGAAAATTCATCGGTAGCAATTCACCGCCATGGAAAATGCATCGCCACAAAACTCACCACCAAGGAAAATTCACTGCCAAAAATTCACCAAGTTTTTGAAATATATCTTAAAAAATATTGGTGAATTGCTTGTGGTGAATTTTACTTGGCGGTAAATTTTTTGTCGATGAATTTTCCATGGCGGTGAATTGCTGACGGTGAATTTTCCTTCGATGAATTATTGGCGATGAATTTTTTAGATGACAAATAATATGAGATTAATATATCTTATTTTGGGTATGTTTATATAATGGCTTCGAACAAAAGACAAACCCTAGTTTTGACCCAAAAAATAGCCTCTTCAATAGGAACAAATATTTTAATTATCTATTGTATGTATGAACAAATATATATTCAACACAAATATATTCCTTTTGGTTTTAAATGTGTTAAAATAAAAATATATAGAAATAATTATGTACAACCAATTTAACTTTATAAAAAATACTTATGCACATTGTCATATGTATATCTTTAAATATGTATGTGTGTATGTTAGTGTTTTTCCATACGTTCAGAATACTTAATACAATAGTATGAATATGTAGTTATGAGGAGAATGCACATAATAATTACATCATTGTATTAATACCAATATAAAAAAATAGATACCATTAATGGTTCTTTATTGTTATTACTTTTCTTTTAAATGGTAAATGTACTTAATTTTATAAGAATTCTTACATGAAGGTAATAGAAAATTGTAGGCTATAGTCATTGCAATCCTAAAATCAATCAAAAACTATAAGCTACGATCTCTACAATCTCAACAATAAGAGGAACTTCACAATGATCAAATACCAAAGATAGCCAAAACTATATAGGTAATCAGTGGTTTGAACTTCAAAGTAAAAACAAAAATATGATTTTTCCTTAGAGTGAATATACCTAGCAAATTGAAAAAATGCTTCCTACCATCGATAGAAAAAAAAATTGATTGTATTAAGATTACTGACAAAATAGATCAACCATAAATCAGAAATAAAAAATCAAAACTCCTTGAGGCCCTATACACCTCTTCTTCTCCCTATGCGACAAATGGGTGATTTCTTTCTACCCCTTGCTATATCTCCTTCCTATATGCCCTTTTGTTCTCTTTTTGTGTTGCATTTGGAGTTGCACCTTCTACTTGAGCTAGCCCAGAAAAACTTCTCATACCGTGGCTTTACCTTCTCCTAGTAAAAGTGTCTCTCCCACCATGGCATCCCCTTTTTATGCCTTTAATCGATGCCTTCTTTCTTTCTTAACCACCTTCTTTTGTCTTATTGGATCGGATCTTTTCTTTTCTTTCACTAACTGTCCTATTGTTTAGCAACCACTCACACACAAGAAGGAAGGTAATCTTTTGTCCTAGACTTTTCATTCAATCAATGACCAATAATGCTCTATAGGACTCCAAAAAAATAGTGTGTTGCCCCTCTCATATGCCAACTTGTCAACAGGAGAACAAAAGCACAAAACCAAAAACATAACCAAGAAAAAAAACTCCAAAAATTTCACACCAAAACTATGATGCCCCTACATTAGGCTCCTTAGGGGAAGAAAAGGTTCATGAAATCTCATTCATGAGGTAATTTACAGAATGAAAAAGTCAAAAATATTAGATATAGTTAACCACATAGCATCCTGAAAAGGATGACCACACCACTTGACCAGATACCTGAAATACTCCTTGCCTCGAGTCTTCCTTAGTAGTTGTTTGTCTAGAATGCATTTATTTTCTAGCAAAATGGGATTGGTAATGTGTTGATCATTAGAAAATTTCAACTCCAACTCAGTTGCTTCATCATCTCTGACACCTTGATATGGATATAAATCAACTACATTGAAGATGGGTGAAATTCTCATGCTTGGAGGAAGACTAATATTGTAGGAATTCTCTGAAAAATTCTAAAGAATCTTGCAAGGACCAATTTTTTCATCTTCAGTTTATTGTATTTACCTGTATGAAATATTTCTTTCCTAAGATGTGCTAACACAAGATCACCCAGTTGAAAATGAACTTCCCTTCATTTCTTATTAGCATACGGTTTGTATTCTTGATTCCTTCCTTCAATTTTCATCTTTACGTCCTTATGAAGTCATGAATAGCTCAAGAAAAATCCTCACCATTTGCACTTCATTTCTCCATGTCACCCAAATTTCTAAGTTCCAAGACACCCCTAGGATGCATGCCATAAATAACATTAAAAAGACTGAAACCTATACTCCAATTTGAAGTATCATTGAAAGCAAACTCTTCTTATGCCAAATCCATATCGTAACTACCAATTTTTTTCCCAACAAGGCACCTTAACATGTCACCAAGAATTCTATTCACCACCTTGGTTTGGCCATCCATCTGGGGGTGATAGGTTGAACTAAAAATAAGCTATGTTCCCAGCTTTTTCCAAATATTTCTCCAAAAATGCAAAAAAAAAAATGTATCCCTTTCTAACACAATAGTCTGTGGTATTCCATGTAAATGAACCACCTCTTTGAAAAATAGATTAGCAATATGGGTTGCATCACTAGCCTTTTTACATGGGACACAATACACCATTTTAGAGAGCCTATCCACAACTACAAACACAAAATCATTGCCCCTTTGAGTCCAAGGAAAAACCACAACAAAGTCCATACATACAAAATCCCATGGTCGATATGGAACAAACAATGATTGATACAACCCTATATTCTAACTTCTTCCCTTTGCATGTTGACATACCTTGCATCTCTCTACATACTTTTTCACATCAACCCTCATTCTTGGCCAATAGTAGTGGATGGAGATTAGGAAATGGGCCCTATAAATTTTGCACCTAATCATGTTTGGAGGTTTTTATAACTATGAAAATTTAAATGACAAGCAGCGAGAAATAGAGCAGGGTGCAAAGGGTGAGGGAGATGTTGATTTTAAAGATGAGGCAGATGGTTTGTGTTTGGTGGTTCTTGATGGATTTCTTCTTAGATTCGATAGGGAAGCAATTTAAATCTCTCTAGAAGATGTTATTGGTTTTTATAGATTGCTTCCATGAATGACTTTCTTGCTATTGTCTAGGGTGAGGTATGGTTCTCCTAAGTTAGGACTGTGTTGGGATTTTTTTCTTTCTCTTATTCATCTGGAATGTCAGGGAGGATGGGGTGCTTAATGGATTGGTTGGGTCCCTTCTTTTTTACCATGAGGGTTTTCCTTATCTTCTTATTCGACTATTGATGGTTGAAGGGTTGTTGTCGACACTAGGGTTGCTTCTGGAAAATCTTGTTGTGGGTTGTTTCTTGGAGCTCATGGATGTTAGTGTTCTCATTTCTAGAGTGGCTATTGTTGTTGTTACTTTGGTTTCTTCTACTACAAGCCTTTCTTTTTGGAGGCTTTGGCTGATGGAAAAAAGATTACCATCAAAAATTAGGTGAATATTGATGGAAGCTATTGTGGGTAGATGCTACGAGCTCATGGTTGTTGGTGGGCTCATTTTTGAAGTGGTTCTTGTTGTTAATTTAGGAATTTCTTTGTGGAGGATTTCCTTTTATCGATGTGTGGTCCCTTTCTTGTTTGTGTCTTTTCTTTGGATGAGGTATGGTTTTCCTAAATCAAGAGTGTGTTTGGAGTTTTGGTCATCTCTTATTCTTGGTTGGCATGTCAAGGAGGATGGAGTGCTTAATGGATTGGTCAACTCTTTTTCATTTTTCCTCTGAGGGTTTCTTTTATCTTCTCATAGGGTTGTTAATGATGGAAGGGTTGATGTCACTAAAAGCTATTATGGACAATTACTTGGAACTTTCGGTTGATGGTGTTGGATCCCTTTTGAAGGAGCTTTTGGTGATGGCAGTGTGGCAAATGGTAAGGTTTTCTTGTGCTTGCTAGGTGGGATCTATTCCTGTCTCACCTTTCGGTTTTTGTTTCTTGGTTCTCTTGAAGCTTATGCTGCCAAGGGATGTTATAAGGTCATCCCTTCCTATTGAAGTTGCTAACCATTAGAATCTTCAACTTCTATTTCCTATTGAGGGGGAGTTTGCTCCTTTTGAGGTGGATCATTGGTTCCTTTTGAGATGGATCTTGTATGAGCTAAAGAGATGGGGTTTTGGTGGTAAATATTTTCTTGTCATCCTCAGCTATAGAGGGGTGCCCTCTCTTTTAGAGGTGGAGGTTGGGTTTTATTTTCAAGTGGATTAGAGATGCACGAAGGTTGATGCTTTGAAGTGTTTCGCTAAGATTCCCAAAACCCCTATCGAGTTGAGGTGTTTGGTGGGTGTTTTACACCTTTTTATTTTTTGTTTTTTTAGGCTCTACTTTGACTACTCTAAGAAGCTAGTTTGTTGACACCTAGATTATTCAGGTTTTCCCTCTTTTTGTTGGTTCAGTGATGTTGTTATTGAATAGATGGTTTGCTACAACTTGGTTGTGTTGTAGCCTAACTATTTCAAGAAGTTTTTTGTTAATCTCTTAGGGTTATAGGTCCTTGTCAAAACATGGTTGTTAAGGGTCTAAGGTCCCTTTAAAACTTATTTTTTGCAACATGGTTTGCATTGAATATCTGTGTTTAGTTGTTGTTGTTAGGTTGCAAATTGGTATGTTGATTATTTTTCTAGCATCTTCTTTGCCTTGTAAAGGGTTTTAGGTCCCTTCAAAACTTTCTTGTAATGGGTAGGCTCCATCAAAACCTTATTTTCCTCATCAAAGATCATCTTTGAAAACTTTGAGGAATTATCAGTTATAATGGTTTCTTTGGAGAAAGGGAACTTTAGGCAATGGAGTGATTTTATTCACTCATCTTAGTGACTAGAATATATTGCCATATTTGTATAATGAATTTACTATTCCAGGTGCACATAATGGGTATATTATTTGGAAAGGATATAGGGCTAGAGTCTTTAGAGTTATTTTTTAGCATATAAATGATGATGACCTTTCGGATTCACTTGTTCATTTTGAGTGCCCTTATGCTCTTTGGAATTACATTCAAGAATCATAGGGAG
Source organism: Sequoiadendron giganteum (assembly GCA_007115665.2). NCBI lineage: Eukaryota > Viridiplantae > Streptophyta > Pinopsida > Cupressales > Cupressaceae > Sequoiadendron > Sequoiadendron giganteum. The sequence goes on from CM021106.1 coordinate 139,152,906, forward strand.
ATTTGGATACTCCTCCATCTCTTGATGATCCTCTTTCCAATACCAGTGTGCCTCTTTATTCTTTAGAGAAGATAAACCATGCTTGTGATCCTTTGGAGGTTTTTGAGACTTCAGATGAGGTTTTAGTTACTTTAAAGGTTCTTGATTCTTTGTGAAAGATAGTTGATCCACCTTAATTAAGTACTTTCATCATTTTTGAGAAATAGGATTATCATTGTCTACTTGATTGGGATTTGTATTTTCCAGAAATTGGTTCATTGTTCATGGAATCTCAAATTTCAGACATGGAACACACATTTGAAGGATTAACTCTCCTCCTTGAAGATAACCATTGCCCAACTATTTTCAAACCATCTCTGTCTTTGGATAATGTTCAAAATTATTTTTTAGTGGTACCTTATTTATCACTTCTAATTATGATTGGGCATATTCCTAATTGGTTCATGGCATCATCTTCCAAGGTCTTGGTGACACATGAGCTAATTTTAGAGACACTATCATCCTACATTTGGATTTTACTTACTAATTCCTATCTGGAATGGGAAGAAAACCTTCCTTTGTACTTGGTTTTGTTTCTTCTAAAAGGGAGACAAGTTTTTTTTCCATATTGGATCATGTTTTGTCTTCAGGCACTTACCATTTTTGTAGGTGATTACACATTGTGGGGGGACTACATAGTCTCTCTCTTTCCCTCTTATGGGGGGCTATTGATTGTAATATGCATGTGATCGATGGTGTACTTGGGGGTATCATGGAGTCCTCCATCCTTCCTCACATGATTTTCTTCTATTTTATTTTTCTCTCTTTTGGAGAGGATTTTTCTCCCATAGGTTCTTTCTCCTTTTCTTTGGTTGTGAGACAATTTTTTTTGCATTGTAGTTGTGCATGGGTACCTAACATGTTCTTGTAGCTAAGACCCATCTTCCATTTCATTTTACATGATAATCTCCCTAAGTTTGAACCTAAGGGGGGTGTTAGTGTGTTAATTTTTAACATAGGGATAATTAGTTTTTCCCAGATTCAGTAGTTTTTCACTAGTCTATTTCTTTTTCATGCCTTTAAAAGGCTTGTACAGTATGTAATTTTTCATCTCATTTTGAGTGTTATTCTCGATATTGGGTAGAATAACCTTTGTGTTTCTCTTGTGCATTGTGAGGGTGGTTTGTTATTGTTGTAGATTGAGGATCCTAGGAAGGAGTTGTCATCTCTTACAATTACAATCTAGTTAATGCATGCTTTGTAATTTTTATATTGTTTGGGTCATTCAATTATATAATTAAAAACATGAATATGAACAAATTAGATATTAATTATAATTTTTAGATATTGAATTTATAAAAAGTAAAGTAAAAATATTTCTTAATTTTTTATTATTTTTTAATAATTATTTTTTTATTACTATTTGAAACTTATAACAATTTTCCTTTTCATATCAAATTTCGTTAATATTGAACATATTTAAATGGAATGACTTGATAAAAATACATATGTTTAACTAATATATATGTTGTTTTAAGTTCAAATTATAATCTAATACCATTTTTATTATTTTATTCCTTTTAAAATCTATTTCCATAATCAAGGTAATCATGTTATTATTTACACACATTCCACATAGTCATGGTATTAAAATTGTGTAAAGTAGCCCAAATTTCCCATCGTGAATACTTATCGTATGCGATGGTGTATCATTGTAAAATCATTTGTAAATTTACCCCATTTTAGTGAAAGCATTGCAATACTCATTACTGTCACTCAACCCTAGAATTTGTTTCACCCTTATCTATTATATGAAAATTTTATGATATTTTAGTCATATAAATTCTTTGCATTCAATATTTTAAGAAAAATATAAATTGTCAAAAAAACATGTTTAATTTATGAAAAAAATTATGTAAAAATTCTTTATTAAAATAATTTTATCTCTTGTACTAAAAATATACATTAAATATAAGAAAAATAAACACCTATCTTTAATAAGGTAATGGAAATTATTGAGTTGAATGGTATTAGAATGAAAAATAAAAATAAAGGAAATAGTTTTTTCCTTGCTAAAAACTAGTATGGTTATCACATTCTCAATGCTCACCAACAAAACATTTATTATCTTTTTAAAAATAATTGAAAATCCTAGTTATGTCACTAGTCATATATATATATATATATGAAAAAAAATGAAAAGTTATTGTTACAATTCATAATAAGTTTCTAAATTCATATTAAAAATATTCAAGATAATCCGATTAAAACTATTCTTCAAACAAAATTAATTATATTTTATCCTATAAAATATTCCAGATAATATGAATTTTTATAATAAATATTCTAAAATGATCTATATTTTTATCATTTCAATGCACAATAAATTTATAAATTAGTATTAAAAATGTTTAAAATAATCTTAAAAAAATATTTTAAGAATTAAAAATAATTATTTTTATCGTTTGAAAATATTTTGAATTAAGAAAATTTTTATAATAAATATTTATATTATAAATTAAATTATTATTTTAAATTTATGTATAATAAACTTTTAAATTTTACTTTCATAAAAATTTATAACAAGTCAAACTATATAATGTAATAATTGTAAAATTATAATATATTTAAAAGGGTCACAAATCATCAAATTTTAGTCGTGTTCTTGCTTTTTCAATTCATCATATAAGAAACATGTGTCTATCCAATCTCAAGAATGCATTTTGATTGTATTTAATACAATCAATTCAAAAATACGACAATGGACCCTTGGTCTATTGGTGAAGTTGAGAGGTTCGGAATGAGCCCACAAGAGATCAAGTCTTGGTGAGTGCAAAGCCCCACACCTAAAAAAGGATGAGATATTGTAAGTCCATACAATATGACATCCACTTCAAAATTGACATAAAGGAGTTCAAATCTTGAGATGGCAATTGCACAATTCATTCCATCGGAGGGCTAAGTACACGTGAAACTTGTGTATGAGTAAACCATAGCCTATAAATACTCGACGAATGACAACACTTCTCTCACAAAACAAATCTCATCTTAGAGTAAAGCTCATCTTTGTTGGGTGATAATCGAGCGAGGCAGGGTTTCGCTTCTCTTTCCATAAGATGGATCACACTTCTAGGCTCAACGCCTCTTCTTCTTCGTTGTCTTCTACTGCATTCTTCTGGAATGGAAGAAACAAGGTTCAGCACGATCTGATCGGTACTAATTTTGTAGCGCTCTTGTTGAATCACACCATAGCCAACTTTCCCACTCTTGCCATTCTTGTCATTATACCTGCAATCTTTTTCTGTTTAGTGAAGTCACCAGCACACCAAAAATCTTTGGGTTTGCCTCCAGGGCCACAACCCTGGCAACTAGTTGGAAATCTGCCCGAGTTAGTACGCAATGGGCCCGGTTACAAGTGGGTTCACTCTCTCCTCCACACTTATGCTACCCCATCCTGTGCGTTCGCCTAGGAAGCGTCGACGTCATTGCTATTAATAGGCCAGACATAGCAAGAGAGTTCCTAGATATAGTTAAGTGTAAGAAATACCATGAAAATAATGAGAGGCTAGCATTTAAGCAAGATATAGTTAAGTGTAAAAGGAGATCCTAGATTTAATAGTCAATATATTAATTTGAATCATTTTTCTTCTTCTTAACATTGGAATACAAACCAAGCTATTAGGATTGGATAACTGCCTAAAAGGAGACCCAATTTTTTGAGTTTAGTTCCTTTGTTGCAAAGAAAATAGATTGATTGAATATGATTTAATTAACCTAATTATTATGAAGACCTTATTTGAAAATATGAATAATTTGCACAAAAAGGTAAAAATTGATGAAGCAATTGCAAATATGGGAAGATAAAATAGAGGGAATCATGACAACAAGAAGGACTTGAAATGACTAGATAAGGGTGAGGGCACCCCAATTTCAAAATCAGGGTTTTAAACACCTTCAATAAAATGTAGAAGTTAGGGGTCTACATTGTACATTCATCATTTGAAATATATTTTCTTCACACCTAAACCTATAAAATATAGAAAAAGAGAAGGGAGGGGTGACCATATAAGATTTTATCTTAGTCAAAACCCATTTTGGTATTTCTACCTCCATGAATATTTGATTTAATAATAGATAAAAGTGTATGTTGTCAACCTTAAGTGTGCTTAAGGCTATAACAAGAAATGAAATGTAAAATAATGACAAGAACCCTACTAAAGGTGTTAGAGAGGAGTAATATATGACACAATGATGGAAATAAAATATCCAATGCAAGAGAAAGTCAAATACACAAGGGAAATCCAATATATTAAAATGCCTCACTTAGGACAACAAAATAATCAAAATCTAAAGATGAGAGCCTACTCAAATAAATTCAAAATATTCTAAAGTAATCCACAAACCACAGATTCCACTTTGTTCTTCCATTCGCTTCAAAATTCAATCATTGTGATAAACATTAAAAATTTGAAAAAAAACTTTCTTGTAATTCTATAAAAAGGATGAACACATTAATACAATGGCCTCCTAATGGTCAACATGCAAATAATGATGGATCTTTGGAACATTCAAGGTATCAAAATCTTGTCAGTAGACCCATACAAAATGATAGATCTTAGGGAAGGCAGAGGTATTAAAGTCTTGCTAGAGGAAATACAAAAAATGATAAATCTTTGGAATAGTGAGGGTATCAAAGTCTTGGCAAAGGATCCATGGAAAATGAAAGATCTTAGGGAAGGCAGAGGTATCGAAGTCCTCTTAGAGGAATTACAAAAAATGATAGATCTCAGGGTAAGCAGAGGTATCGCAGTCCTGCAAGAGGACCCACATAAAATGACAGATATCTTGCAAGGTAGAGAAAATAAAGTGCTTTTAGAGGACCTTTCTATTAGCATGGCCCTATTTGGAACACAACAACAGATCATCAAAAATGGAGGGCTAGGGATGCAGTAACTGGAAACAAATCTTGTCAACATCAACCTCATTATCATCCTCATCAATTTAACCAACATCAACATCAAGGGTTTCTAGGAGGAACATGACATCCTTCGGCCAAGAATAGGTTTGAGAGACCCTTTTAGAGACCATACAGACATCCAAGGTGCAAATATCCAAGAAATCTCAATAGATCTAAGCAACCAATTTTTGATATCTACGAGGATAGGGATTTACCAGCAAAAGATAGAAATCATCTACATCGTAGATATGAAGATAGCGAAATAGATTTGAGGGTCTTTCATGTGCAAAGGGATTATTTGCCCTCAAGAGGTCCCTTCAATCATAATAATCTCGATAGTGGTCATCTATCACTCCTTTCAACCATGAAGACTGAAAACCAAAACCCTAACAAAGACAAGGCTCCAAAAAAGGGTTATAATCAAGGCTTGCAAAAAGAAAGTGATGAAAAGGCTCTAGAGAAGGGTTTCGATCAAGCCTTGTAGAGAGAAAAATCCCAAAATTTTGAAAGTGATGTGAGCACAAGCCAACAGAGTGTGGAAGTGTCAAATGAAAGTCATCTAAAAGCCCAAGGAAAGAAATATCAGAAGAAGAAATGGTCTAAAGGTGGCAAGGGTTTTCAAGGGAATAGGAGGAAATGGAAAAAAACAAAACCCTCAACAAAAAAAAGTAAGATCAAGCAAAAGAAAGTATGGAGGCGGAAAGAAACCCATCAAGACACATATGTCCTTGAGCCTACAAATCATCATGAAGTCATTAAGGTAACATTTCTAGATCATATGGTCCACCCGCAAATCACTGACCTTAGGGAAAAAGAACTCATTTGTAAGTTTTGGAATCTCACTTTGGATCTAGAATCTTTAAAGAATATTATTTTCCAAGAATGTGAAGGAGCCATTAAGGTTTTCTATTTACATGAAAATAAAGGTATTTTTCTTGTTTTATTCTCAAGCACATCATCTAAAGATGAGGTATTCAAAGTAAAATATTGGAAATGCCAAGGATTTGGCTTAAACATGCAAAAATGGATTCCTAATTTCAAACCTAAAGATTTTGTGATTCGATTTTCTCCCTTTTGGTTGCAACTCCATGGCCTTCCTTTGAAATATAGGGAGCTACACTTACTAGAAATTATGGCTAACCAGATAGGTATTTTTCAAAAGCATGATTTCCTATTTTTCAATAACCCTACTAAACCGGCAAGGATGTTAGTATTACATGATGCAACTAAAAAGCAACCAACACATATTAAGCTAAAAACCAAGTTTTGTACTTGGCTCCAAGAAATAATATGGGAAACCCTATAGGATGCATGTGTTCAGTCAGAATGCTCATCGCAACCCATCAACCAAAATCACATTCCCACCAAGATAAGCGAGGGAAAGGATCCACTACACTCCCAATTCTCACAAAGCAAAATTGAACCATCAAAAGTGGGCGATAAGCAGGATACCTCTAATTATGAGGGATAGTTAAGCTCACCCTCGGTCTTCAATGATACCATGGCTAATGGGGTCATGCAAGAGCGTAGTAATCAAATTCTCAATCCTCCTACAAAATGAGGTTTAAATGGAAAAACACTTACTTGGGGTTGCTAGAAATATTCAAAAATTATTAATGTCTCTTTTATTTATGAGTGGGTCTGGAAAATACACACTAGCCTAAGTATAAGTCTATACTCTCCATCTTTTCAAATCAATGAATTTCAGCTAGAAGAAATATTCAAAAAACTAATGTTTCATGAATCGAATACGTTCATTCAGTCTGGTCATTTGGTCAAGCAAGGTACACACATTTATCTTTGAATTGATCCTTCAGTTGTAGCATGGGGTGAAGCTCAAGGTTTATTACAATATTCAAACAAAAGAAAAATTGAAGGAGACCTAGATCTTTTAGGAAGGCTCTTTTTGGGATTGGGATAGCAATAAAATTTCTAGAATAATCAAGAACCTCATGAGGTGCCCCAAAATCAGTCATAGTCATAGAAGGGAAAGGTAATTATAGAACCACATTTACAAGAAGAGAGAGAAGTTGATGTAAAAGAATTAAATAATTCTTTAGAATTTGATTATTCACAATCTCTCTCCATCTCTGAGAATCCTTATCAACCACCCATTAAGAAGTCTCTGGGTAAAAAAAGTTGTAAGTCAAAGTATGCAAAAATGCAAGAGGAAATAGAAGCAGGAGACAAGCTACGCTATACAACTCTTTGACATCTCTACCAAATAAGCTTATGAGGAGAGCATGCAGCTCTCCTCAGCTACAATGAAGATCCTTTCATGGAATTTTAGGGGCATTAATACCCCTAACAAACGAGCTCACATGAAACATTAAATTGATGGATGCAAAGTTGATATAGTCCTTCTTAAGAAAACCAAAATTTCAAATGATATTTACAAAATGTTAATTCAAAAGTGGTATATGTGGAATTCTAAACACTCACTTACATAAGGGGCTTCAGGGGGTTTAGCAACATTGTGGAATCCGAAACAAATTTCTATGGTTTTGCACAAAAATGAAAACAATTGTCAACTATTGGAAGTAATGAAATTTGATACCAAATTTTGGTTATTCAACATATATAGTCCAATGCCTACAATGAATAAGAAATAACTTTGGCATCATCTATCACAAGTTATAATGACTTTGGGGGATGCAAAATTTATTCTGGCAAGAGACTTCAATGCCATTCCATCTCTCCATGGGGTATGTGCAGGATCATCATGGAAAAAACAGGCCCTTAAGTGGCAATAAAAAGACAAAAATCAAAGTTAGACTTGACTTGACGTAAAAATTTGAATAAGTTATCTATATTATTTCAAAAAAATGTAAAAATAGAATCTATAGAAAATTGAATGTAGTTTCTAAACTACTAGACCTTTATTTTTAAAAAAAATCTATTTGGTGAAATTTTGAAATTTCAATGCAGTAGTATTTAAATTTCAGGGTAAAAATAAGAAGTAGGTGTATGTCTGACCACCTTATCCACAATAACATGGTAATATTTTTTTATAAGCTTTTAGATAGAAGCAGAGGACTCATGTACTGATCTGATGCATATTTTTTATAATTTTTTTCCATGTAAATAATTAATTATGAATCTTTTATTACAACTTTTAAAACTATAAAAGTTCGTCTGTCTAACCACCTTAACTTGGTCAAAAATTCATGAAATTCAATTTTTCTATTTTTAATCCTATGGTATGTGAAGCATGGAATGTGACGCATGTTTAGGATTCAAAAAATGTGATGCCATTTGAAATTTATAGATGTTTTTCAATCAGCCTATCAATGAGGACTTTATTCGTAATTCTAGTAGAAAATGAACAATAATTATTTATTAAATTCAAAGTAAAGCATAATTTATATTGGTGGAAAGCTAAGAATCTCCTCTAAAAACCCTTTTCGTTTCATAAATTTTGGGTAAAAAAAAATTCGTCAGCCACATGGGCCATCATATGGCTTACATATCGCCACTTTCTGGCCCATCATGATCCTGCACATACCCCAAGACAAAGTTGGGGGTATAAGTCCTCCATTTAAAGTAATGACTGACTTTAGATCTTTCATTAATGTGAATACTTTGTGTGATATTGTACCAATTTAGGGTAAGTTCACCTGGATGAATCAAATTGTAGTGACATTGGACTGATACCTACTATCTTCAAATTGGTTCAATTTTCTCTATCAATTTATATCTGAGATATTGCCTTTTCCTAACTCTAACCATTATGCAATATCCCTTTCGATAGAAAATATGCCTTCCCCTTCTTTTAAATCATCATTCAAACTTGAAAGCATGTGGTTTAGACATCCTAACTTTGTGGATATGATTTGCCAATGGTGGATTTCTGCTCCTTTTGAGCCTAGAACAATGGTGTTCCAACTGTGCAAACAATTGATATATATTAAACACTAGCTCATAAAATGGAACAAGGAGACATTTAAGAATATCTTTCAACAAAAGGAGATGATCCGTAAAGAACTAGAAGATATTCATTCAAAAATTACTCAATAGGTTCTTGATGATTTATTGTTTGAGAAGCAGAGGAAGCTTCAAGTGGATTGGGAAGAGCAAAGTGATAGAGAGGAAGCCTACTAGAGGCATAAATCATGAGAACTATGGCTAAGAGAATGTGATAGGAACACTAAGTACTTTCAAGCTTCTACCCAGATTAAAAGAGAGGCTAAGGTTGCCCAAGTTGTCAAAGAGATTCCCATGGGTAATTGGATCACAAAAGAAGAAGATATAAGAAGAGAATGTGTCAGATTTTTTTTGGATCTTTTAATGGCCCCAAATGATAGAAATGAACAAAATGAGAAGGATGAGGAAGAATTACTACAAACAATTCTAGCACTGATATCTGTAGAGGAAAATGAAGAATTATTGAAGCCATTCACAATCGAGGAGCTCAAAAAGGTAGTTTTTTATTTGCCCCCAAATAAAAAACCTAGGTCGGATGGCTTTACTGCTTTGTTCTTCCAAATGTTTTGGGAAATTGTGTGCTATGACCTCTTATGGTCATTAGAACAATCACGAAGAACCAAAAATTTTCTCAAATAGTTTAATGTAACCAATATTGTCATCATTCCTAAAGTAAGTGACCCTTCCTCATTTACAGAGTACAGGCCTATTTCTCGGTGTAACACAATCTACAAGATCTTTTCCAAGGAAATATACTTGAGGTTACAACCTATTATCCAAATGATAATTTCACAAGAACACGGGGCTTTGTTCTGAGAAAAGAAACATATGAATGGGCTATTGTGGCCCTTTAGACCTGGAACTCAATAATAGCTAATAAATTACCATCTATCCTCATCAAGCTTGATATGATGAAGGCATACGATAAGGTTAATTGGAGTTTTTTGAGAAAATTAATGCTTAAATTTGGTTTTTTAGTGAGATGGTGCGGATGGATCATTGCATACCTTTCCAGAGCCAAATTATTAGTGATTCTTAATGATTCACCTACATGATTCTTTAGTGCTTCTCAAGGTGTATGGCAAGGGGATCCTCCATCCCCTTTCCTGTTTATCATTATGGCAGATGCTTTAAGCAAATATATTATTATGAAAAATTCTCTTGGTGTATGGAAAGGAATCCAAATAGAAAATACAAATTTAGTCGTTACTAATTTTGTATTTACAAATGACACAAATTTATTTGGGGTAGCCACTTTAGCAGAAGCCAATGAAATTAAATAATTTCTAAAAAAAAATCTTCAACCTCAGGTCAACGGATTAATGCCTCGAAATCTACAATTCACATTTTTAATACAAGTGAGGCCATTGAGAAAAAAATTCTCAATACACTAGGGTTTCAAAAAGTAGCTTTATCATACTCATATTTAGGGATACCATTCTTTGTAGGTCCAAGTAAAGCTAATTACTTGGAAAAATTAACTGAAAGGCTCAAATCAAGGATATCAATATGAAAATCTAGATGGTTGTCTCTAGTGGGTAGAATCCTACTAGTTAAGACTGTGATTTCCTCAATACCTAATTACTTCCTCGCTGTCTTAAAGGCTCCAAAATTTGTAATTGTAGAAATTGACAGAGTGATTATAAGCTTCATATGGAAAGGGAATATGGATGACAACAAGAAGGTACCTTTAATATCCCTTGAAGCTATGTCTTGAAAAAAAGCTCAAGGCAGAGTGGGTATTTTGAACCTCTCAAAATGGAACAAATATTTTGGTGCAAAATTAGCCTGGAAAATGTATGTGAATCTACAAGATAGGTGGTGTTTGATAATGCAGGGAAAGTACATAGATAACAGCAACCCAAAAAAGATCTTCACAGTTTCTAGTCCTACAAAAGGATCAACTATTTCAAATTTTCTAATTTCTTACATAAAATTAGTAAGTACATACATCTCTTGGGAGGTAAATAATAGTCAAAGTGTTAACTTTTGGTTGGATTCTTGGAATAGTAATATTCCATTAAAGAATATTCTAGAACTCTTGCTAATAATGGAGATTCTAAGGGATTCTTGGGGAGATAACTTGTTGAATTTTGTTCATTTGATGGATCCCAGCTCAGGCAAGGTAAAGTAGAAGAGAATAGAACACCTATCTTTGTCTTCTCATCAATTTAGTGTCCTACAAAGCATTCTGGAAACAAGGTTTGTGTATCTTTCTCCCAAAGTAGACAAATTGATATGGGCCCCCTCAAAGGATGGAAACCACATGGTAATTCAAGGATGTAAGGCATTAAATAAGGAATCAGACAATCTTACCCAAAGGGCTTACTCATTCTGCTAGAATAGTAAAACTCTCCCCAAGGTAGGAAGCTCTGCATTGTTAGCACTAAAGAAACGTATCTTAACCAATGACTTGCTAGCTAAGATAAGAATAGTGGATCCCTTTATGTGTCCTTTGTGCACTGAGGAGTTAGAAATTTTTGATCATTTATTTGTTAATTGAAATTTATCTTAGTGAAGCTAGGAGTTTATTCTTAATAAGCTCAATTTGTGCATTCCTCTCCCAAACTCCTTATGGGACTTGTTCCAAGCTTGGCCAATCCTCTAAAAATCATAATTATTTGCTTGCATATGGAGAGTTGTGCCAACTACTATAAAATGGAATCTCTACCAGGAAAGAAACTTGCAAATTTTCAAGAAAGTATCATCTTCCAATAATACTATCGATTCAAAAATTGAAAATGCAATTTTAGAGGTAGTAAATGCGAACACTCAAGTAACCAAAGATACAAGTTCATCTTTTACTAGCTGGGATAATACCATCTTGCAGTTTTGGACGAATATAAGACTCCCTTTTCTAGGAAGCTTATTGCAATCTAAACCAGAGAAGTGTTATAGAAAGTGGGTAAAATGGAAGACTCCCCAAGGAGATTTTATAAAGTTGAACTTTGATGGTGCATCGAAAGGAAATATAGGGGAATCAGGAGAAGATTTTTTTTTGCATGATCCTTAGGGAAAGGTTTTAGCTTTATGTTCCAAGTATCTTCATAGAGGGTCTAATAATTTAGGAGAAGCTAAAGCTTTAATATCAAGGTTGGAAATGGCCCTAGAGATGGGTGATGAAAACCTCCATATTAAAGGCAACTCCTTACTTATAATTAATTCGAGTAAGGAAAAGAAAATTCAAAAATGGAGTGTTAAATATATCCTTCAAAGAGCATGGGATCTTGATAAGTTTAAAAATTACTTGATAACCCATACTTACAAAGAAGGAAATAATTTAGTAGATCTTCTAGCTAACATGGGCAATTCAAAGAAGGAAATATGTACTTCATTTGATCTATCTTTTCATGATAATTTTTCTCATTTACCTAAAATTATTGATCAAGATATTTTCCACCTTAAGTAAGGGACAAATTCCCGTATCCAAAGAGAATGAGATATCTATTGGAAAATATAAGTTCTATTGAATTTGGTAGGGAAAGCCAAATACTTTGATGATTTGATGCTAAAGCTGGCATTAATTGTAAGGAGTATGCCTCAAATTTCAATTGGACACATTTTCGCTTCTAAAGAGCATGAGATCTAATTTGGAAAATATAAATTCTGCTGACTTTGGTAGGGAAAGCTAAATATTTGATGATTTGATGCTAAATTTGGCATTAATGGTCATGATTATACCTTGAATTTCTAATTTTATATTCTTACACAGGGTAATGATTTCACTTGTCAATTTAAAGTGGGTGTGCTACCTTCATTGGTACCTTAAGGATATTTTCAGATGCTCTAATATGCATTTAGAAGTTTACATTAAGAGATGACGGGATAGGTTGTATTGCAAAATTTGGTCACATATAATTTTTCCACCTCTTTGGCTAATGTTGGAGATCCTCATGATGGTTTTCTTAAGGTACCTTTCGTGTGTGGTAGTACCTCACATTAATCTCTTGCACAAATTTTAATCCTCATTGCACGATTTGGTATATCTTAATGGATCTTGTCTTATCAATCTTTCTCCATACGATTCAATTGCCATTATGATCTTCGCTTTTTGTGCAAAGGGTTTTTGTGGTTAAAACTGCATTCTACCAGCTCCATTTTCATTAATTTGTTTCAAGAAACTTTTGATAGTGCTTCCAAGTAGCTAATTCTAAATTTTTTACCTAGTGAAGATACAATGGCGAGATGGCTCTCCACCCCTAGAATCTAAGAATAAATTTCCCAATTCAATCTTGGGAAAGGTCGTTTGAATGCAGCCTTTCTCAGGAGGATTTAAGCCTCATTTTCAAGATGGATAGCTTGTGTGTGGAGGATGCCATAAGATAAGTTTTAGGAATGGAGATCGCTAGTTCAAGAGCTCATCATCTAATATTCCCTTCTCAGGTGCTATCGGTATTCCTATCAAATGCTATGGATTTACTTCAATAATTAAGGGAATTAGAACTAATTGAATTAAAATTTGTGAATACTTAGTTCATCAATAAGAATGAGTTGCTCCCTATAGTGAAAAAATATAATTTATTCAATAGGAATGGGTGCATTGGAGGTTTATTCCTTCGTGAATATGTTAACGAAAGATCTGGGTTTGAAGAAATATTTGAAGTTATCAAGTTGGGTCTTCAATCTAGAAATGATTTTTCCCTGTTATCTTCTCTTAAGAAACATGGAAAGAGAATCAGTTTGTCTCTAGAGTATGAAATCAAAGAAAATGTTTACACCATTTCTTTTCTTCAAGATTATGTGCAATAGTTTCCTTTAAGCTATTTTTCCAGTAAAAAATAAATTGTGTATTCAGCCAGATGCTCAAGTGTTTAGAGAATCTCATGAGTACCCATGTGTGGGGAGCTCCATGTCCCTACATGAAGGTCCTAAGGAAAGAAACCAAGTAGAAGTTGTGGTTCAATAATAAGATGAAGTGGCTCCTTTCCCTGGCTATGACTTGTTTGCAAGAGAGACGCCTCTTGCCATTCAAGTTGAGTTGTAGGATGAGCAAGTTGTAGTGTAGGACCATAATTCAACATGTGCAGAGTGAATAGAAGAGTAGTTAAAAGTATTGATAGTAAATTTTCTTTTGATACAACTAATTTGGTAAAGGCTTGCAATGCACATGTTTGAAAATCATGCATCATTTTGTATTGATCATGTATCAGGTTTTTAGTAGGTTTACTATAAGGTGGTGGTACTGTAGCTAGTCTTTGAAAATGTGATTATTGATCCCAACATACGGGATATTTTTGTAATCTATTGTAATGACTCAAATCAATTTTTTCATCATTTGGGCTATAACTAAAGGTTTTGTTCCTAGTTCTTTCCTGTCCATATTCCCTCTGAACCATGTTTTGTTTTTCTATTTATATAAATTAATATATTATAATGGCTTGCCACTTTTGTCAAAAACAAATTCTATAAAAATGATGTCAATTTTGGTAAAGCTTCATTGTGATTATAATTGTATATCTTTTGCAATAATTTTTTATGTTTAAATAGAAAATCTCTCACTCAATGGATCACCGCTCTTTCTGGAATGGCTCTCCCACTATTTTGAATTATTCATCGTCACACATCTTTGACTCCTTTGTTCACTTACATCCTGGGTCGCTTGTCACATGTTTCCATTGTGTGTGACTTAGTAGTGAACCTCTCTATGGATAGTGATTTTTAGGGTGTGGTTTGCCTACTACTGCTATGTATTCTCTGAAGTACTCCCCTATTACGAGCTCTAGGTCTACTCAAGCTAAAGGTTCTTTTGTTGAGGTTGTACATGTTAGCAAGAGACACTACACAAGTCATCTGGTGTTGTCATTGATGGAAAACCTAGTCAATAATCCCATCCACACCTCAACAATTGCTTATACCATAAGTCAAATTGAAGATATGTGTTATCTGCCAAAGCTAAAATAGGGCATCTAACATAGTTGTGTACATTGAATCATATGTAATTTCCTATTATCATTTTGTGTTTTGGATCTAAAGGAAGGTGTTTTGATATATGAACTATCTTATCTTTGAATAATCAGGCTTCACACTGATTGGTGTATAAGTTAGAAGATTTGTTTTATTGATTTTTAGCCTAACAATGCAGAAAGACCAACTAGATGAGTGTACATTGTTGTGGATATTTGAGGCATAATTGTTTAAGGTGTTTCATGTCCGAGACATGTTGTTTTGGATCCTTACTATGTTTTGGCCAACATCGTTTTATTTGCATTGATAATTGTCTATGGATTGGGCTGACAGTTTGTGCACGTTTCATATTTTGTTAAAGCCGACATGTAGTTATTCTAATCTCTAGTTGCAAATATATACAATCAATTATTCATATAATTTTGACATATGATATGAGAGTTAGAAGGATTATAGATCGATTGTGCATAGTTTCACTTGAGCATAAAAATATTGGTGATTCGAATTACAATAGACAAAGTATCAAGAGCATAATCAAATATAATGTGAAGAATGTGACCAATGTGTCTAATCGAAACTATAATCAGGCATTAGCAAATGTTATCTCATAGTTCACCCACTCTAGTTGTCTTCTGAATGTGACTATAATCTAAGTGAGTCTTCTTTTGGGTAGAAAGCCTTTTTGAGGAGTGAGCTCTAGGCAATGTTCCTAAATGCATGTGGATTCCATTTGTAAACACTTATTTTGATTATACTCATATTATGGATTAACCTCCACTATGGTTTTTCCCCTAATAGGGTTTCCATGTAAAAATCCTTATATTATATTGTTGTGGTAGATCTCCTTATTTTTTTGCATCTTTCTTTTGGTTGAAAGCTATAAGTTGTTAAAATATCACACTAATAAAGTTAAATTTTGAAGAAAACTGATTTAACCCCACCTTAGTGTTCCATGATTCTGACAATTGGTATTAGAGCCTAGTTCCTCGGAAGAAGTTTGATAGCTTGGGGAAGATCTGGGAAGGTGAATCAATGGATTTTGGCAGTCCTCATCAACAAATTTTGGTGACACTAGATGATCTTGCTCAGTCCAAATATGAAGTATGAGAATTAAGAGAAAGCCTCATGAATGGGTATGTGCAGGATCATCATGGAAAAAACAGCCCTTAAGTGGCAATAAAAAAAAATCAGAGTTAGACAACTGGACATAAAAAATTGAATAAATTATCTATATTATTTCAAAAAAACATAAAAATTGAATTTGTAGAAAATTGAATGTAGTTTCTAAACTACTAGACCTTTATTTAAAAACAAAAAATCTATTTGGTGAAAATTTAAAATTTCAAGGTAAAAATTAGAAGTAGGTGTTTGTCTAACCACCCTAACCACAATAAAATGCTAATATTTTTTTATAAGCTTTTAGATGTGGGTAGAGGACTCATGTCCTGATGTGATGCATATTTTTTTATAATTTTTTTCCAAGTAAATAATTAATTATGATTTTTTTATTACAACTTTTTAAAAATATAAAAACTCGTGTGTCTAACAACCTTAACTTGGTCAAATATTCATGAAATTCATTTTTTTTAATCCTACAGTATGTGAAGTATATAATGTGAAGCATGTTTCAGATTCAAAAAATGTGATACCATTTTAAAGTTATAGATTTTTTTCAATCAACCTATCAATCAGGACTTTATTTGTAATTCTAATAGAAAATCAATAATAATTATTTATTAAATTCAAAGTAAACTATAATTTATATTGGTTGAAAGCTGAGAATCTCCTCTAAAAACCCTTTTCATTTCATCAATTTTGGGTAAAAAAAGTTGTCAGCCACATGGGTCGTCATATGGCTTACATATCACCACTTTTTGGATCATCATGATCCTACACATACCCAAATGTTGAGAAATTCATTAAATCATTGAAAGATCAAATAAATAAGTATAGGGAAAAGAGAAAAGAACTATGTGATCAACTTAAGTGGAAAGAGAGTAAAAGCATGGAAGATGAACACCTAAGTCAAGCCTTGAAGGAAAGATAGAAGAATGTGAAAGGATCACCAGAGATAATGTTGTCCTAAAGCATGAGATGAAATCTATTGTGATGAGGATAAGCAAGGAGATTCAATCTAGAGAAAGAATAATGAATAGAATCTTACTTAGTCCTTGAAAGAAAGATTTGATGAATGCAACAAAATTAATGGTGGATTCAATTAGTTGGAGCTTGAATTGCAACAATCTAGAATCAATGAAGAAGATCTTGAAAGATAGATTGTTATTCTCAAGGATGAACTTTCTACTACAAATGAATACAAGGAGAAGTTAAATATTAGCTCAGCTAAGCTTGATGAATTGATTCAAAGTCAGAAGATTGGAAGTGACAAACAAGGTCTTGGATATGAGAAAGGAGAAATCTCTGGATTTAGTCAAAGGAAATTTAGGCTAGGAAATCAAATGAGAAAATCTAGAAGGTATCGAGTAAGATAACCCAATGCTCAAAAGTTCAATGGATACTATTTTTTTGCAATAAATTTGGTCATATGGCTTCTCAACGTAGAAGTAAAATAAATCCAAGTGGTCCATCATTCTCAGGCCAATGTTTCAATTGTAATAAGTATGGTCATAAGTCATTTGAATGCAAAATTATGACAAACAACTTTTTCAATAGAAATGTTAGATGTTATGCATGCAATAGATTTGGCCATATTGCTAACTAGTGCAAATCAAGAGAAAATCAATGGAATAACTAGTTTGGACAAAGAAATGTCATGTGCTATAATTGTAACAAATCCGGTCACATTAAAAGATTCTCTAGAAGCAAGAGTGGTTTGGTAAACAAAGGGAAAAGTATGAAAAAGGATGATAAGGGAAAAGGAAAAGTTATTGCAGATGAGAGTAGGAATCAAATGACAAAGGCATGGGTGAAGAAGAGTGTTTCTGATGAAGGAAATGAATCCACACCAGAATTTGGTGTTGAAAATTCCTCTAGGAATTAGTTTAAGGCCTTTGTCCTAGGGGGAGCTCTCAAGAAAATATTTTACCTCTCTACCAGTAGTTGGTACTAGAATGTGGAAAATTGCAACGATTGCATTAATGATCTACGGATCTTTTGGGAACACTTGTGGAGGAAATTTATGCAAAATTGAAGGATCATAGAAGAATTTTTATTCATAGACTGGGTGATCCCACAATACTAGTTTACAATTTTGGGCAAACTCGACACCAAACTAATGAGTTTTAGCTAAATATTCACTTTCGGGCTCCTATAGAAGCTAAACTGTGAGGAATTTGAAGATGATGAAAACTAGTGATTTGTGATGTTTTGTTTATAGATTCTAAATATATTTTTTTTGTTTTTTTGGAATCAAATTGCACTTACTTTTTATCTCCTTCAAACATTAGTTTTTTTTAATATCAATTTTTTTGAGTGATGGTCATCATATAACACATAACTTTTTTTGTATGAAGGATAAAGTTCTATTTTTTTAGAATTTAAATTTGTAACTACGATATCTAGCACTTTCATTTGGTTTTATAGTGTTTTATTGAATATTTTTTCCTTAATCAAGTTTTGAGGTCAAACCAATTACAATTTAGACATAGGCAAACCGTATACAACATAAAAAAAATTGTATGTATCGAAATTCATTTTTTTTAAATGGATGAAGGACATCAATACCCAACCCAAACATATTTTTAAAAAAACTATTTTGATAATTTGTTATTTTTCCACATGTGCAGAACAAAGAACTTGATTTTCAGTGGAAAACCTATGTTAAATAAAACTAAAAAACCAGATACATAATTGTAGACATGCAAAACTAACATCGTGCATCAAATTCTCCTATTAATCAATTAAGACAATTTATTGATTAATTTCCTAAGGTTCATTAAATAAATCAAAATTATTTAATCAAATCCTTAAAGTTCTTCTCATTTGATTTATCAAATGTCACCTCTTAATATCATCCAAGTTAATTAATCTACATTAATTAACTTCTAATCATGATTATCATTCTCTAGCTTTTGATTCAACTAGAGTCAAATCCAAACTCTTAACTAACCCACCCACTTGCACCAGTAAATCATTTATTTGATTTATTATTTCCTCTAATTACATTCAAAATGGCATCAAAATGGAATATTCTTCCAATTTGAATCTTCTCCCCAAAAGGGACTTGTCCCTTCCAACAAGGTTTTAAATGCTATTTGCACAAGTCAAACATGGCATTTATTGCAGCTTTCATCCTCCCTAAACATGTCATTTCATCCAAATTTGAATTTCAAATTGGAACATTGGCCAAGACTTGCACATTCCTCACCCTCTCACACTTTGACAAGTGGCATCTTGTCATTGGCTCATGAATGATCCCACATTCATCCAAATCTATCACTCTTCCTAATCTTGAATCTATAAAATGCAAAGCATTACATCCACAACACAAAAACACTTACTCATTACAAGGTTACTCTCTTCATTTGAGAATCAATCTTGCTCATCACAACACATTCTCATGGCAAGGTTACTCTCCACTTGTGAGAACTAATCTTGCTCATCATTTGGCACTTTGCTTATCATGGATTGGGAAAGGGTAGCTTCCTACACAACCAGGTTGCACCAATCCAATATGGGATAGGTTTATTTCATGTTTTAGATGCTTTGTTTAATTTTGTTGTTTGGTTGCATTTGAATCATGAAGTATTATCTCATAAGGATAGGAATTTCTGTTTATGTTGTTTTGTCATTGTGCTAACCATATGCAGATTTTCATGTCCACAAAATGGCGCTAGAAGGAGGGCTCGAGGCAAGAAAATTTGTGGTGCATGATTAATGCCAATTCAGCATTTACTTGAAAGTTGTCATTAAGCTGTCCTATTGGTTTGTGGTCCCTATTAATGGTAGTCAAAGATCGAGGTAGGAGGGTTTTAATTTGGAATATGTTTTGTTGTGGATGTTAAATTTCTAGAAAACTTCTCTACTTGGAAGTTAATCGGAGAATGTGGTCAGGGAAGGCAAACATCATCAATCAGCTATGACTGTCTTCATTTTTATGGTTTTTCTTTTATGAAGTGATTAAAGGACATGTTCTTAGTGTGCATTTAGTCTGCTAGGAGGCAAATCAATAGATTGAATAATTTTAAATTTTGGGTTTACGAGAATATTGATTTCTTGCTTTGTGCTACAAAGAGCGAATGGTGCTAATGTCTTGTTTTTCCTTGCATGCATTATATGGTTCGAAGTGTCTATATGATAAATGAGATATTTTGCTATGGCATATTGATATGAAGCATATGATGCTATGGTTGTCAGTGATTCGACAAATATTGAGTCAGTAGAGATGTAATCCTACCTATTATGTAGTCACATGACTATTTTGGAGAGTCTCAAAAAGGGTTGGTACACTTGTTCAAGCCTATTGAAGAACAATTTTGTAGACATATTTAAGTCCGTGTAAGTTAGAAAAGCATGTTTGTACGTATACAATTTTGTATGATTTTGGTATGCAAATTCCCGTCTTTTCCATTTATGTCAAAGGGGGAGCGTGGGACACTAAAAAATGTCATATTCATATCAGGGGGAGTTGTGAATAATTTAATTTTTTTAATATTTGAGGATTGTAGTGTATTCATGTTGGTACTGATTCTAACACTTAGTCATTTTTCATTAAGTGTTGCCATCAATGCCAAAGGGGGAGATTGTTGGCAAGAGACACTACATAATTCATCTGCTGTTGTCATTGATGGAAACCCTAGTTAGTAATCCTATCCACACCTCAGTTTCTTACTTATATCGAAAGTCAGATTGAAGATATGTGTTATCTATCAAAGATAAAATAGGGCATCCGAGATAGTTGTATACATTTAATCTTATGTAATTTCATGTTATCATTTCATGTTTTCGATCTTAGGGA
Organism: Sequoiadendron giganteum; assembly: GCA_007115665.2. NCBI lineage: Eukaryota > Viridiplantae > Streptophyta > Pinopsida > Cupressales > Cupressaceae > Sequoiadendron > Sequoiadendron giganteum. The sequence continues at coordinate 139,173,587 of CM021106.1, forward strand.
AGGTCTTTTGATGTATGAACTATATTATCTTTAAATCATCAAGCTTCACATTGATTGGTGTGCAAGTTAGAAGATCCGATTTATTGATTTTTAGTCTAATAATGCATAAAGGATGACTAGATGAGTTTAGCATGTTGTGGATATTCGAGGCATAATTGTTTAAGGTGTTTCATGTTTGAGACATATTGTTTTGGATCCTTACTATGTTTTGGCCGACATTGTTTGATTCACATTGATAATTACCTATGGATTGTCCTGACAGTTTGTGTATGTTTCATATTTTGATAAAGCCGACATGTAGTTGTTCTAATATCTAGTTGTGTATATATATAATCAATTATTGATATTATTTTGATATGATGTGAGAGTTAGAAGGATTATAGATTGATTCTGCGTAGTTTAACTTGAGAAAATCAAAGATTAGTGATTTGAATTAAAGGAAACAAAGTTTCAAGAGTAGAATCTGACAAAATGTGAATAATATGACCAATGTGCTTAACCGAAACTATAATCAAGCATTAGCGGATTCTATCTTATAGTTCATCCACTCCAGTTGTGTTTTGAATGTGACTGTAAGATAGTGAGTCATCTTTTGGGTAGAAATCCTTTTGTATTTGAGCAGTGATCTCTAGGAAGTGTACATGAATTCATGTGTATTCCATTTGTAAACACTTATTTTGAGTATAATCATATTATGGATTAACGTCCACCATGGTTTTTCCCCTAACAGGGTTTCCATGTATAAATCCTTGTGTTATGGTGTTGTGGTTGATCACCTTACGTTCTTGCTTCTTTCTTGTGTTTCAATGCTATAAGTGGTTTAAAGATCATGTTAGTAAAGTTAAATTTTTAAGAACATTGATTCACCACCCTCTCAGTGTTCCTTGATTCCAACAATACATTCTAGTTTTATGGTTGAGGGGCACCCTCTACTATGTTAATGTGTTGCTCCTATGATTTCCATTAGACAAGAGATCTTAGGATGCATTGAATGTTTCTATAATATGGGTCTTATCTAAAAATTTTGTCGATTTTTGCCTTCTCTTTCAGATTTGCATCTTTAGATTTTAAAGTAGTGGAAACCTTTGGTAAAGGGTAAGATAGAAATTTACCCTTCTACTAGAGGTTTCTTTATTGCTTTTTTTAGTTCTTCTAAGGATAGAAAAACTATCTTGGATCATTGTGTTTAGGGTGGTCAAACATACACCTACTTGTTTTTTCCCTGAAATTTAAGTACTACTGTATTGAAATTTTAAATTTTCACAAAATAGATTTTTTAAAAAAAAAAAAAATCTTGTAATTTCTAAACTACATTCAATTTTCTACAAATTATATTCTTGCATATGTTTGAAATAATATAGATAACTTATTCAAATTTTCCTGTCAAGATGCCTAACTCTAATTTTTTCTGAATTTTTTGCCACTTAAGGGCCTGTTTTTTCCATGATGATTCTACACATACCCCTATTGATGATTTTTCTTCTAATAATGGAGATTATAAACCACTTTATTCTTCTATGTAGTGATATAATCTAGGTTTTGATGGTGCAACTTCCCTTGTGGCTTCTGATATATTTTTTTTGGACAAGACAACTATGGCTGCTAAGTGTGCTACCTCCCATAAGATCCCCACTAACCCCATTCTAGAAAAGGGAATTTTATCTTGAAATAATAATGATTTTGGAATAGATTTGGATGCTTCACTTGAAGCATTCTTTTCTCCTCTTGTAAGTTAATTTGGAAAGGATTCTCCCCCTTCTTATTTAAGTGTTTCTAATCTGACTTTTGATTCTTCTTAGATAATGGTGCAATGTAATAAAGAAAGATTTTTCTAAGAGGGTCTCAATTTTTATTAAAATTCCATTTGAGACAAGGTTGTTGGGTTCTATCTTTTGTGCTTGAGTTGTTCCCCTTTGGTTGTCCTCTTTGTTTTTGTTGTGGCTAGTGGCTATGTTCTTCCTACTACCCTTTTTTCTCTTTTTATTCTTGTCTACTTGTTTCTAACTAGTTGTTTTGTTTGTCCAATCTATTTTGTTGGGATGTTTAGCTCTATTGTTTTCTTTGTTAGGGATTTAGGCCCTTCCCCTTATTTTCTAATAAAAAATAGGAATAAATTTAAGTGTAGATCGACTCATTTCAATTTGAATTTCAAGAATATTATACCACCAAATATTGAAATTGAATTCATATCACACAAGATAAAGGTCGAACCTAACTTATGACCTAATTTTTCAGAAAAAACACTAATGCTATGAAACCCTCACCATTATCTAGCACTAATTTTAGATATTAGGGCTAATATATTAGCTATATATATGGTTGTAATATATTTTTATCTATTTTTGGGTTGTATACTATCATAATGTTGTTCTTCATTGCTGGAAGTTTTTCTACGACATGATTAAGCATAGTTCAACTTATTTCTCTCATATCAATACAATGTTGCAAGTGAAGGAAAGTTATTGAATTCATAAGTTTCTCAATGATTATCTAGGTGTATTTAGGGGGTTCAAGAAACATCTTTAATAGAAAAATTATTGAATACTATAAATTAAACAACACTCTTTCATAAACTGAGAAATGCACATTCTTTTGATTTATTTCTTCACACATCTCAAGATCCTTTGTTCAAGTATAATATCTCATTTTACTTCAAAAATGTTAATCAAGGAAAATAATGTTTAGTTAGGATATTTTTAGCTTCCATAACTAAGAATTATAAAAGGTCATTTATGTGAGCATTAATTTAAGGATCCTCAATACATAAACAATCAATTTATATGCAAGTATAGTTTATAAGAATTTAGAGACTATAGAGATAAAAAAACAAACACAAGTGAACAATGTAAAATATTGTATATAGTCGAAATAAATGTTCAAATGAGGAAGCCTTGAATACATAGGTAAGGAAGAGATAATCCACCTATCATTTGGATTGGAAACTTCCCCATGATTTGGCACAAATGAATAGACAAGTATCCTATAGGTGTGAACCTATGGATCACTAGGAATTTGCAAACCAAAAACCTATTTGACCAAGTCATAAACCTTAATGCCAAGTGTTGAGTGACCTTTGAGGTGACATAGAAAGTCTTCCAACCTCAAAAGGTATGTACATTAGGTTTACCAAACAACTTGGTAACCTCTAGAGGCCTAAAAGGTTAATCATTCAGTTAGACAAGATGTTGTCTAACCTCAAAAACCCAAGTACACTTAATTATACTGAATAGATAAAGTATTCACTTTAACAACCCCCTTAAGTGATGCTTGGGGAGATCAAAAAATTCCAATACATAGAAATGGGTCCTAGCTATGAGGCCATGTTAGGTACCCATGTAAAACAATTCTCATAAAGTGGAGAAAAGGAGAAAACCTAGTGGGAAAAAGACTTCCATCCAAAAGAGAATGAGAAGGATTTAAGATGTAAAAATATATCCCATGATGATAGGAAAATCATGATGAAGAACATATAAAGCATGTAAGAGTTGTAAACTATGCCAAATATGAAGTGGTGTTTTCTTCAATCAATGAACCTCAAAAAATTATAGACCAATATAAGAGAAACAAAACACTGCATGAGTGAGCATATGAATGATACTCAACCATGAACACACAAATAAAATCAAACTATGTGAAGTTGAAAATATAGATAGTACTATGATTAGGAGTACAAGAATCTAACAAAATATGATTCATTAAAATAATCCCCCATATGAGAGATCAAGATAGAAGGTCTATGTGACCCCCCAAAAAGAACGTTCCTTCATTGGTTCACTGAAAGAAGAATTAGAATAACACTTTCATAATTCCCTGTTAATGCTAAGAGATATATTCTAGACCAACTAAAATCAAGCATAGGAGTGTGCAAGGAATTTAAACCCATAATAGATCCAAAATATGTACAATAAATTGAAAAAGGGTGTGCGTCAAGGCACACATAGATGAGGCAAGAATTAGGAGGATCCATTGTTGTGATGGAATATGAAGGAAACATGCACCATGTGGCAAGAGTCATGAGGATCCTTAATTTTGATGTCAATTGAAGGGTCTACAAAAGCCCCATTACACTTTATAATTCAGTGTATGTATTAAAATTCCCAAATTCCTTCCCTATGGAACACATTAAATTTTTGTGGCACTTTATATGAATGCATTTACAAGATTAATTTTATGTTTTGAGTCCTTATAAGTTTATGTCATTTATTGCATGAGGTAAATAATAAAGGTGTAGATTAATTCTATCTTTCAAACCTCAAGAAAATGACAAAATTAGAAATTGAAAAATCCCCATTAGAATGACAAAAAATGACCTCCCTTAAAAAATTTTGACAACTATGGAAAAAAAATATCCTTCCCCTTACAAAGTTATGGGAAAGTCATAGAAATTAAAAAAATATAAACAATTAGCATAAATTGCTAGCAAAAAAATAACGGTAAGCACAAATGTTTATGTATTTGCTAGATTTATATGATCTCATCAACTAACCTTCCACATCATAATATCTATAAACTTGGTTTTCGACGGGGATGCCAAAATTCCACTTAACATTCTCTTTTTTTGGTAACGAACTCAAAATGTAAAATACAAAACATATGAGTAGAAACCCAAACCAAAAAGGATAATTCTCAACCAAAGACATTCTGAAATTTTCAATTAGATTTCCATTACTAGGCTACACAAATGAAACTACTTGTTTTCCTTCACCATCATGTGTGCAAGATATACAACAATAGCCAAAGTAGAACCTTCAAGATTTTTGAAATAGGTTTTATAGGTGATGTCATAAGCAACATACCTTACGATGCAGGAGCATCCTTGAATCTTTGAAATCTTGCATCAACCAAAAATATTTTCATTTAGTTTTGTTCTTGTTCTTGTTCAAGTTGGCAAATCCAATATTTCTTCATGTTTTCTCACCATATCTCATGGATTTATGGATTCATCATGGACATGTTCAATTTTATTATGAACCAAGTTTTTAGCTCGATTGGGTCTTTTCTAGCAAGTTATCACTTCTGGATTAAGTGAGTTTTTGGAACTAGCCCCGAAATAATTTCAAACTTAACGACTAGTTTGATCGATTGTTTGATCCTTTCTGTGACTTCTGGATCCTCGCGGTGTGTTTCAACTTTTTCCATGGAGTGTACCAACCTTACACTTAGGTCCACTCTTCATCATATGCATCTACCGTGGAAGAAATTCAAATTTGAGGCTGACCTATTCTTACACATGTTACGTTTCCTTCATCAGAGATTGTAATGATCTTTGGCTGACGCAGATGTTTTCTTGACTTGTAGATATGATATAAAGCTCTTAATAGATCCTTGAGATAACATTCAATCAAGTTTAAGTAGAATAAGAAGAATGTATAGTTTGATATGTATGATTTTTGCTCGCATGTATGAGCATTGTATTTTGAGCATGTTGTATCAGGTCTGTGAGCTGAATTTGTAAGCTCGGATGTGGCTAACTATATGTAATCAGAAAATTTTATAATAAGAATGTGTGTATCTGCATTTGGCTCCATATTATATGTTTCTTATATTTTGTTACTCTACTTTCACAGTCCAAATTTTTATCTTAGAGGACCCTCCTACCATGGTTGCACCAAATTGGTATCATAGAGAGATTTGTTCCTTGCGAGATCATTAGAGTTTGCAAAGATTTGTTGAAGATTTTTTGAGGGTGGCATACTAAGGATCCAACCTATAGCTGCAAAGACTTGTGTAAAGATGGTGGGAGGAAGAAATGGTAGAGGAAATGGAGCACATGGAAATGTAGACCCAACTATAATGGAGATGTTGAGACTGATTGATGCTAGATTGGAAATAGTTGAAACATCCCAGAGAAGAGGTCAACCAGTTGAGCATGTAAGTGATGAAGAAGTAGAAGAATATGAATAAGTTTCAAGAGAAGAGAAACCTGGCCTTGATCGAGGAGAAGAAAGTTTCATAAGAGCCCTAACCAGAGCAAACACTAAGCCACATTTCAATCCACCAGATTATAATGGTAAGTTGGAATCAAATGAATTGCTTGATTATATAATAGAGATGTAAAATTATTTATTTTGAAGGTACCCCAAAAGATAAGAAGGTGAAATTTTCTTGTACAAAGTTGAAAGGACATGCATCCCTTTGGTGGGAACATTTGCAGATAGATAAACAAAGAAAAGGAAAGGAGAAGATAATATCATAGGATTGGATGGTGAATAAGTTGAAGACAAATTTCATGCATGTAGATTATCAAATCAGTTTGTTCAAGAAGTTCAAAAAATATGAAGAAAATAGAATCAAGTGTGGCAGAGTATACTAAAGAGTTCTATAAGTTGAACATCAGATCTAGAAATTTAGAGGATGAGATTGAGCAGGTAGCCCGATATGTAAATGGTTTGAGGCTATCTATTCAAGATGAGATTAGTTTGATCAGGTTGTTGAGTGTGGAAGAAGCATATAAATGTTCCCTAAAAGAATAAGAGAATCTAAACAAAAGATATGAGTAGACATAGAGAGGAAGAGGTGGAATATTTCAGTGAGGAATAATATTTACTAGATGAGGAAGAGGATCTTTTCCAAATCAGAACAAGGATAAGGAGGTGAGTAAGAATGATAATTCATACTGAAGAGATGATGGAAAATCTTACCGAAGAGGAGGACATGGTGATTACCGAAATGAAGGATATAGAAAAGAGTATTTAGGGTAACTTATTTCAAATGTGGTGGAGAAAGACATAGAGCCTTTGAATGAAAGTAGGGAGAGACAAGCAAAAAGATTGATAAAAATAGAAGAAAAACCTTTGTTGAGGAGGATCATGTTGGATCAGCTAATCAACTAGAAGAAGGAGAAGTATTGGTGAATAAGAGAGTAGTGTGTCAAAGTGAATTGGAGAAGGAACCATTGTGAAGAAATAATTTGTTTCAAACCAGATACAAGGTAGCTGGTAAATGTTGTAAAGTGATTGTTGACAGTGGGAGTTCTAAGAACTTGGTTTCTAAAGAAATCGTGGCCAAATTAAAGTTGAAAAGGTTGAAACACCTGAATCCATATCAGATAGCTTGGATTTAAGATGAGCATAAGATACTTTTAAGTTAACAATGTTTGACAGGGTGATCCCACAAGATTGGTTTACAATTTTTGCGCAAACTGGACACTGAACAAATCTTTCAAAACTAAATATTCACTTCCAGGCTCCTATAGTGGCTAAACCGTGAGGAATTTGAAGATGATGAAAACTAGTGATTTATGATGTTTTGTCTATAGATTCTAAATATTATTTTTTTCAATTTTTTTGGAATCAGATTGCAATTATTTTTCCATCTCCTTCGAAAACTAGTTTTTTTTTTAAAAGCATTTTTAAGGAGTGACACTCACCGTATACAATATCACTTTTTTTGTATGAAGGATAAAATTCTAATTTTTTCAAATTTATATTTTTAACTATGATATCTAGCACTTTCATTTTGTTTTATAGTGTTTTATTGAATATTTTTTCCTTAATCAAGTTTCAAAGTAAAACCAATTGAAATTCAAACATAGGAAAACCTTATACAACATAAAAAAAATTGTATGTATCAAAATTCAATTTTATTTTTTTACTGGATCAAGGACATCAATACCCAGCCTAAACATATTTTTCAAAATTTTATTTTGATAGTATACTATTTTTTCACATGTGCAGAACAAAGAGCTTGATTTTCGTTGAAAAACCTATGTTTAATAAAACTAAAAAAATACATACATAATAAAACCAAAATATATTAAAATTATATTTTTTGGATATCTCATTCCAAGGACTACCATGATAATTTCAAATAAATTTTAAATGAATTCATTTGATCCCCCAAAAAATATATCAAAAGTGATTTTTTATCAACATTTTGATAGGTGTAAAGGAGACTCCGTTGTAGGTATGGTTTAAAACTAGCGGGGTTCTATCCAAGGGGGTTTGATCTAAGGTTGTTTGATGAAACCATCTTCAATTGTAATCCTTAAATGGAAATTTTTAAGGCTTAAGTCATTATATTTTCTAAAATATGCGATTTCAGAAAAAATCAGAATCTCCCAAAAATTGTAAACCAACTTTGGGGGATCACCCTTGAACGGTGAAGTTGAAGATAGGAAATTACCATGATGAAGTTTTGTGTGATATCATTCCTATAAATGTATGCCATATTTTTTTGGGAAGGCCTTGGAAATATGATAACAAGCTATTCATAATGGAAAGAAGAAGATGTATACAATTGTTGCTAATGGGATGAAGCAGACTTTGTTACCATTGGAGGATGTTCCTAAAGCTGAGATTTGTACGAATGCTAGAATTTGGTTGGTTTATGGAAGGATATTTCTTGATGGACTGAGACATGAGAGCATGTGATATGCCTTGGTTCCTAAGAAGGTTGAAGATTTGAAGCATGTAGAAGAACAACCAGAGGAGATAAAGGAATTGTTGATAGAATATGAAGCTATCATTTTAGATAATGTACCTAATGGATTGCCACCTGTGAGGAGTATTAGTCATTGCAAAAATCTGATTCCTAGAGCTAGTTTTCCTAATAAAGCAACACACCAGATGAAACTGGTAGATAATGAAGAATTGAATAGACAAGTTCAAGACTTGTTGTGAAAAGGTTTGATCAAAGAAAGCTTAAGTCCTTGTGCAATACCCATTGTATTGGCAGCTACAAAGGATGGAGAATGGAGGATGCGTACATACTCTAAAAATATAAACAAGATCATAGTGAAGTATAGATTTCCTTTGCCTTGAATGGATGACATTATGGACTACTTCAGTGGAGCTAAGTACTTTACAAAGATAGATTTGAACAGTGGATATCATCAAATCAAAATCAAACAAGGGGATGAATGGAAAACAACATTCAATACAAATGAAGGATTATATGAGTGGTTGGTGATGCCTTTTGGACTAAAAAATGCACCAAGTAATTTCATGAGGTTGATGATTGAGGTATTAAAGAGATTCTTGGGTAAGTTTTTGATTTTTTATTTGGATAAAATTTTGATTTTCAGTAAGACTAGAGAAGATCATTTGTTGCACATAAGACAAGTTTTGCAGAGGTTGAGGGAAGAGTAATTGCTGATAAACATTTATAAGTGTAGTTTCATGAAGGAAGAATTGGTATATCTCGGATTTATGATATTTGTGGATAGATTGAAGATGGATTCTGAGATGGTAAGAACTATTTTTGAATGGCCTACACCTGAAAGTATTGGAGAAGTACGATAATTTCATGGATTGGCTAGTTTCTACCAAAATTTCATTAGGAATTTTAGTTCTATTTACAGTTCTATGACAGAAACAATCAGAGGAGATAGGAAAGATTTTAGGTGGACATCTGGAGTAGACAAAAGTTTTGATTTGTTGAAACAAAAGGTGACTCAGTAGCTTATGTTGGCTTTACCAAATTTTAATAAGGTATTTCAGGTAGATTGTGATGCAAGTGGAAATTAAATTGGAGCAGTGTTGAGTCAAGAAGGAAGACTAGTAGCCTATTTCATTGAGAAGTTGAATGATTCTAGGTATAGGTATTCAATATATGATCAAAAGTTTTATTCCATAGTTCAAGGTTTGAAGAAGTGGAGACATTACTTGTCGTCTAAGGAGTTTGTGTTGTATACTGATCATCACGCTTTGCAATACTTGAATAGTCAAGGTAATCTAAATTAAAAACACATGAGTTGGGTGGAATTATTTTAGAGTTATTCTATTTTTTGATGAATTAAAGAACTTGTATGAGGAAGACCCAGATTTGGCAGAACCTTGGAAAGATTGTAAAGAACCAATCTTGGAGGATAGAAGCCAGTGGTTGAATTATTCCATTCAAGAGGATATGTTGTTCAGAGGAAATCATTTGTGTATACCCCAGATCTCAATGAGGGATAACTTGGTGAAAGAGAAACATAGTGGACGATTGGCAGGACACTTTGGAATTGATAAGATAGTGGCATTGGTAAGTCAGAATTAATTTTGTCCATAGATTCATAAGTCAAGAAATTTTTGCAGAGTTGCAAAGATTTTCAAGTTGTAAAAGGGAGTAGTCAGAATGTTGGATTGTATAAACCTTTGACCCTGCCAAAAAGACCTTGAGAGGATATTAGTATGGATTTCATACTTGGTTTTCCTAAGACACGAAGAGTTAATGATTTTGAATCTATGGTGGTGGAAAGAAATTCTAAGATGACACATCTCATACCTTGTAAGAAGACAACAAATGTAGTGTATTTTGTAGACTTACTTTTTAGAGAAGTGGTCAGATTGCATGGATTACCTAGGAGTATTGTTTCAGATAGAAATATAGAGTTTGTTGGTTACTTTTGGAGGAATCTTTGGGAGACGTTGAAGAAAGATTTGAAGTTCAATTATACTTTTCACCCATGGATAGATGGAAAAATATAGTTAGTGAATAGGATTTTGGGAAATTTGTTGAGATGTTTGGTTGGAGAGAAAACCAAAAGTTGGGATTCATCCCTTGCACGAGCAGAGTTTTCCTATGATAATTTAGTGAATAGGAGTACAGGGAAAACACATTTTTAGATTGTTACTAGAGTTCATCTTAGAGGTATATCAGAATTGTGAGACATCAATAAAGAATATAAAAGGAGTGCAAAAGTAGAGGAATTTGTAGAACATATGAAGAAAGTGCATACTCAAGTGAAGTAGCTGTACTAACGTACTTATTTTTCACTGGGGCATCCGAAAAAACCAAAGAATTTTTTAATTTCGATGCCGACAACATCATTCTTTGAACCAATGCAACGAGTACATTGCTTCAAAGAGGGGCAAAATGTAGACATCCAAAAATAACATTATGCATTCCACTGTAACTAACATCATGCATTCGTTTCTTCTACTAATCAATTAAAGCAATTTATTGATTTAATCCTAAGGTTCATCAAGCTTAATTAAATAAATCAAATTATTTAATTAAGTTCCTAAGGTTCTTCTTATTTGATTTAATAAATCAAACTGATTTAAAATCAAATATCAAATCCCTAAAATCCCCTAAGTTAATTAATCTAAATTAATTAACTTCTAATCATGATTAGCATTCTCTAGCTTTTGACTCAACTAGAGTCAAATCTAAACTCCTAACTAACCCACCCACTTGCACCAATAAATCATTTATTTGATTTATAATTCCTCTAATTACATTCAAAAGGGCATCAAAATGGAATATTCTTCCAATTTGAATCTTCCCCCCAAAAGGGACTTGTCCCTTCCAACAAGGTTTTAAATGTTATTTGCACAAGTCAACATAGCATTTATTACACCTTTCATCCCCCCAAAACATGTCAAGTCATGCAAAATTCAAATTCAAATTGGCACATTGGCCAAGACTTGCACATTGCTCACCCTCTCACAACTTGACAAGTGTCATCTTGTCATTGGCTTGTGAATTATCCCACATTCATCTAAAATCACTCAATCTCCTACTCTTGAATCTATAAAATGCAAAGCATTTCAACACAAATCCACAACACACAACTCATGCTCATTGTAAGGTTACTCTCCACTTGTGAGAACTGATCTTGCTTATCATCACACCATTTGCTTAGCAACTATATCTTGAGGCAAGGTTGCTCTCTTCATTTGAGAGTCAATCTTGCTCTTCATCATCTATCATTTGGCAATTTGCTTATCATGGATTGGGAAAGGGCAGCTTTCGACAACACTAAGTTGCACCAATCCACCATAGGATAGATATACTTCATGTCTTCTTTGCATGCTTAGATTAGCTTTGTCATTTAATTTGAAGAATTTTGTATTATCCTATGAAGATGTTAGAATCATGCTAACCATTTGCAGATTTTGACGTCTACAGTAGCAGTTGGAAGATATGAAACGAAAATATAAGGAGTGAGAAGATGAAAAGAGGAGACATAAGGAGTTCGAAGTTGGAGATGAAGTAATAGTATATTTCAGGAAGGAAAGATTCCCAGTTGGCACATATAGTAATCTCAAGATGAGGAAGTTTAGAACTTGTAGGATTTTGAAGAAGTTTGATTTAGGAAATGCATATGAATTAGAGTTACCAGATGACATGGGTATATAACCTATATTCAACATTGTAGATGAACATCAGTACCATGAAGTGGAATCTAGTGAAGACAATAAAGTGAAATTGAAAGAACAACTTCATAAACAATAATTAGATGGGATAGAAGATATTTTGGATGTCAAAGATGGGAGAAAGACTCCCAGAAAACAATACAAAGAATATCTTGTGAAGTGGAAAGGTAGACCTGTGGAGGATTCTTCTTGGATTTCACAAGCTTAGGTAGACCATATTGGTTTCCCTTTGGCCCCAACAAAGTGAGGGAATCACTTTTCATTAACCCCATATGTCTGATGCAGGAGCATCCTTGGTTCTTGGCAATCTTGCATCAACCAAAAATATTTTCATTTAATTTTGTTCTTGTTCTTGTTCAAGTTGGAAGATATAGTATTTCTTCATGTTTTCTCACTAGATCTCTCAGATCTATGGCTTCATCATGCACATGCTCAATTACCTTATTCCAATATTTTAGCTTGATTAGATTTTTTTTGGAAAGTTATTGCTTCCAGATTAAGTGACAGTTTTTAGAGTTGGCCCCAGAATAATTTCAAACCTAACAACTAGTTTGATTGATTGTGGATCCTTTTCATTCTTGCAGATCCTCACAATGTGTTTTGATTTGATCTATGGAGTGTCCCTGGCCTTACACTTAGGTCCACACTTAATCATATGCATCTACTGTGGAATAAATTCAAATTTGAGGTTGACCTATTCTTGTAAACGTTACATTTCCTTCATCAAAGATTGTAATGATCTTTGGCTGACACAAATGTTTTCTTGACCCACAGATATGATATAAATCTTTTAATAGATCCTTGGGATCACAGTCAATCAATTTTAAGTAGAATTTGAAGAATATAGAGTTTGATCTGTATGATTTTTGCTCGCATGTTGTATCAGGCCTGTGAGCCAAATCTGTAAGCCCGGACGTGGCCGACTATATTTAATTGACATTTTTGATAATAAGAATGTATGTATCTACATTTACCTATATATTTTGTGTTGCTTCTATTGTGTTACTCTAGCTACATGGTCTAGATTGTTCTCTTTGAGGACCCTCCTACCATGGTTGCACCACCTTACTATGGAATCGACAATGGTATTTATCAATAGAGCTCAGGGGTATTTTTTGATGATAGTAAGTTCCTCCATGTTTCTATATTTTAACATTTTCTTCCCAGGGAGGCCATCAACAATGAACAAACCAGTAATAGCTTTAATGTCTTCTTTCATGTTTGGGTATGACTTGTCCAACATAATGCTACCATCCTTCAATCAACTCAACAGGAAAAAGATAGAGTTTTTGTCTACAAACTAGGAAAATTTTCCCCAGAAATCCATACCCAGAGAACTTAAATTTTGCAACTCATCTGTCTTCAACCCTAGTTTCATTTCTTTCATCTTCTAATGATCAAACTCATCCAATTCAACTCCCTTTAACTTCAATAGAATATCACCACTAGATTCACTACCAATCAACATAGATTCCATTGCCACGCTTAGCTTCTTCAAACTTTTATCACTCTATGAAACTTCTTCTTCTTTGAAAAATGTGAGAAATGATTTGAAACTCCATCTTTTATCCTTTCATAATGAATTTGTCACCAAAACGCGTGTCGATGATGCCAATAATTGTACTTCATTTTTCAATCAGTCAGAGTAATCTTTATTGTGTAACATCACCCAGATCCAACATTTAACCATGTTGGAAACACATCAATCTTTCTTAGTAGAGGGGGAACCAATAGGATATATATTCCAATACTCCCCCTAAGCCAAGGAAATTGGCTCAGTTACCAATAGGGCATGTACTAAGATCTGGTACCTTGGAAGTTTCCTCTACACTTGTTTCATTTTTCCTCCAAACCATGACTCTTCTTCTTAGATTCATTTGACTCTACAACTTTCTTTTTGTTCTCAGAATATTTTGGAGCAATATATTTGCATGTGTTAGCATAATATATAGGTTGACTACACTTGTAACATATTTTTACTGATTTAGCTAAGTGAACCCTAGGTCTGCATTGATTAGCTTTGTGACCATAACCATAGCATAAATAGAAAAAACCATGAAAGAGATTGTTCATTTCATTCCTTCTAGCTGGATTAGATAATTGACTTATGCAATGACTTTCTTTGTGACCAAACTTGTGACAGTTAAAGCCTTGAGTATTTTTGTTTCATCTTGCTTCTACATTCTACAACCTTATGTCCAAAATTTTTGCATACAAAATAATGACCATTGAATGATAAGTACCTATGAGTATTTAGCTAGCTTACTAGAGGTATTTTTATAGATGCATTAGAGTTTCTAACCTTGGTTGTTACAAAAAAGCTTTCTTAAGCTTCAACTACTTTGTCTTCATCCTTAGTGTTCAGATTTGAGCTTTCACCTGTGAATCGAAGTCCTCCCTTATCTTCATGACATTTTTGTAGGGACAAGAGTTTATCAAAAATTATGCTACTCTCACATACTCTTGCTTCATATTTCAACCTTCTTCTCTCTTGATCCAACTTCTCATTTTATTCTTCTTTCTGTTTGATGATAGCTTTGAAATTTTCTTCAGTCTTATTCCATTCTTCTAATTTTTTTTTGATGGTGTCTCTGAGATCTTCTTCTATCATTTTGTATTCATCTAACTAAATCCTTAGATTCACAACATTTTCCTTTGACTCCTTTAATTCCTTGTTGAACTCTTTGTGTCTTGCTTTCAATTTCTATATTTTATCCCTAAGCTTTGAGATGCAAGTATTTGTCTCCTTGAGGTTTTCTTTCAATTATGCATTCTCATATTTTTCACTTTCCATCACTTAATATTGACTTCAATTCTTCCTCAAAGTAATAATCTCTTGTCATCTATTGAAACTGCCAAGATCTCCCTCAAGTGGTTAAGCTCTATCCACAAAGTACCAAGCTCTAATACCAATTGTTGAAAATTCCAGATAACTGAGAAGGGGGGTGACTCAATTATCCCAAAATAATTTTCTTTCTTTATTTAATATGGAGCAATCATAAACCAGTCATATATTAATTAAAACAAAAATGAACATGCAAGCACTAAAAAACACCATGAACACCAAAAATTATGTAGAAACTTAGGATGGAAAAACCCATGAAGAATTCTAATTCTCAATTATAAAACACTAGTTAAGTTGATTTTTACAAGGGCTCAAAATCCATTGCTCACTACAAGGTGGTTGACTAATGGGTGGCTCATTATCAGTGCTAGGCTCACTCCCCTATACAAAAAAAATGATTACAAATAGTCTCACTGAAAAAGTGAAGTAATGAAGTTGCGTCTACATATTCATGATTTTAGTTTTGGTTAATAGCATAATCTCTGTCTGCAGTAGATCCAATCAAAAATATTATACACACCTTCCTTGCATAATTAGTGCAATACAAATTACTTCTTCTTGACTCTTTCCTTCACTTCCTTCTCTAATCCTTGTCGCTCAATGCTTCACACCCTTATCACTATTTGGACATATCACTTATGGTGTTCTTCATCTTCAACCAAAAAGATGTTCTTTATATATATGCATGTATACCCATTGAAAAAAACTAAGTCGACCACATAATATCTTCATAGTCTTCTAAGTCGACCAAACATCATTTGAATTTAGATCACCACAAAACATGTCGGCATAAGGAACAACCTTAATATATTCAATAAGGCTTGACATGCTAGCACTGAACCCAAAGGATAGGTCACACATATGGATCTTCTTACCACGTTACCAAGGGACCAAGAATACGTCAAACATAAGATAGCATAATCACCAAAATATAGAAAATTTGAATTACATTAAATATATTTTGGAGTTGATGATAATGCTATAACCAAGAAAATCTTGATTAACATCAATTTTAATATCAACTGGATAAGCACAATCTGACATACCAAAACTTGTAACATGCAACATGAAGTTCTAGATAGCAAGGTTACTAGGAGTAGGATTTTATTACAACAACCTACAAAAAAATATTAGCCTTCAATATTCTGCATTAAATTTCTTCCACAAATGTTCCAAAAAGAAGTACTTCTATATTCAAATCAAGGATAATCTACTCACAATGCAATCATCATAGGATAGATCATTTTTGTCTATTATCTAGTGCACAACCTTCCAAAACTAAGGTTTTTATATCAATGACAATAATGCAATATCAACAATTTCTAAACATCTCTAATCAGGTATTTTTCTACATTTCTGAGCATCAAAAACATTTTTTTTGCATTTTGTATTCCTACAATCATTTTGTTGTTTTAGTTTCCAAAATTTCTATTTTATGAGATTTTTCATATTAAGGTTAATTTGTTAAATTCACCTCATTTCTTGAATTCAAATTTGCATCATTTTCATGTTTTTTCCTAGTATAATTAGTAAATCATCTTTCTCCAAATCTATAAATTTATAATCTCTTTGCATTTGAATTCATTCTTGCATAATGGACATGTGTATTGGTAATATATGGAAGTCCTTAACATATTTGGTTGATGTCTCAATTTGCATGTTTGGTAATGATCCTAATGCAGTATAACCTAATCATGCTTAACCAACCCCTAATTAATTTCCTCGTGAAATTGACATCTTAGGCGAAGATGATAATAGCATGCATGAATTATATGAAGCAAATTTTTTCCTTTGTCTATTTTTGGTTTTTGGCTTAATTTTTGTCTTTGGGATGATACACGCACAAAGAGTTTATATTTCGGACAGACATGCAGTGCACCACATGGTGGTTGCGAGTTTTTTAATAATCACTTGCTCCTCAGTCAAAATTCGGACCATGTGTAAACTTGGCAGACATTTTCTTGAATTTTATTTTTGTGAATCTAAGATTGTTTGCCTATGTGACACGTCACCCCTTTGCACAAGGAAGCTGTATCTTGGGAGTGTTCACTTAAAGACCATCAGAATGCATTTTTCCTTTTCCAATGAAGGGATGAGAGTTGGTTCCGCCAAAGCCACTTGGGTGATTGACAAGACCTTTTCCAGACTATCTTTCTAGGACTAGAGCGATTACGAGGGCTAATTCTATTGAAATATCTAAACGATATAAATGTGGTAGTTAAAATTTGATGAGTAGGATTCCAATGACCTAATAAAGATCTAGGATCAGATTCCCAAACTATCAAGTGTGAACATTTGCCAGTCATTAATACTAAATGAGGTGGACGTTTCTCTCTTTTGGGTGGCTATATAATGTGAACAACAACATAATTAAGGGGTTCCTAAAGTTTTCCTGTTGGAAAAAGTTTCCTTAGCTTTCTTAGTTAGTAGAAATATTTTCTTTTAAAAGTTTACAGAACACTACTTCACTTTGGCATGATATGTCTTTTTTCTGATCAAACTATTATCAGATTGGAATTTGATCTCTATTTTAAAGTTCATTTATATTTTAAGTACAAGTTATTTTGAGGAAATATTTGAGACTATGCATGATATGGTCTTTTTCAATATTTCTTTCTTTATATCTCTATCTAGAATAAAAAATTATGTCTTGCTTAATCTAAATAGTTTTATTATTAGATTTCCATGCTATTTGTGTATATTCTTAAATTATAATCTTTAGAGATTGGACTATTTCATTGGACTTCTCCATTTTCCTTGTCGGGTTATTATTTATTCATGATATGTTATATTAGGATGAATGGTTTATGTTACTTTTCAAAATGTTCTCTATTAATTCTAGAACTTCTATGTTCTATCAGATCTTAATACGCACTTCTTGCAGGTTGATTGAATGACTACATTTGTTCTTGTATCAAGCCTTTGTTGTTCATTCTCCTCCAAAAAATGAAGGGAAGTGGTGTTTTGTGTCTATCATATCACTCATAAAAGGAAACTTGTGGTTTTGAAATGTTGTAAAAGTGTTGGTGCATTTCCATTTTTTATGTTTTTCTATTTGAATTTATTTCTACTCTTTTCTAAAACTCAGAAAATAGTCAACTTTCTATTAAACTCCCTGAGGTATTCAGCGAGGCGCATATTGTCCCCCACTTGGTGAATTTCCCATAAGACTATTGGAGAGGTGCAAGCTTTGATGATCAATAGTTCTTTTTCTAGCATGCATAGTGGGAATAATTCCAAAGGCCTAATTAGAAGTCGGAAATATTTCTAAATTAGACTAGAGGAAGGAAACTAGAGGTTTCATGCCTAGGGTTCAAACAAGAGCATCTTTATAGTGTAACTTTCAATATTCTTAGCTACCAGCCTCAGTACCTAGAAGGAGAAGAGTCACAAGTTTTGTATCACTTTTGAGAAGCAGTAGAGTAAGAAGTAAGAGTCTAAAGTTTAGAGCCTTATCTATTTTGCATGGAGGCAAAAGTTTCCAAAGAATAATACTAGTTTACCCGATATATAGGAACCTTTTCTCCATAGCCCACGTACCCCATCTTGCTCCCAAAAACTTTGTAACCTGGGATAGTGGTAGTCCACTATTGCCACTGACTCCACCCAACATCTTTCCCACCATAATCTCTAATTCCCTCAAGGCTATTCCAAAATTTTCTCAGGAGGACTTTAAAACTCATTCTAAGCACCTCCAAGATGTAGCGGAAGTATGTAGGGTGCACAATATCGTGGATGAAAATACTGCGATGATATTTTTGGTTGCTTCTTTCAAAAGGAAGGCTCAAGAGTGGTATAGATCTCTGACTTCTGGTTTCATCAAGTCGATGATCTAAGAGAAAATATTTTCAAGCTTTTCAGAGAAAGGAGATTGTTCCTCACTATTACATCAATTGATTATAATAAAGAGAGCCCCACAAGAAGCTATGAGTGATTTCAACACCAGGTTTAACAAAACCTGGTAGAGGATCCAAACTACTGCACAACCTCCAATTGCTATGGCATTCATGTTCTTCTTAAATTCCATCAATTCGGATATTGTCGTCCTAATAATTTCCATGGGAGGAGACACTCCACCCAATGCCTACGAGGTGGTCGTACGTGCAGAGAATAATTTGATAGATGTGGGAAACCTTCTACCATGACCTTTGATGCCCATTTTTGCGGAAATATCAAGAGTGCCACTTCGAGAAGAGTCTTTTTTGAACACTTTCAAGACACAAATGACAAGCTCAACTCCACTCCAGTCTATGTACCTATACCCTACAAAATAGTCAAGCACATCGGGCTCTTCCTCTGCAACAACAGACCTTAATTATGAAGAGCCTAATGTGATCCTTTGCTAATGAGCTATTTCTCATCAAGCAACAACAAGACGATCCTCTTAAGAAAGAAAATCAGAGATACCAAGGAGGTAAACCCTTCTATCAACAAAATCAAAAAAGTGCATATCAAGGACCTTTGGGTCAGGGAGGTCAGCAAGTGGCTTTCACCAACCAAATAGTTCTAGTTTCTATGTCGTTACAAATGGTTAAGGATAGCCATAGCAAGGAGTTGATTTTAGGCCAAAATAACCTAGCAGATGATGAAAATACATGGTGTTTTCCCTACAATGATGGTCATATGCCTCGATATTTCCCCAAGGGAAATCTGTAGAAAAGGATAGCAAAGCAAAGGAAAAAAGGTGCCTAGCCAAATACGGAAGGGTGTGAGCTTTGAGATCAAGAAAACCTAATTCATAGCACAAATGCAAGGGATGTATGTAGAGTAAGATTTGGACATTGCACCCGATCAAGCACTTTTCTCTTGGATGGAAGAAGAGGATTTTTTCATGAATGACGCTCCGAAAACCAACACTCTATAGGTATAGTGGGACTACAACACAAGATCCAAGAGAAGACTCACTGGAGAATATGTGACATAAGCTCTACCTTGTTTCCAGTCTCACCAATCACCCTTGCATGAAGGACAACTGCCCTAGCTGACTGCTCAACTGATTTTTCAGGCAACTTAACAACATCATATTCCACCATCGCTCGACAAGTTTCCTGATAAGACATCAAACCTGTTCACAATGGATCATCTTCCTCTAAAGTCGAGAGATATTTTTCTATTCAAACCAAAGATTCGGCCGGTCAGGATGCTCAACGCAGTGGAGCAATTAAATAAGACACCCACTAACGTGTCTCTATGGGACATGATAGCTATCCCCAAGAAAAATACATTGCTTCAGGAAGCATTGAAAAAAGAACCCAAGCCTTAAGTGGGTGAAGTTTTGTCATGTGATCTAAGTAAAAATAAAGGGCTTGCATCGGAACCTCAAATTCTTAAGCTCATAGCTTATAAAAATGACATGGATGAAGCAAAAGAGAAAGAGGTAAGCAAGCCCAAGCCCACTCCTTGCCTTTTAATGTTAATTATGTGATATAAACTTTTGCAAAATAATATGATTGATTCAGGAGCCAATACAACATTCATGCCAAAGTAAGTGTTTGATTCCTTAATGCTCAAATATCAAGCTTTGGAAAAGAGAATCATGCAACTAGATGAAAAGAAGGTTTGGATATTTGGTCAGATAAAAGATCTATCCTTAACCTTTTTTTCGTACCCAAGCTAGATAGTTTCACAAGAGGTAGTTATAATAAACATTCCCCTGATTTTCAGGATATGTCTTTCTAGATATTTCATCACAAAGTTGGGCAGATATTTGGCACTCGACTGGTCTCATTTGATATTAAGAACCAAGCATGGGGAAAATATGAAGATTCTTTCATAATCTCTTCATCCCGAACACATAGTAGATACTATTTTTCTATGTTTTGAAGCAGCGCATACTTCCTTTTTAAGAAAAGAAGGATACTATATGGAAATGTTGGAAGATGAAGAAGATACAAGTGAATGGAAACTTGAAGAAGAGGTTCTCCTTAACTAGTTCGTCAACTTCGACCCATTGGAAAATTTCCATGCCACGGGACTAGGTACTTATGTGATATTTGATGATGGTATGGTTCATCTAAAACTAATCAAAGAGAAGGAAAGCTATGATGATCTAACGAATAATCACATGTGGACCTATTAATTTGATGGTGCTAAATGTAAAGTTGGTTTTCGAGTAGGAGTCTAATTGTTGTCTCCAACAAGATCAGAGACCCTCAAGGCCTATAAATGCTAGTTTTCATGCTCAAATAATGATGCAAAATATGAAGTGTTAATCCACGGTCTATTTCTTGCTAAGAGGATGGGTGCAAAGAGGTTACAAGTATTTGGAGATTCTGAGTTGATAGCAGGTCAAGTCCATGAGCAAGCAGTAGAAAAAAAAATGAGAATGAATGCCTAAAAACATTATATATGGGATTTAATTGAGGGTTTTGAAGCTTTCAATGTGCAAGTTATTCCCCAATCCTAGAATAGTATAGTAGATCAGATGGCTTCTATCGGTCATAGTTTAAGCCAGTTTCTGATTCAAAGCAAAGTTTTGTTGACATTGTTGTGTGACCATCAATTCTCAACAACTATCAAAATTAGAAAGTGTTTAAGGATGACACCCAAATAGCCACTTTTATTCAAAAGTTGGAAGGACCTTCCAACCATTTAGAGTCAGATTTTTGACCATCCAAAGGGCAGGTCATTTAGCTAAAAGGAAATTAGCTCCCTCGAGGTTTGATTTCCCTTGAGATCATTTTTTATTGTGAAGATGTAAGGAATGGCAAGAAAAGTTTCACAACCAACAAAAAAGATTATGAAGAGTTGGATGTTAGAAAGGGTAGAAAGTTGAAAGTCAGAATAAATTTCTAGTGGGAAGAGAGAGAAAGACTAAGAGATCTATGTTCTAGGTATGACAGAGTTATAACATGGACCTATGATGATCTCAGAGGATATAATCCTGCCATAATCTAGCATACCATTGATTTGGTGAAAGGGTTTAAACTAGTCTGAAAAAGGAAAAGGCTTGTTAATCCAAAGGTCAAAGCACTGATGGCACAAGAACTCACTAAAATGATTGAGTCACGAATCATTTATTTGATAAAAACCTCAACTTGGGTGTCTAATCTAGTATTGGTTCAGTAGAAAAATAGTGACCTTAGGCTTTGTGTTGATTTCAGAGACCTGAATAAGGCCTCACTAAAAGATCATTACCCTTTTCCATCCATGTAGCAGATCTTGCAAATGGTGGCTAGTTTAGAGATGTTCTCATCGCTTGATGATTTTTTAGGGTACAATCAAGTACTTTTCAAGGAAGGCGACCAACATAAAATGGCGTTTACCACTAAGTGCGGGACGTTCAAATATGCAAAGATTCCTTTCAGACTTTCAAATGTCAGCGTCACTTTTCAGTGGGCTATGGATATTTCTTTCACGGGTTTGATTAATTCTTTTCAAAATTGAGGGTTGATCATTGTTATCACCTAGAATAGGTCTTCCAAAGATGCCAAAGATTAACGATTTCTTTAAATCCCAAAATATTTGTTTTTGAAGTACCTCAAGGTAAAATACTTGGTTTTGTAGTGTCCAAGGAGGGAATTACAATAGACTCTGAAAGAGTCAAATCTATAATGAATTTTCCCTTACTAGTAAATCAAAACATTTTACAGACTTTCTTAGGAAAGATCATTTTTTTTCAGTTGGTTCATTTTTTACTTTGTAGGCCTTTCAAGGCCCATCACGTTGATGCTCAAAAATAATTTTATTTTCAAATGGACTCCCGAAGGCAAGGAAGCTTTCGAGTAGATAAAGAAGTCTCTTTTCACTGCTTTGGTACTAGCCAATCAAGATTTTTCTATGGATTTATTGTTGTATGTATACAATGGTCAATATAGCATAGCTTTTGTACTCACTTAGAGGGATGAGAAGGATATTGGGGAGAATTTTATTTCTTTTCATTCAAGAACCCTCAAAGGTTACAAAACCATATATAACTTTGTAGAGAAACAAGATTTCACCATTATCAAGAGTCTTAAGAAGTTTCAACGCCTAGTTTCAGCCAATAAGATCACCATTTTGGTTGCTCATATGAGTGTAAGAGAATACATCACTGAAGGAGAAATAACCAAAAATAGAGCCAATTGGATCACCAAGATCTTGGAGTATGAAGTGGATATTAAGTTGATTAAGCTAGTATAGGGAAGAGGCTTGTGTGAATATCTTGCACAAGAGTTAGTTTTTGAACCCGACAAGGAGATGGATCAAGTCTTTTCAAATCAATTCAAATTTGAATAATCCTGGGTGATGGATCAAACACTATACATGTAGAGAGGACACTACTCGACAACTCTCCCATTCCATAAATGAAGATACCAACAGTTGAAAGGAACCAGGTATGTATTGGTTGAAGGAATTATATTTAAAAGGAACTATGATGGAGTATTACTCTAGTGTTTGGACAAGTGCTTGGAAATAAGGGTTTTATCAAAATTCTATAGCAGTCCTAAGGACAAAAATTTTTCTTACTAAAACCACTACTTTGAAAATCATAAGAGCGAGATGCTATTGACCCTCAATGTTTTTTGATGCACACTATTTGCTGCAAAAATGCATCCAGTGCCAATTTTTTGATGGCAAGAGGAAAAATTATGCTTTACCTTTAACTACCATTGTAAATGAGGACCCCTTTACTCAATGGGGATTAGACTTTGTCAGAATGATAAATCCTATCTCCAGTGTTGACCATAAGTGGATCCTCATAGTGACTGATTACTTCAAAAGATGGACAAAGGTTATCGCCTTAAAAGCTGCTACAAAAGGTGAGATTGTTAAATTTCTAGAGGGGATGGCGACTAGGTTTGGTTTGCCAAAGACTATCATATCTGAAAATGCTAGAGCCTTTGTAGGTTCAAATGTGTCAGATTTTTCTCTCAGGAATGGGATCTACCTCAAGAATTGTTCAAATTACTACCCACAAGGGAACAACTTAGCATAATCGACAAATACAAACCTAATTAGGTTAATCAAGTGCATTGGTTTTGAATGGAAAAGAGAATGGCACAAACATTTATGGGTTGCTTTGTGGGATGACCAAATCACATCGAAGCAGATCCTAAAGACATATAACTACAAATTAGTATATGAGAAAGAATTAGTCTTACCTGTTTCTTTGGAACTCCCTGCATTACAATTACTGAAATCCCTATAAATAGAGGAAAGTGATGGAAAGGAGGTATGAATAGTTGAACTCCTGAAACTAGAGGAAGATAGAGAAAATGCCTTTGAAGCCATGGTTGACTGCTAGCAGATGGTCAAGTGATGGTTCAAAAAAAATACTTCTGAGCCAGATTTCCAGGAGGGAAGCCTAGTGCTGAAGTACAATGAATGCACTATAAAACCAGGGCATCACACCAAATTCAAAGCATTGTGTAAGGGCTCCTTTCAAAT
Organism: Sequoiadendron giganteum; assembly: GCA_007115665.2. Classification (NCBI taxonomy): domain Eukaryota; kingdom Viridiplantae; phylum Streptophyta; class Pinopsida; order Cupressales; family Cupressaceae; genus Sequoiadendron; species Sequoiadendron giganteum. The sequence continues at coordinate 139,197,887 of CM021106.1, forward strand.
TAGTGCATGTAAGGAGAAGAATGCATATGAGCTGCAAGATATGGAAGGTAATTCTTTAAATATACCGATAAATGGTATTTATCTAAAACTATTCCATTAAAGTACAACATTCTTTAAAACAAATTCCCAGATATGTACCATATGTAAAAAAATTTAAATAGGATTTTAAGTTTTATAATAGGAAATAAAGCGAATAAACATAAGAACTATGAAAAGCTATATATATATTATATTTTCATCAAATTTACATTATAGGGTAGGCCAAGGCTCAAATTTTAACAAGAAATCTCTCTCGAGGAAAACCCAAATAGGGTCTTTCAGAAAAGTACAAAAAATAAAAATGCAGGCATTTTTTACAAAAAAATTAAAAGATAAGCCTCTAGCAATTGTTACAAGGGCTTGTTTCCCATAATAACTTTTATTTTTCTTCTTCTTCTTCTTCATAAGCAAGAAAGTAGGCAACACAACACATGGCACACAACACCCAAACCTCAACCTCAATCTCCATAGTCGAAGACTACAAGCTCGAAATGCTTTTTGAAATCGTAGTCGGGAGCTTCATCGATGCCATACTCCTGATGGAGGTAGGTGGCGGTTGGTAGAGACATAGTGCAATGGTTGGCCAGGTCCATGGTGCAGAAGTCACTCAGAAATGGAATCCAAGGAACATCCACACCATGATCAATGAACTATCGGAGGTCCATTGCACATGGAATGTCAATGCCAGGGATAGCAACTTGCACAATTTCGTTGAGCCCTTCCACAGAGATATGTCGAACATACGGTGACATAGCTCCACTATCTTGGTTTCGGTGACATTTAGGTCCATAAGAGAGGCCACAAAGTGGGATAGGACATTGTAATTGGTCTGCATTTGGTTCTCATCTTCAATGAAGTCCATGCCAATGACCCATCGAAAATAAATTACCCCCATTCGGTTGCACCTTTTTACTAGACGCTTAATTCTGTCACCCGTAATCTCCCTTGTAAAGGCATACTATGGCCTTCATGGGAGGAGATGTATAAGAGTACCTAATCTGGAAGACATGGTAGAAACAGTAGAGCATAATACAATATGCAAAAATATAAGAAAATAGGTAAACTTCAAAGTCTCACTTTTTTTGAATGATTATAATCTTAAGGTGGCATAGCTATTTATAGAAAAGAGGTGCTAGTAAGACCAGACAAAAAAAGTTCTATTTTTGATCGGGTGGTAATGGGAAAATATCAAACCAGTTAGTGAATGGAGAATAGATCACATAAAAAATCTGACAGGGGGTCTCAAAATTAATGTTTGGACGTTGGGAGTAAATGCTCGCATAGGCCAATTTTTGGCATGTGTCCTTGGTCATCATCAACATCAACTAGCTCATGTAAGTGAAAGGACATGGATTAACATGCTAATATCTAACAAATTAATGAGTGCATCTTTCCAAGGGTACTTCATATCACTAAGCAAAGATTGGCATAATTAAGGACACTCTCCATAAGACAACGAGCTTATTTGAGAGAAGAGGCGGTCAAAGGAATGTAATAAATCCATTCTTGCATATTTTTGGCATTCCTGAGTGATACAAACATCCTACCCACATGTATCTCCTCATTGACAACATTTAATGGACTAACGATAATGAAATAGCCTTAACTGCATGTACTTCTTAGGGAAATTAATTGCACGAAATGGTAGATTTTTCCCAAAGAAGAAAAAAGAAAGTGGCCTTTTTAGTGAAAACTCTTTGCAACTTTCGAAGTAGCCATGGCAGAACCATCAACAACTGGAAGAAGAGCAAAATTTGTACCAAGGAGGCCCATTTTTGACAATATTTTTGGCCAAATATCATTCGCCATTGCCCCAGTGCTTGAGGACCAACCATTCAAATTATATAAGAAGGTGCTGATAGATATGAGTGTTAAAAGAGAAGCAGTGTGAGATGTCATCGATAATATCTTCAACCCAAGGTTGGTAAAGAACCCTAAAAATCTTAGAGAAGGAGCATTTCAGAGGGCGAAAGACCATTGTACCTTTGAGGGTTTTTCCTCCCAGCTCTGGAATTGTGGTTTGCCATAGTTCATGATACCTGTCATACACCTGTGCCTAGAATTAGTGGATGCATGCACCAAAAGATTCAATTAAGAAACTAGAACCATAATATGCAAAAAAATTAGGGTCACAATCTCTACCCCAACTATATGACAAATTTTGTGTATCCTTTTCAACAAATGTGTTGAGCGATTTATTGATGAAGATAAGGAGACCTACTAGGAGGAATCAAATGAAAGAGAGGGTTTCTATCATCGAGAGATAGAAGAGAGGCTGACTAGAGGTCGTTTTGTTTTTCCCTTGGCATTCAAGAAGTTCTCAGAAAACACATTGGATCTTTTCTCAATGTTAGCCTGGGTTTTTGACCTAGATGATGATGAAGAGGTCCATCATTTCTAGATGGCTTTGGCTTTGATAGTCAAGCATGAGAGGGAGAAGAGGTATTTTGATTTTTCTGATTTGATAGCTGTAAATATGTTGTTGTAGGTGAAGAATTACCAAGTTGAGCCTAGATTTAGGTATTCTTCTTTCTTGGTCCATTTGATCCCACATCAGAACTTTAGGTTTCTAAAGAGAAATTTTATTATATCTAGGTTAGATGAGGTGGGTTTAATTCAGCCAATTTTTGTATGGACCTATGTCCTATCAAGAATAAGAAGCTATTATTGGTTGGTACATCTTTTTTTGAGACTAGTGTTGCAAGAATTATTGCCCCAATCAAGAGTTCATTTATCTCCTGAGGTTTTGCTATGGATAAAAAAATCATCGACCCTGGTAGATTATTTCTATGGGGAAGACTTTGCATTCATTAGATATCATGGTTTTTTTGGAGAACCATTTTGACTCCACAAATTTTTTATGGATCGATTCTTCGCATTGGAGGCATGCCGACAAGCAACTCTTGTCGACAACACATATGGAAGAGGGAGGAAAAAAACAAGGCTATATTTGCTTCCTCTCTATATTACAAATAGTAGGCCAGTGCTAGAGAAGCATAAAGCACAAAAGGAATTGACCAACCTTTTGACAACTCTGGGATTAGTCCTTATATGTTACAAATGGGACTATAATTCATCAAAGAAGCTTCCCTTAAAGCATGAGACATGGGAGTATGGGGAATTGAAGAAGAACCCAACTCAAGAGAAGCTGAAATTGTACGTCAACTTGGCCCTCATACTAATGAAAAGGCCAAACTGGTTGAGGTTCTATACGCCACAAGAAATATATCAAAGGGAGGTTCTGACAAGCAAAACCCTTAACAATCAGATGAAACGACAAGGATGGTAGAAATGAAAAATGGAAAACTTCTGGAGGTTCTAACAGGAAACGGGAAATACTCATAAGTTGCTTGAAGATTTTCAGCCATATGATGAACAGTTCAAGGAAATTTATGACTAAGAAGTTGATTTCGACAATAGAAACCCAAAGTACAGCCATGAAGTAACAGAGGAGTGACATTCATGCCATGCTTGCCGACCATAGGAATCCGACAAGGGAAAGAGCTGAAAGAAAAAGGACTCACAGGTTGTATCTTCTGCCAGTGTCTGAAGCAAAGGGAAGAGAACCTGATGGTCCCTAAGAGAATCAACTATAGAACAAGAAGTTCAAGCTTCAATAGGATCATCCATAAAGGGTTTGGGACACTCTAGTTTGGGTTGGATGAAGTTACGGTGAGTCCAAGATCTGGACATACTTGATGCAACCATCCAAAATGAAGAAGAAGCAGAGTTTGGTGTCTATAATATTCAGATGATCACAGTTTAAAGGTAAGTCTTGCTCCCCCTCTTCTTCCTGTTTCTCCATCTTTGCTCAATCCATTGCCCCACCTGTTGAGAATAATTCTCCACCTAGAGACCCTGAGTTGTTAGTTTTGAATGAGCCCCCTACCATTTTAAATCTACCATGTAATGTGCCACCACGTGTCGATCAAGAAGCATCCGCTTCGGCCACCACTAACTCCTTAATCACTCTATCTAGGGCCCCCATTGAGAAAGTTGAGTCATCCATGCTACCTATTACCCCTGGCTAGTTCACATTCGAAAAAAATTGTTTGTCTCATTTGTTAATCTTTTCACTCTAGTTGGTACTCCTCATGCCTATTCCCAATTTAAAATCCCATCATTCTCAATGATTACTCTCCCATTTGCCTCCCCACATGCCCATACATCTAAAGTATCCCCCTCTATCACTTTTTTTAGTCTACCCCCTAGTGCTTCTATGGTGACATAGAGTAGTGACACCCCACAGACTTTCTAGAAGCATTTTGATGTGACTAGGCAAGCCTGACAAAATATAAAGGAGAAAAGAAGAGAGAAGAATGTCAAGGTGCCAACCGCTAAGAAGATTTAGACATGTTTTAGTGAAGAAATAAATTCTTTGTGGATTACCACCATGAAGCCACTTGCAACCCAACCCAAAGGACAAATGTAGATGGAAGATTATGATATTCAAGTAGTGGGTTTGGATTTCAATGAGATTCGTCTATGGGATAAGGTGGATCTAGAAAAACCACTAAGAAGGTGGTAAACATAGATTATGATCAATTGGATGGGAAGTTGATAAATTGTGAGAATGAGCTAGAAAATGTAAAAGAAATGGTGAACCATTTGTAGTTGAAACTTAGGGATTGAAATGATGAAATGACCCACATATTGTAGATGCAAGACCAACAAGAAGAAGAAACAAGATCTCTTCCAACACTTCAAGATGAGCAGATTCAAATGTACACTAAAATAGAGAGGTTGAAAGGTGAACTTCCAGTTGAGCGCCAATCTAGTGCTAAACATCAACATGTTCGGGAAAATATAAGGAATGAGCTAGATAGTACTTGAACTTGGGCTTTTGATGATCTACAAAAGGTCCGAGAGGAGGTAAAAAATTTGAAGGATGATAAAGAAAGAGTTGAGGCTTCCTTGCATGCTTGGAATCAAGAGGCAAAAAAATTGGTTTTGGAGCTGGCAGAAGCCCTCAAGAGAAGAGATCAACTGGATTAGAGATTGAAAGAAAAAGAGGCTCAAACACAAGAGGAGTTAGCTATTGCGCAAAGGTCTACAACTGTTCCTGTAAAAAGAAAGTTGGTATCCTCCTATTGGGAGTGAATCATTATTGTGCTCATCGTTCTAAAGTCGAACTTATAATTCCTGAGGGATTCCCGACAAATAAATGAAAATGTTGTCACATTGGTTGACCAAACTCTTTAGGAATATGCTCCCTGATTGGCCAAATCACAAAATTTGATCTCCAAGATTTGTTTTTTAACAGATGAGGCCATAAGAAGTTTAGGTATTATATATCAGAGGGCTACCTCTAGTAAAGCAAGTGGATTCTCTTACTGCTATAAAGTGGCATCCAGGACAAAGAATAGGTAGGTAGTTTTAAATAAGAGGGTTGATGAAATCAGGAAGGATTTCAGAATTTTGTACAGGTACGAGTTGCCTCCCTTCCTTTCATCAAATGGAGATGTATTGTCAATTGAGTAGATTACAAAAGAGGTCAAAAACAAGGTTCAAAATTTTGTAGACCTTGTAGGGTCGAGTTCGACACCAGCAATTGACGACATCAAGAGTGAGGTTCTTCAGCTTTCTCATCTTTACCATCAGCTAGCAGCCATTTCAGCGAGATGGTGATTTGTTTCTTTCAAAGATGTCTTTGAGATGGATCATGCGTATGAAGCCTTGCTTAATTGATTGACGCACATTGGCAGATGTTGGATTCCACCTTTCTCAAAATCCAAGAATTACTAGACATCTAGGTTCATCCCTTCATGAGTGAAGCCCCCCTGTGAGTAACAAAAATTGTGAAGAAAATTTGGGGTATGTGCAGGATCACGATGGGCCAAAAAGTGGCGATATGTAAGCCATATGATGGCCCATGTGGCTGACGACTTTTTTTTTACCCAAACTTGATGAAACAAAAAGGTTTTTTATAGGAGATTCTCACCTTTCCACCAATATAAACTATTCTTTAGTTTGAATTTAATAAATAAATATTATTCATTCTCTTTTAGAATTACGAATAAAGTCATGATTGATAGGCTGATTGAAAAACATCTATAACTTTCAAATGGCATCACATTTTTTCAATCCAAAATATGTGTCACATTCTGTGCTTCGCATAATATAGGATTAAAAAAAATAAAATTGAATTTCATGAATTTTTGACCAAGTTAAGGTGGTTAGATAGACGAGCTTTTATATTTTTTAAAATTTGTAATAAAAATTTCATAATTAATTATTTACATGGAAAAAAATTATAAAAAAATATGCATCACATCAGCACATGAGTCCTCTACTTATATCTAAAATATTGTAAAAAAATATTATAATTTTATTGTAGTTAGGGTGGTCAGATAGACACCTACTTCTTATTTTTACCCTGAAATTTAAATACTACTGCATTGAAATTTCAAATTTTCACCAAATAGATTTAAAAAAAGAAAAAAATGTCTAGTAGTTTAGAAACTACATTCAATTTTCTACATATTCTATTTTTACATTTTTTTGAAATAATATAGATAACTTATTCAAAGTTTTACATCAAGTTGTCTAACTCTGATTTTTTGTCTTTTTATTGCCACTTAAGGGCCTTTTCTTTCCATGATGATCCTGCACATACCCTTTGCCTTTGTCTATTTTTGGTTTTTAACTTTATTTTTGTCTTCAGGATGATCCACGCGCAAAGAGTTTGAATTTACAAAAAATGCACAATGCACCAGGTGGTGGCTATGTGTATTTTAATAATCACTTACTCTTCAGTTGAAATTGGAACCATGCGTTGGCTTCACAAATGTTTTCTTGAATCTGCTTTTCATGAATCTAATATTATCTGCCTATGTGACACGTCGCCCCTTCATACAAGGAAGTTGTATATTCAGAGTGTTCACTAGGAGACCATCGTAATGCATTTTGAATTTTCCAATGAAGGGATGAGAATCAGTGTCGCCAAAGCCAATTGAGTGATCGACAAAACCTTTCTCATACTATCTTTCTAGGATCAGAGTGATTATGAGGGCTAATCCTATTGAAATATCTAGACGATATAAATGTGGCAGTTGAAAGTTGATGAGCAAGATTCCAACAACCTAATAAAGATCTAGGATCGAATTCCCAAGCTATTAGGTTTGGACTTCTAGCAGTCATTAATATTGAATGAGGTCATTATTTCTTTGTTATGGATGACTATATATTGAGAACAATAGCATAATTTAGGGGTTCCTGTAGTTTTCTCGTTGGAAAAAGTTTCCTTAGCTTTCTTAATTAGTAGGAATACTTTATTTTAAAATTTTATAGAAAACTACTTCACTTTGGCATGTTATGTCTTTTTCATGATCAAAATATTATCGGATTGGAATCCGATCTTTATTTTAAATTTCATCTATATTTGAAACTATGCATGATATGGTCTTTTTCAATATTTCTTTGTTTATATCTTTGTTGAGAATAGAACACCATGTCTTGCTTAATCTAAATAGTTTGATTATCAGATTTCCATGTTGTTTGTGTATATTCTTAAATTATAGTCTTTAGAGATTGGACTATGTCATTGGACTTCTCCATTTTCTTTGTCAAGTTATTTTTTCTTCATGATATTCTATATTAGGAGGAAGGGTTTATGTTACTTTTTTAAATCTTTTCTATTAATTTTGGAACTTCTATGGTTGATTCAGATCTTAATACGCACTTCCTGTGAGTCGATTGAATGACTATATCTCTGCATGTATCGAGCATCTACTGTTCATTCTCCTCCCAACAATGAAGGGAAGTGGTGCTCTATGTATATCATATCACTCATAGACGGAAACTTGTGGTTTTTAAATGTTCTAAAAGCGCTAACGCATTGCCATTTTTTATATTTTTTGTTTGCATTTCTTTCTACTCTTTTTCCAAACTCAAAGAAGAGTCAGATTTCTATAAAAATCTGGAAGGTATTCAATGAGGCTTATATTATCCCCCACTTGCTAAATTTCCCATAAGACTATCGGAGAGGTGCAAGCTTTGATGATCAACAAATTTATAAGTAATTTTCTTGAGAACCTTGAGAAAAATGTATCATTTTACCCCTCCATGCAACAACCAACACCTCGTATTATTCAACCACTAGAGATGTTTGGTCTTTTACATCCTGAAATTGAATCACAAACCAAGCCTAAACCTTCAACCATGAGTGGACCTAGTCTCTCTAACCAAGTGCAAACTCATCCATCCTATGTTGATAAAGTCACCAACACGCCTATCAACCTTGAAGAGACTTATGTTCAAGGCTTTAAGATCTTATCTTAAAAAGGGCGTGGCACAAAAAATGAACATGAAATTCACAAGTTATTAGAACAAATAATAATTAAAGATACTAAAGGACTAGGATATCAAGATCCTCCTCACTCAACATCTTCTAAGGAAACAAATGCCCTCCTCCATAATGAAAAAATAACTCACAAGGACGATAATGTCATCTTAGGTATTCCTCCTCCAAATCCACCTCACTAAACTGCTCAAACAAGTAAGAAATCTAAACCTTATAAAGTCAAATATTTTCCATTCCTATATACTAAAATAGAAATTAAACAAAAAATGGAACAAATTCTCCATCTAGGATGGATTTAGTTGCCACCTATCCAAAAAAATTAAAAAATTTAAAGAGTAATAACATGAATTATTGTGCATATCATATAACTCTTGGGAATCCTACCAATGGGTGTCATTCCTTAGAGAGTATATTGACTAAATTTATTCCTCTTGATAATTCTTATGACTTCATTGTTCGATAGCAATTACATAAAATTTTCTCTTTTTCATGTGATAGTTGTAGGATCGTAGAATACTCACTATTTCATATTTTTCATTCATTACAAATAACTTTCTATATTAAAAGGAACTCATTCTCACCACTTATCTCGGATCATCCTTGCCCTGCACTTAGTGGGGGAAAGAGGTTAGATAGCCTTGTCCTAGTTTGGCACTTGACATTATCCCTTGTTGTCAACCTTCCACATATACTGAATAAGATTGGGATGCAAATGACCTATTATAAGTTGTCTTGCATATACCTTACTAGTCATTTCTTTGTTCTCTTTTCATATTGTTTGTATGATTGCATGTGTGTGATATGATCCCTCCTATTGTTCTATTTGGCACGTCTTATGTTCATTCCTCTATATGTATCTACATTCTTCTATATGTAGTAAACCTTTATCTTTTCTTTTGTCTTCTGTTTTTCTCTTGGGGATGACATAAGGCATTGAGACATTCGGGTGATCCCACAATAGTTGTTTACAATTTTTCCCCAAACTAGACAATGAAATTATTGTTTTTAACTAAATCTTCATATTCGAGCACCTATAGTGGCTAAACCGTGAGGAATTTGAAGATGATGCAAACTAGAGTTCTATCACATTTTGTTTGTAGATTCTAAAAATAATTTTTTCAATTTTTTTGGAATCAAATTACACTTCTTTTTCCATCTCCCATGAAAACTATTTTTTTCAGAAAACAATATTTTAAAAAAGTGACGCACACCGTATAATGCATAACTTTTTTTACATGAAGCATAAAACTCTAATTCTTTCAAATTTAGATTTGTAACTCTGATATCTAGTGCTTCCACTTGGTTAGATATATTTTTATAAAATATATATTATTTTAATCAAATTTTAAAGTCAAAACAATTATAATTTAGACATAGCGCGATCATATAATGCTTAATTTTTTTTGTATTTATCGAAATTCATTTTTTTTTTGTTGGATCAAGGACTTCAATATCTGGTGCACTCATATTTTTCCAAATTTTTTTTATAATCTACTATTTTCCCACATGCGCAAAACATAGACCTTCATTTTTGATGAAAAAACTATGTTTAATAAAACTAAAAAAACAAATACATAATAAAACCAAAACATATTAAAATTATATTCGTTGGATAGCTCATTCTAAGGACTATCTAATTCCAGTTGGTTTTGTGAAGATTCCTCCATTTTCATCCTCAACCTAAGCTTCGAAGTACTAAAATTTAGGTTTTTTTGTGTCTCAGGGGGATGAGGAATAAGGGGGGTTCGTACAAACCCTTAGGGGTTTGAGCAAACCACCCTTCCATAAGGGATATTGTTGGGTTTTTGGGTAGGAAATAATTAAAAGGTTTGGCTCGAACCCTAGTTCAAACTGTGGGATGCCAAAATCAACACATGGATTGCATAGACTAGCATCCTCATAGAATAACATATATCATTACTCAAACAATTGATAAAACTAAGTCAAGCATGCAATAGAGAAAATGAAATACAACCTATTCTATGGTGGATTGGTGCTCTCCATGAAGATGTGAAAGAGCCCTTTCCCAACCCCTTTTCAAGCTAAATGACATAGACAATGAGTTGCTATGAGCTCAAGTTGCCTATAGTGTAGTTGCATTCAAAAATATATGTTGAAAATGAGAGAAGAGATGTTGAATTTATAGAAGAAATTGAGATAAGAGAGGCCAAAATTAGGCAATGTGGGACTCAATCCCATCCAATAGGATAGAGACACTTGGCATAATGGGATTGGTCAAAGCTTGTGCAAGTTTTGGTCAATGTGCCCATTCAAATTTGAAAAATGTCAATAAATGCATGTTGTTGAGGGTTTTGGGGGGAATTATCTTTGTCCAAAAAAGTCAAAGATGAGAGTTATTGAGGGAAAATAAGTCTTTTTAATAAATCAAATAAATTGATTTATTGGTGCAAGTGGGTGGGTTAGTTAGGAGTTTTAGATTTGACTCTAGTTGAGTCAAAAGTTAGAGAATGGTAATTATGTTTAAAATTTAATAAAATTTAGATTAATTAACTTGAGGGATTTGATATTTGATTTCAAATTATTAAATCAAATATGAAGAACTTTAGGAACTTAATTTAATAATTTGATTTAATTAAGTCTGATGAACCTTAGGATTTAATCAATAAATTATTTTAATTGATTAGTAGAAGAAATGAATGCATGATGCATGATGTTATTTTTGCATGTTTACATTTTGCCCCTCTTTGAAGCAATGTATTTGTTGCATTGGTTCAAAGAATGATGTTGCTGACATCGAAATTAAAAAAGATTCTGATTTTTTGGATGCCCTAGCGAAAAGAAGTACATTAGTACATTGCCCCCTCGAGAGATCAAGCGAAAGATTCAATTTGAGGTTGATCTAGCGATAAAGAGGTTCAAAATGAATGTATGGATGATTAGACTATATGATCTATATGATAATGATGATGAAAATGAGATGTTTGGAAGATGCTTAGAATAACAAATTTATATTATCCTAAACAACTTAAATGATTATGAAAATGCATGTGAAACGAATGAGATGGATGATGTTGTCCTATGATGGTTTGATGTGATTATGCATAATGAGAATGCGCATGCAAGATGGATGCATTGTTAGCGCGAAGGAGAAGAATGAGAGGGATAAACCGTTAAATCCAAGAAGAATGTAGAAGTTCAACAAGTCCCCTAGTCGTTGAGACTTTATTGGACATGATGATGAATGATGATGATGTGTTGCTTATCCAAGGATGGGAAAGAGCGTAACTTTCTTTATGTTTGATAACACACATAGGTGCGATGCATCAAGGTATTAAGAACCAGGATGGCATGACGCCTAGTGTGATGGACTTTGACTCGTCAAACAAATAGGAGTACTCTTGTTCATGCTTGACAAACATAACCTTATTCAGAATGTAGTTCAGATATCTTAAACATCTCGGGCCAGAACATAGAAAGGCAAACCTTCTTATGTGGTCAACAAGACACTTAAAACATCTTTCCTACAAACAAACAAAGTACGCTTGACAAAGTTATTTTACAAGAATATCCAAGAAGCATAGAAAAATATTGATCATTGCCCCATTCCTTTCTTTTTAAACCTATTTTGTTTAGGCATCATCGAGAGGTCATCGAAATGAGCGCATACTAAGATAAGTCTAAACAAGACCAAGATAAAATAAACAAACAAACTGATGTTCTTTGTACTGCTAGCCAAGGCTAAACTATTGTGGGGTACAGTTTGATGCTTATGTCCATCGTGGCAAAGCTTCATCCTAGGACATGTTGTGATCAGGGTTTTGGTGAGACTGATTGGGTGATAAGCTATTGATATGCCGAGTTGACCAACTTGCTGACTTATGAATCTAGACTTGAGACTTTGATGATTAAGGTGTTCACTTTTAAATCGCTAGACTTGTTTCTGATTGCTTCACCAAAAGATGAAGGCGACGATTGATTTATTAGGAATGAATTTTATTGTGGGTGAAAACGAGATGGGACGAGATGCACCATTTTGGGTTTTTCAAATGTTTTGAGGCTGTTTTTGGAATTTTGAGATGTTTCACAACTGTTTTTGGTTTTTTCGAGATTTTTCAATCTTTTTGGTATTTTCAAGATTTATGACGAAAAAACTAACTTAAAGACCTATCCTAGGGGTCTCGAGAGCTAATCCATAGATTAGCTTTGCCTACGTTAGACACGCAGAGACCACATAGTTTGACTGACGACAAACTTGACTCAATGAAAGGATGGATGGGCAAATGGATTGCCAATGCGATGGATGCCTAAAGGACTAACCTAAAGTGTGAAAAGTAGGTGGGCAAACATATGCCAATGCGACAGATGCATAAGGAATGACCTAACTATCTCAGGGGATGATCAAAGATCAACCTTGCCAATGTTCAAGCTCAGAGACGATGTAGTTCGGCCAAGGTGAAAGACTGACAAGACTGAATGAATTTTGAATTTTTTTTTATATTTTGACATGTTTTTGGATTTTTTGATTGATTTGGATGCTTTTGGAATTTTCTGATGAGATTTTGAATTTTTTTGGATTTTTGATGATTTTTGAATGTTTTTGGATTTTTGAATGATTTGGAAGAGCACAAAAGATATACACAAATCTGAATTTCAAGGACATGCCCCCAGCATTTAAGCAATAGACTACTTCGATTCAGGCAGGACAAACTGATCTTAGGAATATGCCAAGTAGTACTATGGTGGAATATGATATGGGTATCAGTTCAAGCTATGGTATGGATGTGAACGAATGGGTGGATGGAGAATTAATCAAATGTGGTGGAATGGATGAGTGAGTCATGCAGATCCTGGCAGATGGGGAGTGCTTTATTCACAGTTGGCACCTGTTTCTCAGGTTTTCACCAAGGTACTTGTCCAAAGTGCCACCAAAGTCGTTTTCACTAGAGGATGATTTTTTCTTTGACTTTTTCAATCCTTTTTCTGATTTTTTTTTTGGATTTTCAAATTTTTGATTTTTGTTGTAACCAAGATGCCTCTTTGCCAGGTTTTCATCAAGGTGACCATTTTTTTCAGGACATTTTATGATTTATTTTTTTTTTTGTATTTTCTGGTTTTATACCTTGCAAAATTTAAGCATAAAATTTTTTGAGGTGGGAGCTATTCAGAGGCTCGCCTTCTGGTGTTGCTAATTGATATGCCCCTGACATGTAGCTTGCTGTGATGACAAAAGGCCCCAACCAATTAGGCTCAAATTTTCTTTTGCTATTTGGGTTCGGCACATTTTTCTGGTTCTCTTTGAGCACAAGGTCACCGACTTGGAAGGTACATTACTGAATCTTCTTGTTGTAGCTTTGTTTGAGGTGATTCTGGTAGACTTGTAGATGATTTAGGGCATCCATTCATTGTTCATCCAGTAACTCCAACTCATTTAATCTTGTGACCTTGTATTCCTCATCTGTGATGAGGTTCTATAGTGATATTCTCAATGATGTAAGCTTGATCTCAATAGGGAGGACGACTTCTGATCCATAGACCAAGGAGAATGGGGTGGCGCATGTTGGTGTGCAGATGCTGGTGTAGTAGGCCCATAAGGCAGGATTTAGCTACAGATGCCAGTCACGACCAGAGTCATTGACTATTTTTTTGAGAATCTTTAGAATGGTTTTATTGGTAGCTTCTGCTTGGCCATTTCCTTGTGGGTAATATGGAGTGGAAAAGCGATGCTTGATTTTGAATTTTTCACACAAGTCATGAACATCCTGATTCTTGAAGGGTGTCCCGTTATCCGAGATGATGGATTGGGGAACACCGTATCAGCAAATAAGGTAGTTCAGGATGAACTTGGATATCTACTTTCTAGTGATGTAGGTCATGGGAATTGCTTTGACCCACTTAGTGAAATATTCGATGGCGGTGATAATGAATTTATGGTTGTTGGATGAGGTGGGTGTGATTTTTCCTATGAGATCGAGCCCCCACTGGGAAAAGGGCCAAGGTGTAACAATGGGATGCAATTCTTGAGCTGGTGCATGAATGAGGTCTCCATGTTGTTGGCATTGTAGACACCTTCTAACAAAATCTTGTGCCTCTCGTTCCATGGTAGGAAAATAGTATCCGGTTCTCAACAATTTCTTGGCCAAGGTCATACCGCTTGAGTGTGAACCGCAAGTGCCATTGTGTACTTCAGTCAAAGCAGTGAAGGCTTCCTAAAATTTAGGCAATGTAATAGGGTCCCTTCAATGCTTCTACGGTAAAGGGTTTCTCCTAAGATGATGAAACGTGAGGCTCTTTTAACAAAGGTTCTTTTAAGGTTTGGTGTTATGTTAGCTGGAAGGAATCCTATTCTTAGGCAAGTATAGATGTCGTGGTACCAAAGATCACCGGGGCCAACGAGTTCGCACATGTATTCTGACTCTGGTACCTTGAAAGTAGGTACGAGAACTTAAGAATTCATGTTTTAACAGGTTGCGGGGGATATCCAACAAAGATCCAATTGTTGCCATGGCATCAACTACTTTGTTATTAGCTCATGGTATTTGCTCAAATGTTATATCAATGAATGATTCCTTGAGGCCTTCTACCAATTTTTTGTATGGTGTGAGCTTGTCATCCTTGGTTTGGTACTCGTCGTTGACCTGATTGATGATGAGCTGTGAATCTGCATAGAATTTTAATGCCATGATCCGCCACTGTGCTACAATCTTGAGACCTATCGTTAAAGCCTCATATTTTGCAATGTTGTTAGTGCACAAGAATGCCAATTTGTAAGATCTGGGAATATAGTCTCCTTGCGAGGTGATAAAGAATACAGCCGCTCCTGATCCATGTTGTGTATGTGAACCGTCAAAGTATAGTTTCCAATGGTCTGCTATGTTGAGATTAAAAATAGACTCGTCTAGAAATTCTGATACAAGTGGGTTTTCTGCGTAGAGGGGAGCTTCTACTAACTGATCCATGATGACTTGTCCCTTGATCGCCTTTCACTCTACATACTCAATATCATGCTCTGATAGTATCATTACCCATTTAGCCATTCTACGTGTAAGCATTGCTTTAGACAATAGGTTTTTGAGGTGGTTTATTTTGGTGATTAGCTTAATTTGATGAGCGAGCATGTATTGTCTGAATTTTTGGGCTGCAAACACCACTACCAGACAAGCTTTTTCTATTGATGTGTAATTGAGCTCATGTCCTACCATTGTTCTGCTGATATAATAAATGGCCCTTTCGGTCCCATTTTCATCATTTTGAGCTAAAAGGGCACCGAGGGTGGCTATCATTGCTGAGATGTAGAGAATCAATGGTCTCCCTATGATCGGTGGCATCAACATAGGTGGTGTAAGTAGATACTCTTTGATTTTGTTGAATGCTTGTTCACATTTGTCATCCCACCTGAATGCTACTCCCTTGTGGAGCAGGTGTGAATAGACGATTTGTTTGTTTTCCAGTTGTGCTATGAATCTTTGGATGGACTAGAGTCTACCTTGCAATCCTCTGAGTTGCTTTAATGTTCTAGGTGCTTCCATGTCAAGAATTTCTTTGACCTTGGTAGGATCTACTTCTATCCCTCTCATTGAAACTATGTACCCTAGCAGCTTTCCTGATTGTACCCCGAAGACACATTTCATGGGGTTTAGTCTGACTTTGTATTTTTCTAGCCTATCAAAAATTGCACTTAGAGTCTCTATGTGATCCTGTCTCTTCATTGATTTAGCCAATG
Organism: Sequoiadendron giganteum; assembly: GCA_007115665.2. NCBI lineage: Eukaryota > Viridiplantae > Streptophyta > Pinopsida > Cupressales > Cupressaceae > Sequoiadendron > Sequoiadendron giganteum. The sequence goes on from CM021106.1 coordinate 139,213,909, forward strand.
TGTCATCCACATAATATTTGACAATTTTGTGGATCATGTCGTGAAATATTAGTGTCATAGCTCTCTGATAGGTAGCCCCTACATTCTTTAGCCCAAATGGCATCACATTCCAGCAATAAGTTCCCCAAGGACATGTGAATGATGTCTTATGTTGGTCCTCTTTTGCGATCATTATCTGATTGTACCCCGAGAAGCCATCGATTAGGGATAGCATCTCATGTTCGGCCATCATATCCACTATCATATCGATGTTAGGTAGTGGAAAGTCATCCTTAGGACATGCTTTGTTGAGGTCCCTAAAATCGGTGCAGATGCGAATGCCCCCGTTCAGTTTTGAAACCGGTACAAGATTGGATACCCATTCTGGATAGTCAATTGGGCGTATGAAGCCAACATCCAGGAGTTTCTGCAATTCTACCTTCACTAGCAAAGCTATTTTTGGGTGCATCTGTCTCAACTTTTGTCTAACTGGCTTAGCTCTAGGGTAAACAGCTACATGGTGAACCACCACTTCCGGATCAAGACCCGACATGTTAGCATAGGTCCATGCAAAATTTATCTTCCTTTCTCTTAAGAATGCAGCCAACAATTCGTGTTTTTCTATCAGAAGTGATTGAGCATAGAATGTAATGTGTGTTGTTACGTCTGTTTCTGTAGGATGGTGAAATCTTGCACATTGTTTGTGTAGATTCAGCCATCCTCATAGAATAACATGGTTCATTTCTCCAAATAAAATGCTAAAACTAGATCAAACATGCATGGAGAAAAGGAAATACAACCTATTCTATTCTATGATGGATTGGTGCCCTCCATGAAGATGTGAGAGAGCCCTTTCCCAATCCCTTTCTAAGCCAAATGAGATAGACAATGAGTTGCTATGAGCTCAAGTTGCCTATAGTTTAGATACCTTCCAATTGTGTCCTAGAAATGAGAGAAGATGCATTTCTTTTATAGAAGAAGTTAAGAGAAGAGAGACCAAGTTTAGCCAATGTGGGACTAAATCCCCTCCAATAGAATAGAGCCACTTGGCATGATGGGATTGGTCAAAGCTTGTGCAAGTTTTGGCCAATGTGCCCATTCAAATTTGAAAAATGTCAATAAATGCATGTTGTTGAGGGTTTTGGGGGGAATAATCTTTGTACAAAAAAGTCAAAGATGAGAGTTATTGAGAGAAAATAGGATTTTTAATAAATCAATTAAATTGATTTATTGATGCAAGTGGGTGGGTTACTTAGGAGTTTAGATTTGACTCTAGTTGAGTCAAAAGCTAGAGAATGCTAATCATGATTAGAAGTTAATTAATTTAGATTAATTAACTTAGGGGATTTTAGGGATTTGATATTTGATTTTAAATCAGTTTGATTTATTAAATCAAATAAGAAGAACCTTAGGAACTTAATTAAATAATTTGATTTATTTAATTAAGCTTGATGAACCTTAGGATTAAATCAATAAATTGCTTTAATTGATTAGTAGAAGAAACGAATGCATGATGTTAGTTATAGTGGAATGCATAATGTTATTTTTGGATGTCTACATTTTGCCCCTCTTTGAAGCAATGTACTCGTTGCATTGGTTCAAAGAATGATGTTGTCGGCATCGAAATTAAAAAATTCTTTGGTTTTTTCGGATGCCCCAGTAGAAAATAAGTACGTTAGTACATTGCCCCCTCGAGAGATCGAGCGAAAAGATACAATTTGAGGTGGATCTCGCGACAAAGAGGTTCAAAATGGATGTATGGATGGTTAGACTATATGATAATGATGATGAAAATGAGATGTTTGGAAGATGCTTAGGATAACAAATTTATATTATCGTAAACAACTTTAAATGATTATGCAATGCATGTGAGATGGATGAGATGGATGATGTTGTCCTGATATGATGGTATGACATGATTATGTGAAATGAGAATACGGATGCAAGATGGATGCATTGTTAGCGTGACAGAAGATAGAAGAATGAGAGGTATGAACCCTTAAATCTAAGAAGAATGTAGAAGTCCAATAAGTCCATTAGTCATCGAGACTTTATTGGATATGATGATGAATGATGATGATGTGTTGCTTATCCAGGGATGGGAAAAGAGCATACCTTTCTTTATGTTTGATAACACACATAGGTGCGATGCATCAAGATATTAAGAACCAGGATGGCGTTGCGCCTAGTGTGATGGACTTTGACTTGACAATCAGATAGGAGTACTCTTGTTCACACTTGACAGACATAACCTTATTCAGAATGCAGTTCAGATATTCTAGACATCTCGGGCCAAAACATAAAAAGGCAAGCCTTCTTATGTGGTCAACAAGATACCTAAAACATCCTTCCTACAAACAAAACAAAGTATGCGTGACGAAGTTATTTTACAAGAATATCCAACAAGCACAGCAGATAAAAAGATACTGATTGTTGCTCCATTCCTTTCTCTCTAAACCAGTTTTGTTTAGGCATCATCGAGAGGTCCTTGGAATGAGCGCAAAATAAGATAAGTCTAAAAGACTAAAATAAAGTAAACAAACAAGCAAGTGTTCTTCGTATCGCTAGCCAAGACTAAACTACTGTGGAGTACCTAATGCTTATGTCCATCGCAGGAAAGCTTCATCCTAGGACATGTAGTGATCAGGGTTTTGGTGAGACTGATTGCATGATAAGCTATTGATACTCCGAGTTGACCAACTTGCTGACTTACTGACTTAGACCTTCGAGACTTTGATGATTAGGTGTTCACTTTAGAACCTGCTAAAATTGTTCTGGCTAACTCACCAAAGAGTGAAAGTGACAATGATTTATTATGAGTGATGACAATCACAGGTCAAAGCGAGATGAAATGGATGCACCATTTTGGTTTTTTCAAATGTTTTGAGGCTATTTTTGGAATTTTGAGATGTTTTACAAATGTTTTTGGTATTTTCAAGATTTTACAACGAAAATACTAACTTAAAGACCTATCCTAGGGGTCTCGGGAGCTCATCCATAGATTAGCCTTTCCTACGTTATATACGCAGAGACCACGTAGTTCGACTGGTGGTGGACTGACTTGATGATAATATGGACAAATGGATTGCCATTTTATTGCCTAAAGGACTGACTTAAGATGCAGACTAGATGGGCAAATGGATTGCCAATGCGACGGACGCCTAAAGGACTGACCCAACCGTCTCGGGGGATAATCAAAGATCACCCTTGCCAACGTTCAAGCTCAGAGACGATGTAGTTCGACTAGGTGGAAAAACTAACAAGACTCAATGATGAAATTTTTTTTTTTTTTTTTTGAAGATTTTATGATATTTTGACATGTTTTTGGATTTTTTGAATGATTTGGATGTTTTTGAAATTTTTGATGGATTTTTTGAATGTTTTTGAATTTTTTGAATGAGTTTTCTGAATGTTTTTGGAATTTTTGATGAATTTTGAAAAAGATCACGAGAATATACACGAATCCGATCCGATGTTGCGAGAACGTGCCCCCAGTGTGGTGCGGTAGACTACTTCGATAAAGGCAGGACAGACTGACCTTTGAAATGCCAAGTAGTTCCAATGGTGGAATATAGTACAGATACCAACGCAGGCTATGGTATGGATGCGAGCGGATAAGTGGAATGTGATGGAGTGGATGAGTTGTGCAGATCCTGATAGATGGGGAAGGTACTTTATTTACACTTGACGCCTGTTTGCCAGGTTTTCACCAAGGTATTTTCCCAAAGCGCCACCGAAGTGGTTTTCACTAGAGGACGATTTTTTCTCTTTACTATTTTTCAATCCTTTTCTGATTTTTTTTTTTTGGATTTTTTGATCTTTTGATTTTTTTTGTTGTCACCAAGATGCCTATTTGCCAGGTTTTCATCGAGGTAACCATTTTTTCAGGACTTTTTCTGATTGTTTTTGTATTTTCTGGTTCTATACCTTGCAATGTTTAGGCATAAAACTTTTTGAGATGAGAGCTATTCAGAGGCTCCTGCAGAGGCTCGCCTTCTGGTGTTGCTAGTTGATATGCCCCTGATGTGTAACTTGCAGTGATGACGAAAGGTCCCAGCCAGTTGGGCTCAAATTTTCCCTTTGTATCTGGATTTGGCACGTTCTTTTGGTTTTCTTTCAGCACGAGGTCACCAACTTGGAAAGTGCGTTGTCTGATCTTCTTGTTGTAGCTCCTTTTTAGGCGATTCTGGTACACTTGTAGATGATTAAGGGCATCCATGCGCCTTTCATCTAGTAATTCCAGCTCATTGAGTCTTGTGACCCTGTATTCCTCATATGTGATAAGGTTTTGTAGTGATATCCTTAGTGATGGGAGCTCGATCTCAATGGGGAGTATGGCCTCTGATCCGTAGACCAGAGAGAATGGGGTGGCGCCTGTTGGCGTGCGGATGCTGGTGCGGTAGGCCCATAAGGCGGGATTTAACTGCAGATGCCAGTCACGACCAGAGTCATTGACTATTTTCTTGAGGATTTTCAAAATGGTTTTATTTGTAGCTTCTGCTTGGCCATTGCCTTGTGGATAATATGGAGTGGAAAAGCGATGCTTGATTTTGAATTTTTCACACAATTCATAGACATCCTGATTCTTGAAGGGCGTCCCATTATCAGAGATAATGGATTGGGGGACACCATACCGACAAATGAGGTAATTCAGGATAAACTTGGATATCTACTTTCCAGTGATGTAGGTCATGGGAATTGCTTCGACCCACTTAGTGAAGTATTCGGTGGCGGTGATAATGAATTTATGGCCATTGGATGAGGTGGGTGATATTTTACCAATGAGATCAAGCCCCCATTGTGAAAAGGGCCAAGGTGTAACAATAGGATGCAGTTCTTGAGCTGGTGCATGAATAAGATCTCCATGCTGTTGGCATTGCAAGCATTTTCTGACAAAATTGTGTGCCTCTTTTTCCATCGTCGGCCAGTAGTACCCTGTTCTTAGCAACTTTTTAGCCAAGGTCATACCACTTGAGTGTGACCCACACGTGCCATTGTGTACCTCAGTTAGAGCAGTTAGGGCTTCCTCGGGTTTTAAATAATGTAACAGGGTTCCATGGGTACTCCTACGGAAGAGGGTCTCTCCTAGGATGACGAATCGTGAAGTTCTTTTGATGAAAGTGCATTTTAAGTTTGGGGTGATGTCAGTGGGGAGGATTCCTAACTTTAGGTAGGTGTATATATCATGATACCAAAGATCACCAGGACCAATGAGTTCACATGCGTATTCCAACTCTGGTACCTTGAATGTGGGTACGAGAAGCTGCTCTACGAGGAATTCATGTTTCGAGACGTTACAAGGGATGTCAAGTAAGGATCCAATTGTCGCCATTGCATCAGCTGCTCTGTTGTTTGTCCTTGGTATCTGCTCAAAGGTAATATCGATGAAAGATTCCTTGAGGATTTCTACCACCTTCTTGTATGGTGTGAGCTTATCATCCTTGGTTTGGTATTCGCCGTTGACTTGGTTGATGATAAGTTGTGAGTCGCCATAGACTTTTAGTGCCATGATTCGCCAGTGTGCTGCAATTTTGAGTCCTATGGTCAAAGCCTCATATTCTGCTATATTGTTCGTACAAGGGAATGCCAGCTTGTATGATCTAGGTATGTAGTCTCCTTGCGGCGTGATGAAAAACACACCAGCTCCTGACCCATGTTGTGTGTGAGAGCCATCAAAGTATAGCTTCCAGTGGTCTGTTGCATCAAGGTTAAAAAGGGACTCATCTGGGAATTCTGATATGAGTGGATTATCTATGTAGAGGGGAGTTTCTACCAGCTGATCCGCAATGACTTGTACTTTTATGGCTTTTCGTTCTACATACTCGATATCATGTTCAGATAATATCATTACCCACTTAGCCATTCTACCTGTAAGTGCTGCTTTTGTCAATAGGTACTTTAGAGGGTCTATTTTGGAAATCAACTTGATTTGGTGCGCTAGCATGTAGTGTCTGAATTTCTGAGCCGCAAATACCAATGCTAGGCAAGCTTTCTCTATTGACGTGTCATTGAGCTCATGTCCCACCATTGTTCTACTGATGTAGTAGATAGCCCGCTCGGTTCCCTTTTCATCATGTTGGGCTAAAAGGGCCCCCAGGGCGGCTGTTGTTGCAGAGATATATAGGATTAGTGATTTCCCCACAATTGGTGCCATCAATACAGGTGGTGTAAGTAAATATTCTTTTATTTTGTTGAATGCTTGCTCGCATTTGTCATCCCATCTGAAAGCTACTCCCTTGTGAAGTAGGTGTGAATAGGCAATCTGTTTATCTGCCAATTGTGCTATGAATCTTCGGATGGACTGGAGTCTTCCTTGCAATCCTCTTAGTTGTTTCAACGTTCTTGGTGCTTTCATTTCAAGGATTGCTTTTACCTTTGCAGGGTCTACCTCTATCCCTCTCATTGAAACTATGTATCCTAGCAGCTTCCCTGATTGCACCCCAAAGACACACTTCTTCGGGTTGAGTCTAACCTTATATTGTTCGAGCCTGTCAAAGATAGCACTTAGAGTTGCTATATGGTCTTGTCTCTTCTTTGATTTAGCAAGTATGTCATCTACATAATCTTCGACTGTTTTGTGGATCATGTCATGGAAGATTAATGTCATGGCTCTTTGATAGGTAGCTCCTGCATTCTTCAACCCAAATGGCATTACATTCCAGCAGTAGGTGCCCCATGGACATGTGAATGCTGTCTTGTGTTGGTCTTCTTTTGCGATCAATATCTGATTGTACCCCGAGAAACCATCCATTAGGGAAAGCATCTCATGTCCGGCCGTCATATCCACTATCATGTCAATGTTGGGTAGTGGAAAGTCATCCTTGGGACATGCTTTGTTTAGGTCTCTGAAATCAGTGCAGATGCGGATGCCCCCTTTCGGTTTTGAGACTGGTACGAGGTTAGATACCCATTCTGGATAGTCAATCGGGCGTATGAAGCCAACATCCAGAAGTTTCTGTAGCTCAATCTTTACAAGCAAGGCTATTTGTGGGTGCATCTTCCTTAGCTTCTGTCTGACTGGTTTTGCTCCGGGGTGAACGGCCAAATGATGCACTACTATTTCAGGATCCAGGCCTGGCATGTCTGCATAGGTCCACGCAAAATTTACCTTTCTCTCCTTTAGGAAAGCTGCTAGTAGTTTTTGTTCTTCTTCTAGGAGGGATTCTGCATAGAAGGTAATTTGTGGTTCTGATTCTGTTCCTAAGTTGACCGGGTTGCACTGTTCTGCCAATACTGTTGACTTCTCCTGGTGTAGAGCAGTAGGGGGGAGATTGAATCCTTCATCCTCTGGTGCCTCAGAGAGGTTTTCGCCATTGGATGCGTCCTTTATTTTTACTATTTTATGGTTAGAGAGTGCCACAGTGTGGTTTTCACTCAATAACTCTGAGCTTATTCTTTTTCTTTTGCAACTGAAAGACTCAATCGTCTCCCCATAGTATGCTTGTGTGTCTAGAGTGATATCAAATCCTGCCTTGTGATCTCCACATGGAACAGTATCCCTTAGTCCCATGAATTCGGAGAGAGCCTCATCATTTTCGAATGAGTCTAGAATTGGCGGTCCCCGTTGGTCGTGATCGATGAGTTGGGGGTATACTAAGTGGATTTGGTGGGTTTGTTGGATTGGCTCAGCGGGTGAAACACTAATCATTAGTAAGGTGGAATCTTCAAAGAGCCTAGGTAAGCCACCTATGGTGTCATCATCGTCACTGCTACTACAAACGTCAGTTATGTCAAATGTGAAGTTATCGAGAGGTAGGCCTGTGGACACGGGTAATCTAAGGTTAGTTGCCGAGACCCGAGGAGAGGACCTGACTGCCCTATTAGGAACACTTCTACCACGCACAGTTATACTCGGAGGGGTACAGCCGAGGCCAAGGTTCTGCGTTCTTCTTTCTACAATGATGGGCTCCAACCGTCCATCACTATTTCTTCCTAGGCTTTCATTCCTGTTATAGCCCATGCCGAACATCATTTGTAACCCTCTGTTTGTTTCCTCCATGGGTAGGGTGGGAGTGGGTCTTTCATCTTGGTACAGAGTGTTTGTGATGTCCTCCTCGTCCACATTTTCCTGACTGAGATCCCCCCAACTGTGGAATCCAGAGGGTTCTGTTCTAGTGCGGACAGGTGTTTGAGTCAATTGTGGTTGCCCATGTGATCTAGGAGATTGTGGTAACTCTCCTACAACAAAAGCATTTCTCTTCATTCTATAATCACCGCATCCATTGTCTTGTATCATGTTCTTGATCTCGGATATGTCGGGGATGGCGGGTGTCTCTGTCGCAGAAGTGGAGGCGAGATTAGCTGGGTCTATGTATGAAGTGGATGGTCCTTCATCATTTTTAGGTACTTGAGGGATCTTGTAAAACTTGGCTTCCAAGTTTTTGCAATAGGCGAAGGGTTCGGGATCCCCATATATGGTAACCTCCTCATTTTGATATGAGAACTTAATGCACTGATGATAGGTTGAGGCCACTGCCTTCATTCCATGTATCCATGGGCATCCCAGGAGAATGTTGTATGGCAAATCAAGGTCAAGAACTTGACAAGTTGTTTCCATGGTTGCTGGCCCCACTTGGATGGGGATCTTGATAGTGCCCTGAGACACTCTTTCTTGGTCATCATATGCTCTTATGGTGATACTTTTGTTTTTATTGATGGAATCCTCGGCGAATCCCAATTTCTTTATAAGTTTCAAAGAACAAATATTAAGACCTGCACCACCATCTACCAGGACTCGCTTGACTTTCTTTTTATGAACTAGGATTTGGAGGTGAAGTGCCCGGTTATGAGATGGCTGCGGGGGGAAATCTTGGTCCGAAAATGTGATGAGATTCGGGGTAACGATGTTACCTACCATAGCCTGAAATTGCTCTGTGTCAAGGGTAGCAGCGACGGTAGAGGCAGCTAGTGCTTCATCCAGGATCTGTCGATGAGCGGCGGAGATTTTTAGTAATTCCATGATGGATATTTGTGCGGGTGTTCTCTTCAGTTGGTCAATTACATTGTAATCATAGGGGACGGCCTTTGTGTTGGTAATGGGGGTCTTAGCAGGTGCCCCGGCAATGGTAACTTTTCCGCCTCGTGTGGTGACTCCACAGTCATTGTTGGTTCCCTTGATATTTATGACAGTGACCAACTCGTCGACACATCCGACTATCTCCTCGTATACTAGATTGGCACTAGCATACTTTTGTTTACCCTTATTATTCCCTTGGTTATTTCCCTGATTATGATTCGGCATCGGATTCGTGTAGATTTTTAGGTCTTGGTTTCCGGCCGGCTGCTTGATGTTGATGACCTTATCCTCGATGAGGTCTTGGATGATATTCTTGAGTCTCATGCAGTTGGCGGTGGTGTGTCCTTTAACTTTGTGGAAGTCACATAGGAGATTCTCGTTGTACCACGGCGGTTTTGTCATGGGCTCTGTGTATTGTTCGGAGTTAGAAATTTTGATTAGGTTTTCTTTGACCAATTTCTTCATGACAGACTCAATCGGTTCGCCAAGGGCTATGAACTTCCTCTTGGGGGGAAACTTGTTGCGGGGAGGTGGTCCTCCTTGATTACCCACATTGTTGACTTGGCTAGTGGAAGGTGGTTGTGACTGTGCTACTACCGCATTAGCCTGCACATTGTTGTGGTTATGAGTTTGCGGATGATGATGATTTTGGGTATTTTGCTTAGGAGCACTGATGACTACCTTAGCATCAACCATGCCGTCATTCGTGATATTTTTTTTCCTCGACCATGTTCGAGGTTTATCATTGTAGTTGTTGGATGGGCAGTTATCCTGTGGTGGAGTGAATGTAGGTGCGCCTCCTCATGCAATAAGGGCTCTTTCGATGTTGAGCGCCTTTGGAATTAGTTGATCGTAAGATGTGATGCACTGCATTTTTAGGTAGAACGCCAGGTTTTCATCTAAGTTGGCTATGATGGTGAAAACTTGTTGTTCCTCTGGCATGGCCCACTTACTCTGATTGGCCTTGGATCACCATCTTTGCAAGAAGGATGCAAATAACTCTCCTCTTCTTTGTTTGAGTGCAGATAGTTCTTCTAAACTGACATCCGCACCCATATTAAAAGAGTAATTTTTAAGGAAAGCCTCCACAATTTCCTCGAATGTTTTAATGCCCGTGGGTAGGTGAGAAAACCATTCCATAGCTGGACCAGTCAGGCTTCGGGGGAAGAGCCGCATTAGATACGTGTCATCATATGCGACTTCCATGCAGTGCACCTAAAATTCCCTGACATGGTTTTCAGGGTTGCCCGTTCCATTGTACTTATCAAATTTGGGGATCTCGAATCCCTTTGGAAACGGTACCATGGTGAGACTTCTATCGAACGGATAAGGGCACAAGTTTCTTGGTGTCCTTGTGGTTTTTCCTGCTTGCAAGTCCAACACCTGCTGTGAAAGCAATTTGATCTGTGTTGCGACATCCTTGCTTGGGTCGGGGGGCGGGATGAATGAGTGGTGAGGTGTTGGAGGTGTTTGATGGGTGGGGAGCATACTGGTCTGCGTTTGCTGCGAGCTTGGTTGTGCGTTTAGGGCTTGTTGGTAAGCTTGCATTTGTGCCAACAACGCTTGTTGTTGATCTTGCTGTTGATGTTCCAATAGCGCTTGCTGTTGGTCCATCTGCTGTTGTTCCCATGAAGCCTGTTGTAGGTCAAGTTGTTGCTGAGCTAGTAATGCTTGTTGTTGGTCTAGCTGCTGTTCTGCCAACAATGCTTGTTGTTGGTCGAGCTGCTGTTGTGCCAATAAAGCTTGTTGTTTAGCTTGGTGTTGTGCCTAAAAGTCTTGCAGGGCTTGGTGGTAGGCTTGTAGGTGGATTGCTTGCAATTGCGCTTGGTATTGAGCTTGTGTCTTTTATTGGGCTTGAGCTTGAGCTTGGGCTTGAGCTTGCGCTTGCGCTTGTGCTTGTGCTTGTGCGGCTTGTGCTTGAGCTTGAGCTTGTGCTTGTGCTTGTGTTCACGCTTGTGTGGCTTGTGCTTGAGCTTGAGCTTGTGCTTGCGCTTGTGCGGCTTGTGCTTGTGCGGCTTGTTGTTTTTGGAGTGCCTTTTGGTGGGCAGCTTGTTGTGCATTTTGCAACATGATGGAGAATGAATTGGTCGTGTTGTGCTTTGGCGGTGGGATTGGTGGTGGAGCAGGAATCATGCCAACTGTCATGGCGGGTGGAGGGATTGTGGTTGTGACTGTGATTTGGGTTGTGGGCGGGGTGGTTGAGACAATTGGTCCTTGATGAGGCATGCTTTGGGAGACTTGAGGACCGATGGATGCATTAACCGTGGTGATAGGAATGGTTGCGATTTGTTGTGAGGATATGGGAAAAAGAAGCGGGTTCAAAGTGGTGGTCAGATTGCTTGGATTAGCAAAATTTTTGATGGTTAAAGGTGAAAGACCTATTCCAGGAGGCGATGCAGATGTGAAAGGAAGCGGGGGAAGGGATGACGCACCACTTTGGAAAGAGAAAGGATTGATAGCTTCTGTCGTTCCAAGCAAACCAACTTCCTCATGCGGTGGGGGAGTTGGTATGTTCAATTGATAAGCTGGTGTGGCGTGAAATGAGGATGAACCAGCGGGATTATGAAATGTGAGTGGGATGTAAGGGTGAAATGAGTTTTCCGGAATAAATGTAGGGGTGATGATTGCTTCTTCATTAGCCACAAGGCGGTGTTCTTGCAATTCTTGGAACATGGCACTCCCCTTGTTCACAATCGGGGAGGTTGGTGTGATGATTGAGGTGATGCAAGGTACTTCTTGATTGATGTTTGACAACGGGGATGCAACTGCACTAGTGCTTGTGTTAAGGTTGGGAGGGGGCATGTCCCCTCCTCTTTCTATTGAATTTATGCATTTGAACATAGCACTAACAATTTTATGGTTCTTAGGATTTTGAATCATTTCCATGATTTCCTCTGGTGTCATCCCTATGTCTTCATTTATGTCGTCCTCTTGATGACTCTCCTCTTGAAGATTTTGTGATGATACGGGAGAGTTGCTTGGGGGATTGCTTGATCCTGCTAGGTTCACTTCGATATTTAGATGACTCATGTCCATAGAAGTTGATATGTCTCTGATATTCTCCATGTCCTTCTTGTGTTGAGATCTTGTTTGGACCATAAAAATAGGGATTTGTTCGATCCTAATCCTTTAAGTCCAAAAAGAGAAGAACTAGGGTAGCTAAAAGATCAAAGATGGTGATGATGGTGATGGGTTGAAATGGATGAGATGAGTGAATGAAACCTTTGGAAAACTTTTTGAATGTATGTGCTAAACTTTGAAAGGGCTTTTGATTTGATTTGAATGTGATAATTTGACTAGATGCATTAAGTCAAACAAGATTGGTTGTGAAGTTGTTTTCCCTAGGAAGTTGTGTTATCCTAAGGGAACTTGCACAAAAATGGATGAATTGACAAAGTGTGTTATGCCAATGTTTTGGAGAACTAATAGACTTTAAGAAGTTGTGTTATCTCAAAGAAAATTTGTTCAATGATTTGAGACTATGTTGGCTAAGTGTGTTAAGCCAAGATATGATGATGTTGATTTAGCCCTCTAAGTTTAGTGTGATGTTTGATTCTAGAGTTCTCAAAAAGGTTTGATGATGAAATGAGACTTTGATTTGATGGATGAATGAAGGGGAATGACAACTTTGATCTTGAACCTTAACCTAGATGTGACTCTCTTTCTACAAAACCTCGGTGTTGAAGAACACGCTTGACTTCCTATGTGAGAAATGCAAATCTTTGAAACAATTCGGGATTTTGTTGACAATAAAATGCATATAATGTTGGATTGTTCCTTGAGGCTTTTCTGTAAAAGTTATAAACCAATCTTTCCCTGAATTTGAAAAGTCTCTCAAGACGCTCCTCACGAGCTTTTAGACTAAGCTTCTTGAACTTTGGCTTTGGGATTTTGATCTTGCGGGAAATCATGTTAGAAAACACATGTGTAATCCAATTTGTCTTTTTATCTTGGTTAAATGAGGTTCTTTTTATCCAAGACACTTGCTTGCTTAGGTTTTCAAACTATATGTCTAATGTCCCATTCTCTTTCTCATCCCACAATGTCCTTTGTGTGGAAATCGAGGAAAATAGGGCAAAAGTTCCTTATGTTTATCCTTATTGGAAACAAATGATGATAGAATTTGCACACTTAGAAACCTCTAGGAATGTGATTCCTAGGGAAAGCAAGAGTGGGCAAGTTCATCAATAGGTATTTGTTCCCCACAAGGTGTTTGAAATTTCAAGGTTTTTGTGTATGTTTGTTTTCCAAATGTTTTCAAGATCAAGCAATGTGTTTTTTCCAAGCACTTTCACACTCCTAGGTTGATGAGACAATACCTTGTTGGGTTCCCACTTGGATAAATCCAGCTGCGCATATCTTGTGCGAATGGCTAAATGCTTGACCACACTGGCTCCCCTCCACGGCACTCACTTATTCGGGTCAGCCAAGCATTAGTACCCATGAATCTCCCATGGCATACTTTCCATTTCCACAACAAGACCGCATGTTACGTGGGGCGGCTTCAAAGGACATAACCTTTTGCACCAACAAGATAGACAAGGTTTTGGCCAATTTCTAAACAAGGGGTTCTAATTCGGGCATTCCGTTCGTGGGGGATTATCCAACATCGGCGAGAGTCCATTGCTGTCCATCTCGTCGGAATAATCCTCGTGATTCTTGAACTTTCCTCAAGAATCCACACTTATATACCGGTTGGAAGTCGCTTGGCTTTAGCGTGTTCCCGGTTGGGTCGTTCCCTTGGGTGATTACTTTTTCCCACAAGGCAGGCCCTCTAAGATAAACAAAAGCGAGCTAACATATTCCGTCGTTCACACAACCTTCGTTGAAAAACAAAGGGGAGAACCTCCGCAATATATCGTGCTCACACTCGCATGATTTGTTCAATTTTTAGATCCCAAATTGAAGTGTGGAGGCAATCTTTTATGCAACTTAGGGTCATCAAAAAGACTTTTGATTCTCAAGATCGCCGTGAAGCGCGAGAGAAGCGCATACGCCCTTTTAAATGACACTACTTTGCAAAAAAGTTTACAAAACACAAAGTACACATGTTCAATTTTAAATTCCTCAAAGCAATGATGAGTTCGTTTTAAATGCACCAATTGAAATGTGAAGTTGCCTTGTTCAATTTTAATCCCAAATTGAAATCTAGTAAGTATCTAAGATTCAATTTTAACCAACTTTGAAAAGATCAAGTCATTGATTGATTTTAAGCCCAAATTGAAAGGTGAGTTAGCTAAAAATAGAAAAAAAGGGTAGTAAGTGAAAGCTCCAAGATTGTTGAAACAAGCATTAAAAAATGCTTTTTTTTTAAGTTTTGGTTTCAAAAAAATAATCTCTAACTCCACTTCGCCTTTGTTTTCGTTTGATGTCAACCTTCAACTTCAATCTCCAATGTCAACCTTTAACACCTTGCTTTCAACTTTGATGTCAACACCTTGATTTCAACCTTGATGTTTCAACCTATTACAAAGCAAAACTTTAGAAATGAGTTTTTCTTTAATCCTTCAATGAAGTAAGAAGAAATAAAGTAAAAAAATTACCCTTGTCATGTAAAGTCTATGTGTAAACAAAAAGCAACACAAAGGACTTTTGATCATTTTCCATTCATCAATTAAGAATATCATTTCTCACTTGCGACATTAAATTTTTAACATTATATCTCATAAACATAATGCCAAAATTCAAAAGTTCTTTTATAATGAAATGTTGTTTTCAAAAAAAAGAGAAATTAAAAAACTCTAAATCTCCCAAGAAGTTCTCTCTCATATATGTTTGAACTTGTGATGGAAATAAGATAGGATTTTAATATACGTGATGAACACTTCAATGGTATCAATATTTTCAAAAGAGATATGAAAGTCAAGATTTACACATGCTCAAAACATAGGCTCAAATCAAATGTGCTATTACTTTCCACTAATGTATTGAAGATGAACAAAAGATTCAAGGTACAGCCACCCAACAAAAGTAAATGCCTCTGTAATCTATCCCAGCTGTTTTACCTCTTCCATCCATACCTGTACCCTGCACTTGGTAATATAAAGTCAAACTTTGCTGTTATTTAAAAAGGGACGTTGTTCATTGCACCTTCCTTGTCAACTAACCCATACCTGTATATTAAATACGCAGTAAAAACTGAAGACAAACAAAATGACAGTCCTTGCAAATGTCGCATCTCCTTATGTTTCCCATGCAGCATAGTGTGGTAATCAATATGGTCAAGAAAACACTCAGCAATATACACCTCTCTCACCCTACCACCCCTAATAATGCCAGAAAAGACAGACAAACAAAAGTATAGATTCAGCCCTTAAAGATTTGATTTGCGTTGAGACTGATTTACGGCAACAAAGGTTATACTTAGAGTGACTGCTAATTATGACGCCTAGAATGACACAAACCCAACCTACAGATTATGAGCTCATAAGCCATCGCTAAAGTCAAATATTACTTGTTATAAGTGCGTGCAACTTGGAATAGTTGTGTCATATTCATACCTATACTTTTTTTATTCTATTTTATTTTTTTGTTTGCCAATAAATGAAAACCTATGGGATTGTGTGATGGTAGAGGAAAACAGTGCATTCATTACTTGGACACCAACACAAGACTAAACAAGATTAACAGACCCCTGTGTAGCATCTACATTTAGACACCAACTTCAAACAAGGACCAATGAGTGCGCCATATCCCTTTGATTTCTACAACTCGCGGGTGAGTAAGGATCTTTGTGGCTGTATTTCAATTTTCATATTATGGCTCGTTCCATCTATTGCTGTGATAGGATGTCTACTGCCTACACTAGACTTTAATATATAGGCCGCGACTATGATTGGTCCTAGCATTTGTTAATCAAAGAAAAAAAAATTAAAAAAATAAAAAAAAATGCTCTGTAATATGGAGTCAATTGAGTTGTGCATCGTGACTGCAAGCCAGGGCACATTTGTTAATCACAACTTCATTATTTTTTTTTATTTTTTTTTTAAGCATTTGTAACCCACAGCAGACCACTTATAAATCGCCCACCTCCAATAATCAAAACAGATTATTTGTAAACAAAACCAGCACCCAAAATATTTTGAAAATAGAAAATAAAATTTCAAAACTAATGCAACTCGCAGGTGAATAAGGAGGACAACGATTTAAACGTTTTCAAGCAAATGCATTTGTTAGATGTAAAGTCAAATTCTCAAACCTTTTACCAGCATCCTCCCTACCTGACATTTTTCCTCCGCCACTTGAATAGTGTTAGGAAAGAAAAATTTCCCAAGTTAATGTAAATAATGGGATTTTTTCAAAGATATCTCGGCATAAAATGAGATGTGCCTCAGATAGTATGAAATTCGCTTTGAGAAACTACAAATGATGAGCTATATTTACCAAAGTACGACAGATTAACTCACCATAATCGTTGAGATATTTCTGCATACGCACAATGTTAAACATACAACCAAAAAGTAAGGGAAAGAGTTTTCAGACATCAAAGACAAACACCCTCATTCTGTCTTTCTTCCACGAAAATGAAAAAGGAAGAATGATGTTAATAAGAAGAACAGTGGTATTGATGAGAAAACAACGCTATTGACAAAGAAAACAGTGATATTTAATGACAAAGTAAAGATTTGCAAATGCAGGTCCGTTTGAGTTCTATTCTCTGTTGCTGCTCCTTTGTAAAAATCATAATAAATTTCATTTATTATAACAAATTTCAGGCCCTCCTTCTAGCGCCATTTGTAGGATGGTGAAATCTTGCACATTGTTTGTGTAGATTCAGCCATCCTCATAGAATAACAAGGTTCATTTCTCCAAATAAAATGCTAAAACTAGATCAAACATGCATGGAGAAAAGGAAATACAACCTATTCTATTCTATGATGGATTGGTGCCCTCCATGAAGATGTGAGAGAGCCCTTTCCCAATCCCTTTCTAATCCAAATGAGATAGACAATGAGTTGCTATGAGCTCAAGTTGCCTATAGTTTAGATACCTTCCAATTGTGTCCTAGAAATGAGAGAAGATGCATTGTTTTTATAGAAGAAGTTGAGAGAAGAGAGGCCAAGTTTAGCCAATGTGGGACTAAATCCCCTCCAATAGAATAGAGCCACTTGGCATGATGGGATTGGTCAAAGCTTGTGCAAGTTTTGGCCAATGTGCCCATTCAAATTTGAAAAATGTCAATAAATGCATGTTGTTGAGGGTTTTGGGGGGAATAATCTTTGTACAAAAAAGTCAAAGATGAGAGTTATTGAGAGAAAATAGGATTTTTAATAAATCAATTAAATTGATTTATTGATGCAAGTGGGTGGGTTACTTAGGAGTTTAGATTTGACTCTAGTTGAGTCAAAAGCTAGAGAATGCTAATCATGATTAGAAGTTAATTAATTTAGATTAATTAACTTAGGGGATTTTAGGGATTTGATATTTGATTTTAAATCAGTTTGATTTATTAAATCAAATAAGAAGAACCTTAGGAACTTAATTAAATAATTTAATTTATTTAATTAAGCTTGATGAACATTAGGATTAAATCAATAAATTGCTTTAATTGATTAGTAGAAGAAATGAATGCATGATGTTAGTTATAGTGGAATGCATAATGTTATTTTTGGATGTCTACAGTTTCCAAATTGACAGGATTACATTGTTCTGCCAGGACTGCTGATTTTTCTTGATGCAATGCTGTTGGGGGGAGATTGAATCCTTCATCCTCTGGCACCTCAAAAAGGTTTTCACCATTGGATGCATCCTTTATTTTTACTATTTTGTGGTTAGAGAGTGCCACAGTATGGTTTTCACTCAATAGCCTCGAGCTTCTTCTCGATATTTTCCTTTTGCAACTGAAGGACTCAATCGTCTCCCCGTAATATGCCTAGGTGTCTAGAGTGATGTCAAAACCTGCCTTGTGATCCCCACATGGAACTGTATCCCTTAGTCCCATGAATTTCGAGAGAGCCTCATTGTTTTTGAATGAGTCTAGAATTGGCGGTCCTCGTTGGTCATGATCAATGAGTTGAGGGTACACTAAGGTGATTTGGTTTGACTCAACGGGTGAGGTACTAATCATGAGTAAAGTGGAATCCTCGAAAAGCTTGGGAATACTGGTTATGGTATCATCATCGTTACCACTACTAGAAACATTGGTTATGTCACATGTAAAGTTATCAAGGGGTAGGCCTGTGGATACGGGTAGTCTAAGGGTGGTTGCCAAGACTTGAGGAGAAGATCTAACTACTTGATTGGGAGTACTTTTTCCATGTACGATTATAATTGGAGGAGTACATCCAAGGCCAAGGTTCCACATTCTTCTTTTTACAATGATGGGCTAGTCATCCATCACTGTTCCTTCCAAGGCTTTCATTTTTGTTATAACCCATACCAAACATTATTTGCAACCCTCTGTTAGTTTCATCCATGGGTAGGGTGGGGGTGGTCCTTTCATCTTGGTATAATGTGCTTGAAATATTTTCCTCATCCACATTTTCATGACTAAGATCCCCCCAAAGGCGGAATCTAGAAGGTTTTTCCATAATAGTGTGGATAGGTGTTTCAATTGGTTGAGGTTGCCCATGCGACCTAGGAGATTGTCATAACTCTCCTACAACAAATGCATTTCTTTTAATTCTATAGTCACCGCATCCATTGTCCTGGATCATGTTTTTGATTTCGAATATGTTAGGAATGGCGGGTGTCTCTATCGTAGAGGTGGAGGCAAGGTTAGTTGGGTCTATGTATGAAGTGGATGGCCCTTCATCATTTTTTGGGACTTGGGGGATTTTGTAAAACTTGGCTTCCAAGTTTTTGTAGTAGGCGAAAGGTTCAAGATCCCCATATATAGTGACCTCTTCATTTTGGTGTGAGAACTTGATACATTGGTGATATGTCGAGGCCACTACCTTCATTCCTTGGATCCACGGGCGTCCAAGGAGGATATTATACGAAAAGTCGAGGTCGAGGACCTGACAGGCAGTCTCCATAGTTGTCGGTCCCACTTGAATGGGGATTTTGATAGTGCCTTGAGACACTCTCTATTGATCATCATACACCCTTATTGTGATGCTTTTGTTCTTATTAATGGAATCCTCGACGAATCCCAATTTCTTTATGAGCTTTAGAGAGAAAATGTTAAGGCCTGTACCTCCATCCACTAGGACTCTTTTGACTTTCTTTTTATGGATGGCTAGATGTGTTAAGTCAAACAAAGAGATTTGATTTTGCCTAAAAATTTAGCATAACAGATGTTGACAAAGACTCCAAGAATTGTTGGTGAGGTGAATTTTGGTTGATTTTGATGGTTGAGGGATGGATGAATGTGATTGAATTTGACCCTAGACTTGACCTAGAATAGCACTTCTACTTACAAGACCTCGGTGTTGAAAAACACGCTATATTCCCTATGGAAGGAAGGAAAACCTTTCAAAGAGTTCGGGATTCTATTGATAGTAAAATTGGTACAACTCAGGATTGTTCTTTGAAGATTTTTTGTAAAAGTTGTAGACCAATCTCTCTCTGAGTTCGAAGAGTCTCTCAAGAAGCTCTTCATGGGCTTTCAGACTAAGCTTTTTGAACTTCAGTTTTGGGATTTTGATCTTGTAGGAAATCATGTTAGAAAACACATGTGTAATCCAATTTGTCTCTTATCTTGTCTTAGTGAATCCTTTTTACCAAAAGCACTTGCTTGATTATGTTTTCAAACTGAATGTCTAATGTCCCACTCCTTTTGTCATCCCACAAAGTCCATTATGTGGAAATCAAGAAAAAAGATAGGGCAAAAGTCTCCTATGTTTATCCTTATTGAAAACAAATGATGATAAAATCCAAGCACTTAGAAACCTCTAAGAATATGATCCCTAGGGCAAGCAATAGTACTTGAATTCATCAAGGATATTTTTTTCCTCTAAGGTGTTTAAAATTTTGAGGCCCTTGTGAGTGTTTTTCAATGTTTTGGATCCAAGCAATGTGTTTTGATTCCAAACACTTTTTACAACCCTAGGATAATGAGACAATATTTCGTTGGATTCCCACTTGGACGAATCCAGCTGCGCATATCTTGTGCGAATGGCTAAATATTTGACCACACTGGCTCTCCTCCATGGCACACACTTCTTGGGTCAGCCAAGCATTAGTACCCATGAATCTCTCATGGCATACCTTCCATCTCCACAACAAGACTGCATGTATAACGTGGGGCGGCTTCAGAGGACATGACCTCTTGCACCAACAAAATAGATAAGGTTTTTGGTTTTCTACAAATTGGTTTGTAATCAGGGTACCCGTTCAGAAGGCCACACGAGAGGCAAGATCAGCCCATATAAAGAGTATGACCGGCTTGTCCGTAGGAGCTCCTGTAATGATGAACTTTCTTCACCATTCGAATTTATATACCAGTTGGGAATAGCTTGGCGTTTAGCTCATTAGTGATTTGAGTCGTTCCCTTGGAATGAGTACTTTTTCCCACCAAGGAAGGCCCTCTAAAGGTGTACAATAGCGAGTAAGTACATTTGTAGTTCAATCATCTTTGTTTGCGTGAACAAAGAGAGAACACTCGCAATGCCTTTTTCTCACACTAGACAAGTTTGTTCAATTTTAAAATGCCCAAATTTAAGTGTGGAGGCAATCTTTTTGACAAGTTAATATCACCAAAATGCTTTTGATTCTCAAGATTGCTATGAAGCACGAGAGAAGCGCATATACATTTTGAATGATGTTAATTTGTTAAAAAGATTGCAAAACATGAAAGACACTTGTTCATTTTTATACCTCAAAGTAGTGATGAGTTCGTTTTAGAAGCACCAAAATGAAGTGTGAAGTTTAGCCTTGTTCAATTTTAACCCCAAATTGAAATTTAGTAAATGCCTAAGGTTCAATTTTAACCAAGCTTTGAAAAGATCAAATTTTTGATTGATTTTAAGCCCCAAACAAAAAACGAGAGTAGAAAATGGAAGCCTCAAATCACAATGCTAAGCGTTAAGAAATGTTTTTTGTCAAATTTAGGTTTAGTGTTCAATTCTTCAATTCAAATCTTCTTCACAGATGTTTTAGGATTCTTCAACGTTGCAAGGTCCACCTTTAACTCAAGCCTTTCCAAAGATTATTTTCTTCTCTTCAATATTTTCAAATCCAATGAAATCACTCCTCCTTCGTTTTCCTCACCTATTCTTATTCCTATTGAAAAGACAACCACGTGAGAAATAAGTTATTTAAGTAAAACTGAATTGAGCATTAATCACTAGACTAAAAATATCACTTTTAAAAGGAGTCTTGATGTGCTAATAATGAATGCAGCATTACTAAAAAACTTGAGTTTCAAAGTCCCTTTTAAGAAGATCTCAACCATAAAGAGCAAGTTTGTTAAGAATGAGAAAACTTCTCTTGCCTACATTTCAAAACCAGAAAACTTAATGCACATAATGGATTGATGTGATTCAAGTAACCTCTCAATTCTCCTTTGCTTAGTCTATAAGAAAAATATCAATATTTAGGATAGGAAAGCCTTCCCATTCTCCACAACCACTTTTTAACAATAAAAACACTAATGTTGAGCATCATATTGCTAATAGTATTAGACACAAGACCTTTGATTATATTTAAGCAAATAAACCAATCCTCTGATCACATTGAACATGAGATTGTCAGAATATACTGTCGTCTTTGGATTAAACTGTATTCAAAAACTGAATTCAATTGATTTCCTCGAAGTAATATCTATAGCAATTATTTATTCCAGGCATCCAAGGTATTTGTAATATTGTAGCAGACAAGAAATACTTGATAATCAGATTTAGGCCTGGTTTGGAGATTTGGACTGGACCCTAGTGAAGTTATGTATTGGACTAAAAGTTCTATTTTTTCAAGAAAGAACCAAAATTACAGAGAACTACTCGACCAAGATGGATTGATTTGAAGCGAAGGTAGGTATCGGGTGAGGCATTCTCTGCAACAGATGGATTTCGCAACAAACAAACACCAGAAGAGGTATGCCCCTGATTTCCTAAAAGCTTTATCTATATATCAGGTCTGACACCCTCTACAACACTCAGATCTGACTGTGTTTCATGCCCAGCAGGAATCTCATTTCTTATTAAAAACAAAAAATGAAAGCATCCGCCATTTTAGAGGAAATCATCTTGTCAGTTGCCCATTCTGTGAGCGATTTGGAATTCTATCAAGCATAAAAAACATAGCTTCAAACATTTTAATGAATGTAGGTGTAGGTTTCAGATACAGAAAATAACACTTGTAACTCCCCACGCCAACTATTATTGTCAAACAATGTTGACAGTCTTTGATCATATGATGGATTCACTCATTCAATGTGGCATTAATGCGTGCCCTTGAAACAACAAAGGTTAGTGGCAATAAGACAACAGTTTCAAATAAAATAACTGAAACTTGTAAGGAACGCTTCAATTTTATGGTGAACAACTCCACATACATGGCCCGTGTGTATACCAACAATACCAAGGACTGACAGGCGCAGCAAAAGGAGATACATCCAACATCAAACCTCATTTATTTACCTTACCCACTCTTCTATATATACTCTGCTTTAATTCCATTTCCTGGTGCGTGGTACAAGACACAATATCAGACAAAACTTAATGCGTGATAGACTATAAATCTGACTGGCTGAAGCTCCCAGATTTATAGGATTGTACACCAGTTTCGACTCCCAATGTTAACTTGTACCCACGTACCATTATTAACATACGCTACTCAAAATGTCACTAATATATCTACTGTGTTGCCTGTTTATAACAAAAGAGAAAAAAAAAATGCAGTTACCAGAAAGACCAAATGTATACTCAAAATACTCGAGGAAAAGGAGATGGCAGCTTTCTTTGTGACCCTATGGTAAATAAGGAAAAGTCAGTTTGTGCGTAGTTACTTATTGTAAGCATAACAACTGAGAGAAAAAAAAAGATTTGGTGCCAGAGTCTTTCACCTGGCACGTTCCCTACAAAACACAGAAACAATAATCATGTAGGATGGTTGTGCAGTAATAAGAAAAAAAATTCGAATAAATAGAAATATTAGCATGTCAAAACAGCAATCCAGGTGATAACAAAAAACGTGGTGCAGTTAGTTTTAACTTAACTTATCATCTGAGGCTCACATTTTGACTGGTCTCTAGGTTGATCATACAGTCGAAGATAGTTCAAATGGCTCATTCATCGAGGTATTCACTGTCCTCATTAATTTCATTAGCCTCCACTTCACTCCATCAGGTCATAAGCGCCGCTACCTTTTTCTTACTTTCCATTACCATCTGGTGATTGCATTGATAATATCTGAAAGGGCAAGCATTCATCGGGAGGCGAGTTGCAAACAATTAGAGTGTTCATCAAGGCAGAGAGTTGGCGATGGTAACTGGTAACCAGTAACTCATGCGTTTTTGTTTGAATTTTGTATGTCGTTCCATTAGATTACTCTATGTGAATTTAACAGTTGAGTAATGAAATCATGCTACAGCTCAAACCCGTCATCCCTCAAACATTCATAACTGTTGATTTGGATTATCAAACATTTAACAAACATCCCCCCCATTTTATTTCTTTCAAAGTCACGGACTTCAAAGGGAAATAGCCATTCTTTCAAAAGCAAGGGTGCGCCCTACAGATTAATACATGGTCTACTGCCCTTCAAACAAAGTTTCGTATGTAAAGTGCCTAGCATCTTTCTCAGTTTTTGTTCGAGTCAATTGGGATCTTCAACAAATTCGAACAGAAAACATAGCTTATTTAGTACATTCTTGAGTAAACACCAGGGAACAATTTGAAAGTTGAATACAGAGAGAATTTCAAATATACCTAGTGAGAATACATAAAGAAAACTGTACGAAATATACATTTAGAAGTTGAAGACTCTAATTGTCAATAAAAAGGGCAGGATGACAAAGTACCATATTTTAAGCAAAATCAACAAAATGATGATGTAGCAACACGATTAGAAGAAGAAATAAAATTAGATAAGACACATAGAGCACAACTGCCCTCCTTCTAGGGCCATTTGTAGGATGCCAAAATCTACATATGGATTTCATAGACTAGCATCCTCATAGAATAACATATATCATTACTCAAACAATTGATAAAACTAAGTCAAGCATGCAATAGAGAAAATGAAATACAACCTATTCTATGGTGGATTGGTGCTCTCCATGAAGATGTGAAAGAGCCCTTTCCCAATCCCTTTTCAAGCTAAATGAGATAGAAAATGAGTTGCTATGAGCTCAAGTTGCCTACAGTGTAGTTGCATTCAAAAATGTGTGTTGAAAATGAGAGAAGAGATGTTGAATTTATAGAAGAAGTTCAGATAAGAGAGGCCAAAATTAGGCAATGTGGGACTAAATCCCATCCAATGGGATAGAGACACTTGGCATAATGGGATTGGCCAAAGCTTGTGCAAGTTTTGGTCAATGTGCCCATTCAAATTTGAAAAATGTCAATAAATGCATGTTGTCGAGGGTTTTGGGGGGAATTATCTTTGTCCAAAAAAGTCAGAGATGAGAGTTATTGAGGGAAAATAAGTCTTTTTAATAAATCAAATAAATTGATTTATTGGTGCAAGTGGGTGGGTTAGTTAGGAGTTTTAGATTTGATTCTAATTGAGTCAAAAACTAGAGAATGGTAATTATGTTTAGAAGTTAATTAAATTTAGATTAATTAACTTGAGGGATTTGATATTTGATTTCAAATCTGTTTGATTTATTAAATCAAATAAGAAGAACTTTAGAAACTTAATTAAATAATTTGATATAATTAAGTCTGATGAACCTTAGGATTTAATCAATAAATTATTTTAATTGATTAGTAGAAGAAATGAATGCATGATGCATGATGTTATTTTTGCATGTCTACACAAACAAACCCCTTATGGGTTCACTCGAACCAGTAGGTTCATGCGAACCCCTAAAATCAAGTTTTTTGCTATGTGTTTATTTTTTGTGAGTTTTCCTTCCTCACTTGAATTGTAAACCAATATTGTGGCTTCGCCTATTTAAGTCTCTTCCATGTTGACCAAAAAATATTTTCTTTTTTTTCATTCTCTATGTATCGTTCTTCAAGTTATATTAGTATTTTTGGAATGATGATGTTTCCGAGCTCTATATTATCATTGTAGGAAATACATATGCTAACCCCAAATACAAGGATGCCTTGTGTTTTATTTTATGATTTCTCTTAGGGGAAACCCCTTTTCATGATGTAGCTTCATTTGGAAACATATGCTTGGCATAGGGCTTTCAATAAGCTCTCATGTCTTCTTTATTGTTTAGCATTGATCATTTGCTACTTTAAAGTAATTTCTCATAGCAAGGTGTTTAGCAATTTTTTTAAAGTGGTGGCATACATTCACATTATCATTTTGAAAATTTTCACTATAATTTATGTTTTATAATGTGGTCTTCTTACTTCTTTTGATGTGTCCTCTTCTTGGTGGTGTCATGGTTTGTGGTTTTGGGATTCTCATCCCTTGTCTTTGAGGCCTTGGGTTCACTCCTTCAACCCTTTGAAGGAACCCATTAATATTTGTGGATGCTAAAACTTGCAAAATGCTTATAACATTGACATAAGGTTAGCATTGTTAGCAAATCACAACATCCCTATGAGATAATGAATCATGTCTTAACATGCTTAAACAAAACTCTAAAAGACTAAATAAGAAAACTTGAAAGCATATTCAAACAATATCCATATCTATCCCATAGTGGGAGAGGTGCCTTTTGAAATGTGGAAAGAAAAGCCCTTTCCCACCCCCTTGATAAGCAAAAGCTTTCAAATGATAGATGATGAAGAGCAAGATTGATTCTCAAATGAAGAGAGTAACCTTGCATCAAAATGTCTTTGCTAAGCAAATGGTGTTGTGATGAGCAAGATTAGTTCTCTCATGAAGAGAGTAACCTTGCAAGTGAGAATGTGTTATTTGTTGTGGATGTAATGCTTTGCATTTTATAGATTGAAAGATTGAAAAATTGAGAGATTTTGAGGAATGTGGGATTATTCACAAACCAATGACAAGGTGCCACTTGTCAAGTTGTGAGAGGGTGAGGAATGTGCAAGTATTGGCCCATGTGCCAATTTGAAATTCAAATTTGGATGAGAAGACATGAAAGGTGCATTAAATG
Source organism: Sequoiadendron giganteum (assembly GCA_007115665.2). Taxonomy (NCBI): domain Eukaryota; kingdom Viridiplantae; phylum Streptophyta; class Pinopsida; order Cupressales; family Cupressaceae; genus Sequoiadendron; species Sequoiadendron giganteum. The sequence goes on from CM021106.1 coordinate 139,240,029, forward strand.
CCAAGTTTGACTTGTGCAAATAGCATTTAATACCTTGTTGGAAGGCACAAGTCCTTTTGGGGGGAAGATTCAAATTGGAAGAATATTCCATTTTGATGCCATTTTGAATGTAATTAGAGGAAATAATAAATCAAATAAATGATTTATTGGTGCAAGTGGGTGGGTTAGTTAGGAGTTTGGATTTGAATCTAGTTGAGTCAAAAGCTAGAGAATGATAATCATGATTAGAAGTTAATTAATAACTTAGGGGATTTTAGGGATTTGACATTTGATTAAATTAGTTTGATTTATTAAATCAAATGAGAAGAACATAAGGATTTAAATAATTTGATTTATTTAATGAACCTTAGGAAATTAATCAATAAATATTTTAATTGATTAATAGAAGAAATGGATGTTAATTTGTATGATGCATGATGTTAATTTTGCATGTCTACATTTTGCCCCTCTTTGAAGCAATGTACTCATTGCATTGGTTCAAAGAATGATTCTGCCGACATCAAAATTAAAAAAATTTTGCTTCTTTTTTTTTTTTTCGGATGCCCCAGTGAAAATAAGTACGTTAGTACATTGCCCCCTCGAGAGATCGAGTGAAAAGATTCAATTTGAGGTGGATCTCACGATAAAGAGGTTCAAAATGGATGTATGGATTGTGAGACTATATGATAATGATGATGAAAATGAGATGTTTGGAAAATGCTTAGAATAACAAATATATATTATTTTAAACATGTTAAATGATTATGCAATGCATGTGAGATGGATGAGATGGATGATGTCCTATGATGATATGACGTGATTATGCAAGATGAGAGGATAAATGCAGCATGGATACAATATGGATGCATTGTTATCGTGAAAGAGGATAGAAGAATGAGAGGGATCAACCCTTAAATTCAAGAAGATGAAGAAGTCCAACAAGCCAACTAGTCGTCGAGACTTTATTGGATATGATGATGAATGATGATGATGATGTATTGCTTATCCAAGAATGGGAGAGAGCGTACATTTCTCTATGTTTGATAACACACGTAGGTGCAATGCATCAAGGTATTAAGAACTAGGATGGCATCGCACCTAGTGTGATGGACTTTAACTCAACAATCAGATAGGAGTGCTCTTGTTCACACTTGACATACGGAAACCTTGCTAGGACGGACCCAACAAAGCAAGTATTTGCCAAGTTATTTTACAAGACTATCCAACAAGCACAATAGATAAAAAGATAATGATCATTGCCCCATTCCTTTCTCTCTAAACCTATTTTGTTTAGGCATCATCGAGAGGTCGTTCGAATGAGCACAAAATAAGATAAGTCAAAAAGACCAAAATAAAGTAAACAAACAAGCTAATGTTCTTCGTATCTTTAGCCAAGACTAATTACTGTGGGGTACCTGATGCTTTTGTCCATCGCAGGAAAGCTTCATCCTAGGACATGTAGTGATTAGGGTTTTGGTGAGACTGATTTGGGTGATAAGCTATTGATACTCCGAGTTGACCAACTTGCTTGCTTACTGATCTAGAATTGAGACTCTGACGATTAGGCATTCACTTTAGAACCTGCTAAACTTGCTTCTGACTAACTCACCAAAGGGTGAAAACGATGATGATTTATTATGAGTGATGACAATCACGGGTGAAAGCGAGATGAAATGGATGGACCATTTTGGTTTTTTTCAAATGTTTTGAGGTTGTTTTTGGTATTTTGTGTCTTGGGGACCAATCAAAGATGGCCTTGCCTACATTTAAGCTCAGAGACAGTGTAGTTCAGACTCCAAGTGACTTGACTAATAATGAGATAGATGGGCAAACGGGTTGCCAATGCGACGGATGCCTAAAAGACTGACCTAAATATAACAAAGATAAGCAAACGAATGCCAATGCGACAGACGCCGAACTAGATGGGCAAACGGATGCCAATGTGATGGATGCATAAAGAATGACCTAAATGTGAAAAAGATAAGCAAATGAATGCCATTGCGACGGACGCCTAAAGGATGGGCAAATGGATGCCAATGCGACGAACGCATAAAGAATGACCTAAATGTCTCGGGGGATGATCAAAGAACAACCTTGCCTACGTTCAAGCTTAGAGACGACGTAGTTCGACAAGGTGAAAGACTGACAAGACTAAATGATGAATTTTTTGAAGATTTTCTGATATTTCGAAATGTTTTTGGATTTTTGAAAGATTTGGATGTTTTTAAAATTTTTGATGGATTTTTTGCATGTTTTTGGATTTTTCGCATGATTTTGACAATTTGGATACGGATACGTGATGATATCAGTGCTTTCTTTTTGGATTTTGTTGAAAACCAAGCTTAATGTTGATCAATCAGATTGATGAATTGATAGTTTGACTAAGTGTGTTAAGTCAAACAAAAGTGATAATGCACTTGTAAATTCCAGGAAGTTGTGTTATCCTAGAATAAACTCATACAAAAAGGATAATTTGGCTAGGTGTGTTAAGCCAAACAAGGTGATTATGGATTTGATTATTTGGCTAAGTGTGTTAAGCCAAACAGAGTGATGATAATGAACTTGTAAACCCAAGGAAGTTGTGTTATCCTAGAGTAAACTCATGCACAAGATGATAGTTTGACTAAGTGTGTTAAGTCAAACAAGGTGATGATTGATTGGATTCGATTGATCAAGATTGATGAAGCTTGGTTTGGAACAAAATTGCTTTGATGATTTGATGACGATGCTGTGCACAAGTTAGATGCGACTGATATGAATTGTTCAGATTGAATGTTCGATGAAAGATAAAAGATAAGGAACGTTGTCTCGTCAAAATATGCCATGGGCTAGTGACTTGGATTTGTGTTCACAAATGATTTGACCAAGTTGATTTCACATTTTCCAATGTTCGGATCACTTCATAAGTTGGATGATGTACATCAAGATTTATTCTCGAAGTAAGATGTAAATATCTTTCCCCCAGTGTCTAGCAATGTTTGAACGACCATGGGTGGATTCTTGGATACGAATGGATATGGATTATCTTGCGATAAGATAAGGGTGTTTGAACAGAGGAATGCTCACTCAGATAATGCTTCAAGGCTTAGATAATGTTGGATATGATGGGATCAATGAAAATGACCCATGTCAAGATGTTTACCATAAACAAGTGTAAAGTGTGCTCCAAAATTTTATCAAGATCAAGGTAACTTGGACCTTGGATGCAGATGGATAAAAATGGGTTGGATAAACAGTTCATGGGTGAATAATGATACGGCTCAAATGATGGCCTAATAATGGATGCGATAAGATGCTTTCTCTTGAACTGGCGCACGTAGATGCTCGATTCTACACATGATGCCTGTTTGCCAGGTTTTCATCATGGTACTTGTCCAAAGCGCCACCGAAATGGTTTTCGCTAGAGGACGATTTTTTTCTTTACTGTTTTCAATCCTTTTTCTATTTTTTTGGATTTTTTATATTTTTATGATTTTTTTGTTGTCACCAAGATGCCTGTTTGCCAGGTTTTCATCAAGGTAACCATTTTTTCAGGACTTTTTCTGATTTTTTTTTGTATTTTTTGAGAGATTTTAAGCTGATGCTGAACCACCTGGTGGTGCTGATGTTGATGCTTCTGTCATAATGTGCCATCGATATCCTTGCTTGTAGAAGTTGTCTTGCCAAGATATGTGCACTTGAATGCAACTTTTGAGATTCTTGATCTACTTTGCTGATACCGGAGTTAACTTTGTCTTTGTGCGCACATCGTGATAGAGTGCCTTCTGAATCCTTATGATGAAGGGTCAATGCCAATACATGGTCAATGTGAGAATTGGATATCATGCGTGGAGGCATGGATGGAGTGTGTTTAGGAATAAAAGATGGATTGGTCGACAGTTTGGAACCTTTGACTCTCCAAACTTGGGAAGATGAGCAATAATGGGTGGATATGGAAGTGTGCATGGAATTTGGACCAACTGCTTGATACACTTTGTACGTTGCTTGAGAAGCCTACTTTTTCCTTTGTGGAAATCTTTGATGGATACTTTCCCTTTTTATTTTGCCCCATACTTTCTTTGACTAATGGAGTTTGATAGGGATAGTCATTCTTTGTATTCTTTGGTATCCACTTGTATTTGATTTGTCCTTCATGCTTCTTAGCTTCTTTTTCTTTGATACTATTCTGCATGCTTCGATTCAAGTCTTTGTTTTGACGTTGGTCCCAATTCGTGGATGGGGTGATAGGTGGATGAAGATTCATGACATTGGCGGGTTGTAGTATTGGCATTGATTTCATCATAAGGATTCTTCATGCTCCTTATGTTGATGTTTGCTCGAGACGAAGTTGCCCCCAGTATGGTGATAGTATTATTGATATGTTGAGATCCCTCCATTGTTGAGTAATCAAGGCCTTGATGCTTAGGATTGCCAAAAATTTGCACTGGTTCTAGGATACCCTGTTCATGTAGGCCTAATCCTCTGCCTTGATAATTCATCTGCTGAAAAAATTTATTTGCTATAGGATATGATTTACTTGGAAACAAGGTGTTTCTCCTTCTCTGCTTTGTCATGGCTCTTCAAAAGTGTCAGCTTCTTTATTGATGGGATAACTTGCTCTAAGAAAGGTAAGTGATCCAAGTTTATAAGTGATAGGATCCTCCATACGTGGGATGAATGCTTGATTGATATCTTTAGCTTGATCTTGTGACATATCAGATTGTAGTGCTTCTTCAAGAAGTATTGATGCTTCACTATCTACACAAAAGTCTTCCTCATGACTCACTTCATAGGATGTTTCTGATTCATGACTTATGTACAAGCCTTCTTCGTGATCCATTTCTGATATGTCTCTGCATTTCTTTACATCTTGATCATGTGTACAAATGTTAAGAGTAGGAGACTCTTGTTCGTTGGTAATGATTTGAAGAGTATGAGACTCTTCTTTTGAATGAAGATCATCTACGTGTCTATCCAAAGAAAGCATCTCATTGGTAGATGGAGGAGTATGTCCTATGTGGATATGGTCATCATTTGCGAAATCTTGTATAGATAAAAGAGTGCCCATTAGATCATTGTAGTATCTCGGAGATAAAAATTCTTGATTTTGACTAACTCTGGAATTGCTTTCACCATGATTTTGATCAAGTTCTTGACATGGGTCAATTTCAAAGGATGGATTGTTTACAAGGGGTTCTTGGACATCATCATTGGGAAGTGGTTCAATATTCTCTTGAGCTTTGAGTGGATTTGGATCAAATTTTGAGCTAGGGATTCCTTCAATATCTGCAACCATGAGGTCAAAGGATGTTAATATGTTGCTGGAAGGGCCATTGCTAGACCTTGATGGAAGATTTTGATCATGCTTTGGAATATGTTCTTGAAATATGTCCTCTGACTCGTTAGGTGATGTAGAGACATTGTCAACACGATCATTGGTGGATGGATCTTGGTTTATGTCAATGGGATCAAATAATGTTAACACATCTTGAAATAGATCACTAAAAAGTGGCTCTTGATGAATGATGATTTGATCAATGGATGGGGTAGACATATCTTCAATGTGCTCATTGATGGATTGATTTTGATCATTATTTTCAACAATTTTGGTGGAGGGATTGTCAATGTTCTCAAACATAGGATCAAATGATGTTAATGTTTCTTGGATTGGATCATTGTTGGGTATCATTAGTGAGTTTTGATCATGATTGAAAAGTGACTCTTGGTGTGTGATGATTTGATCATTGAATGAGATGGGAACATCTTCAATGTGTTCATTGATGGATAGATCTTGATCATTGTTTTCAACAATTGCAGTGGGAATCTATTGCAAGCTTTGTTGAGCAGGTAAGGCCTATGTTTGCTGCTGAGCCAACAACGCTTGTTGTTCATTATGTTGTTTTTGTGCCAACAATGCTTTTTGTTGGGCTCTTTGTTGTGCTACTTCTTCTTGGATTTCTTGCAATAGTGCATAGAATTCTGCTTGTGCTTGCGCTTGTTGGGCTACTTGAGCCGCTTGTGCTTGCTGAGCAACTAGCTGTGTAGCTTGTTCGGCTTGGAGTGCCTTTTAGCAGGAAGCTTCTTGAGTGGCTTGCAACATGATGGAGAATGAATTGGTCGTGTTGTGTTTTGGCGGTGGTGGTGGTGGTGGTGGAATGGGAATGGTGTTGATTGTTGGGGTTGCTTGGATGGTTACCATCTGTTGTTGCGATATCGATGGAAAAATGGGATGATTTGGTATGATGTTTTGATTTGGCATGATGGATTGAAATTGAACATCGTTGTGGTATAGAATCATATTTCCTTGATTTAGGTAACTTTGATTTTGCATGGTGTTACCCTGACTTGAATCAACATATGGAGTTGCCAATATATTGCTAGGATTTTGAACAACATTAGGGGGATTTGCAAACATGTTGACCCCAAAGTTTACCAAGCGTGGATTTGAAATGGTCATGTTTGGTAAAGTTGCACTTGGTATGTATGGATTTTGTGGGATAATGTTGTTTGGAAAACTCATGCATTGAGCGATTGGTTGATAGATTTGTGATTTTGGACTTAGATTGAAATCTACCATTGGGAAAGGTGTTCCAAAATTTGGATCGGGCATACTCACATTCGTTGTACCATTGATGTTTGTATGAGATAATGATCCCATGTATGCATTGTACAAGCTTTGAAAATCAAATGGAATTGCAAGGCTTGGATAGTTTAGTTGATTTGGGTTACTCATGATGGATGGATCAAATTTATATTCCATGTCCCTCTTGTGTTGATATCGAGTTTGAAACATAAAATGAAGATCAATTTTCAAGAATGTAAGAGATGAACCTCTAATCCTTTAGATCGGTCTAAACCTTAGGTTCAAAGAAGCGAAAAACTAGGATAATTGAACGATCAAAGTGATGATGAGGATGAGATAAACGAAAGATGAGTGATATGGATGAATGGAACTCTTAAAGAAACTTTGAAAGAGATGCTAAAACTTTTAGGACTTTGATTTGATTGATTTGTGATTGGATTGATGGTTTGACTAGGTGTGTTAAGTCAAACAAAATGTGATGAATGTAATCGTAAAACTCTAGGAAGTTGTGTTATCCAAGAGTGAACTCCTACAAGATGGTAGTTTGACTAAGTGTGTCAAGTCAAACAAGGTGATGATTTGATAATTTGGCTAGGTGTGTTAAGCCAAACAAGATGAACTTGTAAACCCTAGGAAGTTGTTTTATCCAAGAGAGAACTTGTGTATAAGATGATGGTTTGACTAGATGTGTTAAGTCAAACAAAGAGGTTTTGATTTCTCCTAAAAGTTTAGCATAATAGATGATGACAAACTTTCCAAGAATTATTGGTGAGGTGACTTTTGACTGATTTAATGGTTGAGAGATGGATGAAAGTGATTGAATTTGATCCTAGACTTGACCTAGAATAACACTTCTTCTTACAAGACCTCGGTGTTGAGGAACATGCTATATTTCCTATGGGAGGAAAGCAAACCTTTCAAACAATTCAGGATCTCAAGACGCTCCTCACTAGCTTTCAGACTAAGCTTTTTGAACTTCGGTTTTGGGATTTTGATCATGTTAGAAAACACATGAGTAATCAAATTTTTCTTTTATCTTGTCTTAGTGAATTCCTTTTTACCAAAAACACTTGCTTGATTATGTTTTCAAACTGAATGTCTAATGTCCCACTTTTGTTTTCATCCCACAATGTCCATTATGTGGAAATCAAAGAAACTAGGGAAAAAGTTTCCTAAGTTTATCCTTAGTGAAAACAAATGACGATAGAATTTCAACACTTAGAAACCTCTAAGGATATGATCCCTAGGGAAAGCAAGAGTGCTTAAATTCGTCAAAGGTATTTGTTTCCTCCAAGGTGTTTGAAATTTGAGGCTCATGTGAATGTTCATTTTTCAATGTTTTGAATCCAAGCAAAGTGTTTTTGATTCCAAGCACTTTTACAACCCTAGGATGATGAGGCAATACCTTGTTGGGTTCCCACTTGGATAAATCCAGCTGCGCATATCTTGTACGAATGGCTAAATGCTTGACCACACTGGCTCCCCTCCACGGCACTCACTTATTCGGGTTAGCCAAGCATTAGTACCCATGAATCTCCCATGGCATACTTTCCATTTCCACAACAAGACCACATGTTACGTGCGGCGGCTTCAAAGGACATGACCTTTTGCACCAACAAGATAGACAAGGTTTTGGCCAATTTCTAAACAAGGGGTTCTAATTCGGGCATTCCGTTCATGGGGGATTATCCAACGTCGGTGAGAGTCCATTGCTGTCCATCTCGTCAGAATAATCCTCGTGATATTGGCCTTTGTTCCAATATCCACACTTATATCCCGGGTTGAAGTCGCTTGGCTTTAGCGTGTTCCCGGTTGGGTCGTTCCCTTGGGTGATTACTTTTTCCCACAAGGAAGGCCCTCTAAGATAAACAATAGCGAGCTAACATATCCCGTCGTTCACACAACCTTCATTGAAAAACAAAGGGGAGAACCTCCGCAATATATCATGCTCACACTCGCATGTTTTGTTCAATTTTAGATCCCAAATTGAAGTGTGGAGGCAATCTTTTATGCAACTTAGGGTCATCAAAAAGACTTTTGATTCTCAAGATCATCGTGAAGTGCGAGAGAAGTGCATACGCCCTTTTAAATGACACTACTTTGCAAAAAATTTTACAAAACACAAAGTACACATGTTCAATTTTAAATTCCTCAAAGTAATGATGAGTTTGTTTTAGAAGCACCAAAATGAAGTGTGAAGTTTGCCTTGTCCAATTTTAATCCCAAATTGAAATCTAGTAAGTGTCTAAGGTTCAATTTTTAACCAAGTTGAAAATACAATCAATCACTGATTAATTTTAAGTCCAAATTGAAAAGTGATGTGGTTTGAAACTGAAAACTAGGGCATAGAATGGAAGCCCTTTAAAGCATTTAAAAATGCTTTGTTAACATCAATTTTAGTACTCAATCCTCTTCAAGACTCTTCAAAGATCGTTATAATTCAATGTTGTAGATTCTTTGAATGAAATTTCTCCTCCTTTGTTTTCCTATTCATATTCCTGTTGACAAGACAATCGTGTGAAGATTAAGTTATTTAAGTAAAATTGAATTGAGCATTAATCTAAAAAATCACTTAAAAAGAACTTTGAAAGGACTCTTAATGTGGTAATAATGAATACAACATTAATACCAAACTTGATTTTCAAGGTCTTAAAAAGATCTTAACCAACTAATCCTTTAATCACATTGAACATGAGATTGTCTGAATATATTTCATCTTTGGATTGAAAACCTAGACAAACAAAGATTGAATTTAATTGATTTCTTTGAGGTAACACCTATAGAAATTATTTATTCTAGGCATTCAAGGCATTTGTAATATTGTAACTTTCCACATGTTTTATCAAGGGCATAAAAACCATAGCTTCAGAATTTTCAATAAAACTCAGGATAAAATGTAGGTAGAGGTTTCAAATATAGAAAAGTACACTCCTAACTTCCCACATCAACTATTACTACAGACAATGTTGATATCTTTTGATCACATGATGAAAATAATAATTCAAGATGATATGCAAGAAACATATTCAATGTGGAAGCAAAGCATGCTATTGAAATAATGACAGCAATTTTAAATAAAATAAATGGAACTTATAAGGAACGCTCAACTTAATGGCAGACAGCTCCATGTACGTGGCAACTCAGCTTAATGGCAGACAACTTCATGTATTTTAAAAACCCAAAGCAATAGTAAAAACAAACGATTTTAAGCAGGGTGAGTGGACATTATGATGCGTAATCAACTTAGCTAGCTACTAGGGCGGCTAAGATCTGCAACAATTCCTTTCGTATCTAGGACTGATCTTCTTTAAATGAACGTAAGATATTACACAAACAAAAGATCACGCCCTTCGTTCTTTCAGTCCCCCCATTTTAGCTAGTGGCTGCCAGTTCCCATATCAATCTCCTATCAATAAGAATATCACAAAGTGAAGATCTGCTATCCGTAGTCAGAAAGTAAATCATAATCACAAAGTGAGGATCTATTGTCCATAGTTAGAGGAAAAAATCATAAAGATATCAATAATTAAGGAGGCAGGTGAGCATTAAACAAATCCACTCTCTCATCATTGACCGGTGATTTACATTCAGCATAGATCTGTTGATACAAAATATTCTTTTCAAAATGTATGACATGTGTGGGAGTTTTGGTGCAGGCGTATGCAAAATACGGAAGCATAGACTAGGCGCGTGAACTACTTGACTGCAGTGTTTGTAAGATATGCACAAAAAAATTTCTGCGCCTAGACCCTAGGACTCAAGCTTACAAAAATTATCTGACTATCAAATGATGGGAGGTAGATTTAATGAGGACAAAAGGTGCCAAATCTAACTACCCAAAGGCAGACTGATGGGGCGGACTGGCCTGTAAGTATATACTACTGGTGAATACCATCATTTTTGTTCGAGCAGGACGAGACTACAAATAGTTTAACTAGAAGGGTGGAGACTTCAATCATGTGTCTTCTCTTCCCTATTGATCACTTCAGTAGGCGGCTATTTATTCCAGAGGTGGTTTTCTACTAAGGTAAAGAGCCAAGCCTATGATTCATCCATGGAGAATGTGGCACGTAGTTTGCTTGAATGGCAAGGATATCCCTCTCCTTCTTGTCTTTTACCCAAAGGCCCTCCTAGCCTGCTTTCACATTCCTCCTCTTGACTGTTATAAGGCCGAGGGAATGAAGGCCTAGTATGGGTAAGGGGAGGCCTGAGGAAATTCATTTATGGGGCCAGCAAAATAATAGAAGAGCAGGGCGTCTCTCTATGGTCGGCCTAAGCTAATCCATCTCTTGGGTTAGTTGCAAATCCCCCCACAAAAGATCCTCTTCTTCACGTAGGAAGATACAGATTGGGTAGGCTGGAAACAGGCGATATGCAGCTATAGAATGCAACTAGTGTTTCCAACAAGATCACCTACGCATTCACGTGGTCTGCCACTGAAGGGTATGGACCAAAGAAAATAAAATAAAATGCAAACTCTAGCAAAAATGATTATGACCTCAAAAGAACACTAGATTCACAATGGGACATTTAAGTAATATTCTCAAAATGGACACCTAGCAAAATCTAAACATGCAGATGTTTGTCTTCCTACCAATGATGTCAACTCTAACTGATTATTAATAGCAGAGTGTTTCATTGAAATCTATAAAGATGAAGTGCCATTAAAGAATTAAATAGGAGGAATACAAAATCTCCAAACACCGAAATCAAAGAGGGCCCTCCTTCTAGCGCCATTTTGTGGATGCTAAAACCTGCAAAATGCTTATAACATTGACATAAGGTTAGCATTGTTAGCAAATCACAACATCCCTATAAGATAATGAATCATGTCTTAACATGCTTAAACAAAACTCTAAAAGACTAAATAAGAAAACTTGAAAGCATATTCAAACAATATCCATATCTATCCCATAGTGGGAGTGGTGCCTTTTGAAATGTGGAAAGAAAAGCCCTTTCCCACCCCTTTGATAAGCAAAAGCTGCCAAATGATAGATGATGAAGAGCAAGATTGATTCTCAAATGAAGAGAGTAACCTTGCATCAAAATGTCTTTGCTAAGCAAATGGTGTTGTGATGAGCAAGATTAGTTCTCTCATGAAGAGAGTAACCTTGCAAGTGAGAATGTGTTGTTTGTTGTGGATGTAATGCTTTGCATTTTATAGATTGAAAGATTGAAAGATTGAGAGATTTTGAGGAATGTGGGATTATTCACAAACCAATGACAAGGTGCCACTTGTCAAGTTGTGAGAGGGTGAGGAATGTGCAAGTCTTGGCCCATGTGCCAATTTGAAATTCAAATTTGGATGAGAAGACATGAAAGGTGCATTAAATGCCAAGTTTGACTTGTGCAAATAGCATTTAATACCTTGTTGGAAGGGACAAGTCCTTTTTGGGGGGAAGATTCAAATTGGAAGAATATTCCATTTTGATGCCATTTTGAATGTAATTAGAGGAAATAATAAATCAAATAAATGATTTATTGGTGCAAGTGGGTGGGTTAGTTAGGAGTTTGGATTTGACTCTAGTTGAGTCAAAAGCTAGAGAATGATAATTATGATTAGAAGTTAATTAATTTAGATTAATTAACTTAGGGGATTTTAGGGATTTGACATTTGATTAAATCAGTTTGATTTATTAAATCAAATGAGAAGAACATAAGGATTTAAATAATTTGATTTATTTAATGAACCTTAGGAAATTAATCAATAAATATTTTAATTGATTAATAGAAGAAATGGATGTTAATTTGTATGATGCATGATGTTAATTTTGCATGTCTACAATATTATGCCTAATTGGGTGAGATTTCCTTATCTACCCTTATATTTTTGGGGTTCCCTCTTCAAATCATAGGTAATGCACTTGGTAGGATTATGAAAGTGAATGAGGCTTCCAAGAACTTTATTCACACTTCCTATGCTTGGCTTTTTGTAGAGATTGGTTTTTCTAGGCACTACCTAGTGAGGTTGTGTTTCAAGTTAATGACTCATCTTCGTCTCAACTTGTGGATTACAAAGGAATCTAATTTTACTATAGATGTTATTTTGGTACTAGACATTTGGCTCATGACTGTTCTCATGGATCTTGAATCCTACTTCTTCCTCTACTTGGTGGAAGAATTCTCTCAAGGACCATCTTACTATATTCCCTAATGATTCCCCTTCTTTAGATAGTGAAGATTTTGAGCCTCCTTCTCCTCCTTCTTAGAAAAAGGTGACTACTATTGAAAATGCTACCCTTCCTAAGGATCCTTTTTGTCATATTTTGAACAAATTTTCTCCTGATGTTGTGTGTATTGCCTCCCTTGAGGCCCCTGTTACTCCTATTCTAGAAAAAAAAAGTCTCTACAATGATTTTGACTACTTTGATCTTGGATTTGGATGTTCCACTTGATGTTCTTTTTGCTCCACCTATTAGCTCTTATGAAGGGGCTTCTCCCCCTTCCTACCTAAGGTTCCACTTCATCTTAGACCATTGTCCAACGTAGAAAGAAGTGTACTCCTAAGAAGGTCTCGATTTTTTACAAGACTTTGGGGGAAAATTTGTTGGGTTCAATCATTAGTACTTGATTTGTTCCACTAAATAACTTTCCTTTTTTTGTGTGCTTTGTGGGTGGCCTCTTGGCATAGTTTTTGTTTGAATTTTTAGCTATAAGACTTTTTTTTCTATATAGGTTTGATCTGTTGACTTTGAGGCCTAATTTTGGTTTTTTTATGAGATCAAGGCCCTTAAACCTTCTTTTTTAATCAAAAAAATTATTTGGTGTAGTGAATTATCATTTGAAAAATATTAGGTCACTGTATGGTTTATTTAATAAAATTTGATAGTTCCCCATCATTTAATCAACTGAAATATTTAATTAAATTAAATTGGAAAACTTAAATCAATTAATAAAATATATTCAATTCAAAAGTTTTCAATATTAACCTTAAAACACATAATGCTATGGCTACCTTGTGTAGATAAGTTTACACAAGAAAAAAATTATAGAACATGGTTAAGTTAAAAAGGTTAAATTCTTAAATCATCAGATATATGTTAAGGAGTATCCTTGGAGTGTTAAATCCATTACAATTGATTGATTTTTTATTAAATTTTTATTCTCATTGATATGGTGTCAATACCAATGAGTGTAGATGATATTATATCATGATGGCCATGATGAGATTTATATTTAGTTTGTGTTTTCTTAAAAAAACGGGTTTCTATGTCACTAAATGTTTGGCATGACATATTACATCATAATAATATGCATGCATTTAAATTTAATTTAATTAGAAATATGATTAAGTATTTTGGTTGCATGAGAAGTTATTTTAGTAGAAAGAAAAATCCTTAACCTAATTTTTTAATGCTATTATTTTTTTATTCCAATATTAATAAATGGTTATGGTTACTTTTATTCTTATGTGTGGAATTAGTGTCTATAAATATTTCATTTTCTACAAGTGTGGTGGTGATCTCTATAAGTATGGATATGAATCAAAGACATCAGATTTCCACAGTCCATATCATTGAAGTGTCTGATTTCTGGATTAAACTGTGTATAGTTTTTGGATCAACGTTTCAGATCACACTCAGTGATCCATCATCAGGATGCAAAAAGAGATGAAGGAGTAGAAAATGTTTATAACTGGCTTGGATATGCATTTTCTACTCCTTCATCTCTTTTTGCATCCTGATAATGGATCACTGAGTGTGATCAGAAACGTTGATCCAAAAACTATACATAGTTTAATCCAGAAACAAGACACTTATATGGATATGAAATTTTATGTAAATCTAAACTTGTAACTTATAGGCTTGGTGTCACTACAATACATTTTTTATTCTAATAAAATATATAATGCTTATAAATATCTTTAGGGAATTTACTAAATTATAAGGTCCATGCTCTCCTTAATCAAACCTCTTGACAGACTGATTTGGGAAATATAAGTTAAGGTCAATAAAAATAGGAAAGAATGAAATATGAAATGCTAAAAGAAATCACTTTTAATATTTTATATTTGTATTCTAAATGTTCTCATTTCCTTTCTACATTACTAATTTTAAATCAGACTTAATATTTAAATACGTTACACTAGCATGCAATATAAAATATTTTAGGTTTTCTAGTTGACTAATAATGACTAATAAGAAAGCGAAGCTTGAGTCTAAATTAAGAAAGTCAAGTTTAAAATTTTTGATTTTAACTCAATAAATATGAAAGTGATTTAGATAAATCTTACACTCTTAAATCATTTGAACTAGCATCATGAATGATCAGATTTAGAGATTGACTTTGCATCCTAAAAATGATGAATAAAAATAAGAGGAAAAGGTGATCTAATTATGTATCAACTTTGATATAAATTAAAATCATATTATATAGTAATCTATAACTAAAAATTAACCTAGTAATTTTAATCTCAGAACTTATGGAATAAGTAATTGGTAAACAATTTTCACTATTACAATCTAGTTTAGGCATGCTTTATAATTTTTATATTGTTTAGGTTGTTCAATTATATAAATGGAATGACCTAATACAAATACATATGTTCAAGTAATATATATGTTTTCTTAAGTTCAACTTATAATCCAATACCTTTTGTTATTATTTTATTCCTATTAAAATCTATTTCCATAATCAAGGTGATCATGTTACTCTTTAAACACATTCCACATAATCATGGTATTAAAATTGTGTAAAGTAGCCCAAGTTTTCTATCCTAGATATTTATTGTATGCAATGGTGTATCATTGTAAAATCATTTGTAAATTTTCCTCATTTTAGTGAAAGTATTACAATATTCATCACTCTCGCTCAACCCTAGAATTTGAGTCACCCCTATCCATATTATGACAATTTTATGATGGTTTAGTCATATAAATTGTCAAAAAAATGTTTAATTTATGAAAACTTAATGTAAACATTCTCTATTAAAGTACTTTTATTTGTTGTACTAAACATATACATTAAATTTCATAAAAATAAACACCCATCTTCAATAAGTAATAGAAATTATGAATGGAATTAGAATGAAAAAACAATAAAGAAAATATTTTTTCCCTTGTTAAAAACTAGCATGATTATCACATTCTCAATGTTCACCAACAAAGCATCTATCTTTTTTTTCAACAATTGAAAATCCTGGTTATGTCATTAGTCATATAGATGTGCTCTCTCTCTCTCTCTCACTCTCGCTCTCTCTCTCTCTCTCTCTATAGATATATATATTATATAGTAATAAATTTACTACTACAATTCACAATAAGTTTCTCAATCCATATTAAAAATATTCAAGATAATCTGATTAAAGCTATTCTAAAAATAAAATGAATTATATTTTATCTTACAGAATATTCCAAATAATATGAATTTTTATAATAAATATTCTAAAATAATGTATATTAAAATAGAACTATGAAAACTATTACTATTTTATGTAAATCTTAAATTTATCATTACAATACACAATAAATTTTTAAATTCATATTTAAAATGTTTGATATAATCTTGCAAAAACATATTGTAAAAATTCAAAATAATTATATTTTATTTAAAAAATATTTTGAATTAAGATATTTTTATAATAAATATTTATATTATAAATTAAATTATTATTTTAAATTTATCTATAATAAACTTTTAAATTTTACTTTCGTAAAAACATATAATAACGAGTCAAACTATATGATGTAATAAATTGTAAAATTGTAGGGTCACAGACCATCAGAATTCACACCTGCTCTTGCTTCTTCAACTCTTCCTATAAAAAAGGTGGCTGTGTCTATCCTAAATAAGAATGCACCTTTGACTACAAGGCATTCTCAGAAATAAATAGACAATATTCAGAGTGTCGTAATTTTAAGGTTTACGTAAGGCAATGCAATATCATATCCATCACTCTCGCTTCGTCAGCTCGTGATGGTCGACACAGTTTGTCATTTGAAATCTCCAGAGGGTATTGTCATCGGTAATGTCCATCCACCTCAAAATTGACCTAAAGGAGTTCAAATCTCCAGACGGCAAATACACAGATTCATTCCATCGGAGGGCTAAGTACACGTGAAACTTGTGTATGAGCAAACATTAGCCTATAAATACTCGACGAATGACAACACTTCTCTCACAGAACAAATCTCATCTTAGATTATAGCTCATCTTTGTTGGGTGATAATCGAGCGAGGCAGGGTTCGGCTTCTCTTTCCATAAGATGGATCACATTTCTAGCCTCAACACCTCTTCTTCTCCGTTGTCTTCTACTGCATTCTTCTGGAATAGGAGAAACAAAGTTCAGCACTATCCGATCGATACTGATTTTGTAGCGTTCTTGTTGAATTACACCATACCCATCTTTCCCACTCTTGCCATTTTTGTCATTATATCTGCAATCTTTCTCCATTTGGTGAAGTTATCAACACACCAGAATTCTTTGGCTTTGCCTCCAGGGCCACAACCCTGGCCACTAGTTGGCAATCTGCCAGAATTAGTGTGCAATGGACCCGGTTACAAGTGGGTTCACTCTCTCCTCCACAACTATGCTACCCCCATCCTGTGCGTTCGCCTAGGAAGCGTCCATGTCATTGCTGTTAATAGGCCGGACATAGCAAGAGAGTTCCTGAAGAAACATGACGCTATATTTGCTTCTCGCCCCATCACGATGGCTTCTGAATACTGCAGCAGAGGATTTCTATCCGTCGCACTGGTTCCGTGGGGAGATCAGTGGAAGAAAATGAGGCGTGCGCTTGCGTCGGAGGTGTTGACAACCTCACGCTTTAAGTGGTTGCATGGCAAGCGGATGGAGGAGGCCGACAATCTGGTCCATTGGATATGGAACCAATGCTCTGCTCAATCTCACGCACAACCCAAGACTTTAATTAATATAAGAAGTGCTGCGAGGCACTACAGTGCGAATGTGATCAGAAAGCTCATCTTCAACAGGCGCTACTTTGCCAATGGAGGTGGTAATTAAGATGGAGGTCCCGGTGCAGAGGAGGAAGAGTACGTAGAAGCACTATTCAAGGCGTTGTGTCTTTTGTTTAACATGTGCGTCTCTGATTACATGCGCTGTTTGAGGTGGCTGGATATCGGAGGCAATGAGAAGGCGATGAAAAAAGCCATCCACTCTGTGGATAAATATCACACACCACTCATCGAAGAAAGATTTCGTTTGAGGCGCGAAAGTACCTCTTTAGAGGAACCGCAAGACTTGTTGGACGTCCTGATTTCTATAAAAGACCCCTCTGACGGGAAACCCTTGCTCAGCTTGGAAGAGATCAAATCTCAAGTGACGGTAATTATCGAGAACAATTTTCAATAATTAGTATGGCCATATTGTAATTAAAGTCATCTATATATATTTTAATTAAACTAACGCTAATCTAATGTGCAGGAATTGAAATTGGCGGCAGTTGATAATACGTCGAATGCCGTAGAATGGGCTTTAGCAGAGATGCTGTTGCAGCCTGATATAATGCAGAAAGCCGTGGAGGAGATCGACACAGTCGTGGGCAAAGATCGGTTAGTAGAAGAATCAGACCTTATACAGTTGGTGTACGTGAAGGCGTGTGCAAAGGAGGCGCTGAGGCTACATCCGGTGGCACCCTTCAACCTTCCGCACATGTCCATGGAGGACAGCACAGTGGCTGGCTACCACATTCCCAAGGGCAGTCACGTAATACTGAGCCGCGTGGCATTCGGGCAAAACCCATGCGTATGGGAAGACCCTCTACGCTTCTGCCCCGATCGTTTCGTGAAAGATGGCAGTGACGTGGGTGTTGAGTTGAGAGACTCTCAGCTACGCCTCCTTTCTTTCAGCACTGGAAGGCGGGGGTGCATGGGAGTTGCTCTGGGCACTTCAATGACAGTGATGCTCTTAGCCCGCCTACTGCACTGCTTCCACTGGTCCACCGCTTCCGTGGCACTCATTCATCTTCAAGAAGGTCTGCATGATCTCTTCATGGCTACCCCTCTCCGTGCAATCGCAACCCCTCGCCTTTCCCACCACCTCTATCCATAACTATTGAAAAATAAAATATCTGAAAAAGAAAAAATAGAATATAGTAAATAAAAAAAGTGTTTGCTTCTTCATACACAAAGTATTTAGAATGGTTAATAAAACTTACGAGGAGAAAAGTATAGAAAGAAAAAGGAAGGTTGCATATGCTGGAATGTTTCATAGACTGAATTTTTTTAGATACATTTCATAAATAAATATTATTTTCAATATGGAGTCTTTTGGATACATTCTATAAATAAACATTATTTTCAACACCTCTCATAATATTTATTTAAAGAAAGATGATCATAATATTTATTATATTAATGATTATATATCAACTTTTTTTAGATATAACATGTTTCCATGCTTTTTCCTCGACTTACTTTTGATCTATCTTTTTTTGGTTTGTAAACTTTTTGGTTTCGGGTCCCTGTAAAACCCATTTTTTCTTCAATCAAAAACATGTTTTCAAGTTTGACAAATTTCTCTATAAGCAATGCTTTGGTAAATATGTCAACAATTTAATCTTCTATTTCACAAAACTTTAACTCTGTTACTTGTTTTTCAATCAAGTCATGAATAAAGTGATGATGTACTTCTATGTGTTTGGATCCAATATGATAGACATGATTTTTTCTAGCATGATTTTTTTCTAGCTTAATGGTGTTTTTACTATCACAAAATATAATAGTTGGACAATCTTGCGTTTGTTGTGTTTCTTCATCTAGTCTTCTAAGCCATAACACTACTTGATATGTCTTTGACGAACCAATATATTTAGCTTATGTGGATGATAGTGATATTGTTGATTACTTCTTTAAGGTCCACCGCTTCTGTGGCACCCATTCACCTTCAAGAAGGTTTGCATGATCTCTTCATGGCTACCCCTCTCCGTGCAATCGCAACCCCTCGCCTTTCCCACCACCTCTATCCATAACTATTGAAAAATATAATATCTGAAAAAGAAAAAATAGAATATAGTAAATAAAAAAAGTGTTTGCTTCTTCATACACAATTTTAGAAGTATTTAGAATGGTTAATAAAACTTCTGAAGAGAAAAGTATAGAAAGAAAAAGGAAGGTTGCATATGGGCTGGAATTTTATATATACATTCTATAAATAAATATTATTTTCATCAGTGAAGTCTTTTGGATACATTTTATAAACAAACATTATTTTCAAACATTTTTTATAATAGTTATTTGAAGAAGATGATTCTAGCATTTATTATATTAATAATTATATAGCAACTCCTTTGAGATATAACATGTCTCAGAGTTTCACAAATTTCTCTATACGTAATGCTTTGGTAAATATGGCAACAATTTAATCTTTTTTTTCACAAAACATTAACTTTATTACTTTCTTTTCAATCAATTCATAGACAAAGTGATGATGTACTTTTGTTTGCATCCTTATAATACACAAGATTTTTTACTACCTTAATGGTGCTTTAACTATGAAAAATATAACAATTCAACAATCTTGTGGTAGTTGTGTTTCTTCAACTAGTCTTCTAAGCATTAACAATACTTGATATGCCTTTGGTGAACTAATATATTTAGCCTGTGGATGATAGCGATATTGTTGATTACTTCTTATATTCCACGAAGTTGGTCTTGAACCAAGATGGAGAATACATCTAAAAGTTGATTTTTTTATCATAAATGTCACTTACATAAACAAGAATGTGAACACCATAATGGAATAGGCTCTCCTCATATTTAGATTGAAATCCAAGTTGATAAGTACTTGAATGTATTTTAGTATTACTTTAGCTACTTTCCAATATCCAATATGTGGATATATCATGTACCTAGATACAATGCCAACTATATATGCAATATCTACTCTAGTTATAGTGAGATACAAGAGACTTCCAAAGAGTTGTCTAAACAATTCGCCATCCAACTTATTTTGATTGGAATTAGCACTCAATTTTTATCCTACTTCACATGGTCTACTAGATGGTTTATACTCCATCACATTAAATTTTCTCAATACATGAAAAGAATATTTTATTTGAAAAATCATGATCCTTCCTTCTTCTTGCCATATTTGCATATGAAAAAATAGTGCATCATGTGAGAACGAGAGACCATGATCGTGGAGCAGAAATCAAACACAAGATTGCAATGTATTGAAAATGAATATTAAGCTTTACAACCAATAAGGTATTTATAGGTGAAGCTTGAGACAAAGTCTACAACAAGACTCCACAAGAATAGGAAAGGTGGCGGATGAGAACCCATGAGACTAGCTCAATAGTTCAACCTCCCTTCTATGTAGTAGTGATGTGTCAAAAATGAGCTGACACTTCAACTAGTGACTCACCTAAGGAGAATTAGTCTTTCCACATGTGAGGAAAGCTGCTAACACATCGACTAGTGACTCACTTAAGGAGACTTAGTCTTTCCACATGTGAGGAAAGCTACTAACTATGACTATGTTAGAATAACTCATGTTGAGTTATACACCAACACCCCCCCTTAAACATAGCTTAGGTAGGTTTATGAAACATGAGTCCCGACTGTGTGCCATTTTAGGTACTCATTTACAAAATATCTCTCAAAAAATGGAGAAAGAAAGAAAACCTAGTGGGAAAAAACTTTCCTCCAAAAGAGAGAAAACAAAATAAATAAAAAGACTTAGATGGCCCCTCCTGATGATGATGATGTCAATGTAGACCGTATACTAAGAAGACCTCGTAGATGAATGAAATTGCTTTCTGTAAAGGCTTTGGTAAAGACGTCATCAACTTGTTCTGAAGACTGGCAAAATACTAGGTTGATGATCGATCATGGATAAGCTCATGAATATAATGCATATGAATCTCAATATGTTTGGTTTGTTGATGTTGAACCGGATTCTTACATATTTGGATAGTACTCTAATTATCACAATAGATAATTGTAGGTCATCTGATAGAAATGCCAAATTCAGAAATGATCCCTTGAAGCCATATGGCTTCTGTAGCCGAGTTAACAACTCCTTGGAATTATGCCTCTATAGATGATATAGCAATAGCATTTTTCTTTTTGCTAGACCAATTAATAGGACCTGAACCAAGTGAAAAACTGTACCCAAAAGTGGACTTGCGATTTTTTGTATTACTAGCCCAATCTCAATCTATGAAACCAACCAAATCAATAGTTGAACCAACTCTGTAATGTATCCCAAATGTAAGTGTACCTTGAAGATAGTTAAGAATCCTCTTAGCTACTTTCTAGTGCTCTGATACCATGTCAGAATGAGAGACTAAGTTCGTGGAGCAGAAATCAAACACAAGATTGCAATGTATTGAAAACGAATATTAAGCTTTACAACCAATAAGGTATTTATAGGTGAAGCTTGATACAAAGTATACAACAAGACTCCACAAGAATAGGAAAGGTTGCATATGAGAACCCATGAGACTAGCTCAATAGTTCAACCTCCCTTCTATGTAGCAGCGATGTGTCAAAAATGAGTTGACACTTCGACTAGTGACTCAACTAAGGAGACTTAGTCTTTCCACATGTGAGGAAAGCTACTAACACATCGACTAGTGACTCACTTAAAGAGACTTAGTCTTTCCACATGTGAGGAAAGCAACTAACTATGATTATGTTAGAATAACTCATGTTGAGTTATACACCAACACACTAGTCCTAGATCAGTTATTTCAAAAGCTTGTTTAACTTGATCCTTCGTATTTTTAATGTAATATGTGTGATCTCATGTAATAATTAAATCATCTACATATAGTACAAATATAGGAATTTTATCATCACTATCCCTTACATAAACATCTAGAGTGCTTGGAATCAATTATGGATGTTATCTTCTTAGGTTTAAAATGCCTTATGTGGGACGAAACGAGACATAATTATATACCTCCATTTTCCTTTTTGTTGGTAAGAGAATTTTAAAATATAAGAAAATACTACTAACTAATTCATTCAAAATCTTAAAGCATCTTTAAATCTTAGTGTGGAAAAAGATATTTTTGTAGGTCCAACCACTTGTTTACTTGAGAGGCATTGCATTGTTAACATAGAATCCTAATTTATAGTAAGATTCTTGAGATTTTCTTTCATAACAACTAGAATGTAAACTTTAATCTCATAAATTCAACAATATTGTTGAGGCTTGTCCAAGGTTTGTGTTTAAATATAATGTCTTCAACTTCAAGATGTAGAATATGGCACAATACCAATAACAAATATATTTGTATTGGCCCTTGAGGTGTCGTAAAAAAATGAGGGTAGGGTTTTTGAAATGAATTTTTAGAGAGGGATAGCTAATAGAGAGTCAATAATAAATACCACAACTTTATATTTTCTAGTAAACTAAAGTTTTTCACCAGACAACACATTTAGATTTTTCTTTCTCTTCAAGTAATATTTAATATTCTCTATTATAACGAGCTAAATTTTGTATATCAATATATCCTTTGTGGTAGTTTCTTTAAATTTTATTTAATTCTAATCAATCATAATGATCCATATACAACAAAAGGTAAGAAATACCATGAAAATAATGAGAATCTAGCATTTAAGCAGGATATAGTTGTTAAGTGTAAAAGGAGATCCTAGATTTTACTAATATGTTAATTTGAATCAATTATTTCTTGTCTTAACATTGGAACACAAACCAAACTATTAGGATTGACTAACTACCTAAAAGTAGAGCCAATTTTCTTGAGTTTAGTTCCATTGTTGCAAAGAAAATAGATTGATTGAGTATGATTTAATTAGCCTAATTATTATGAAGACCTAATTTGAAAGTATGAATAATTCGCACATAAAGATAAAAATTGATGAAATAATTGTAAAAATGGGAAGAGAAAATAGAGGGAAATCATTACAACAAGAAGGGCTTGAAATGACCAGACAAGGGTGAGGGCACCCCAATTTGAAAATGTGGGTCTTAAACAGCTTTTATCAGATCTAGAAGTTATAGGTCTACATTGTACATTCATTATTTGAAATATATTTTCTTCACACCGAAACCTATAAATTATAGAAAAAGAGAAGAGAGGTAGTGACCACATAGGATTTTACTTTAGTCAAAACCTATTTTGGTATTTCTACATCCATGAATATCTGATTTGATAATAGATAAAAGTGTATGCTCTCAACCTTAAGTGTGCTTAAGGCTATAACGAGAAATGAAATGTAAAATACTGACAAGAACCCTACTAAAGTGTGTTACAAAGGATTTATATATGACACAATGATGAAAATAAAATATCCAATACAATAGAAAGTCAAATACTCAAGGGAAATCCAATATATTAAAATGCCTCACTTAGGACAACAAAAAA
This sequence comes from Sequoiadendron giganteum, assembly GCA_007115665.2. Taxonomy (NCBI): domain Eukaryota; kingdom Viridiplantae; phylum Streptophyta; class Pinopsida; order Cupressales; family Cupressaceae; genus Sequoiadendron; species Sequoiadendron giganteum. Next base: position 139,263,870 of record CM021106.1, read on the forward strand.
ATCAAAGTCTAAAGATGATAACCTACTCAAATAACTTCAAAAGGTTATTGAAAGATTCTAAAGCAATCTTAAAACCCTCAATTCCACTTTGTTCTTCCACTAGCTTCAAAATTCAATCATTGTGATGAACTTTAAAATTTTGAAAAAAACTTTCTTGTAATTCTATAAAATAGGATGTCAATTTTGGAAAAGCTTCATTGTAATTATAATTGTATATCTTTTGCAATAAATTTTTATGTTTAAATAGAAAATATCCCGCTTAATGGATCATAACTCTTTCTCTAATGGCTCTCCCACTCTTTTAAATTCTTTCTCATCACACCTCTTTAGATCCTCTATTCACTTACGCCCTGGGTCAAATCGCTTGTCACTTGTGTCCCTTGTGTGTGACTTAGTAGTGGACCTATCTATGGATGGTGATTTTTAGCGTGTGGGTGTGAGGTACTACTGCTATGGTCACTTTGAAGTGCTCCCCTATTACAGGATCTGGGTCTACTCTGGCTATAGGTTCTTTTGTTGAGGTTGTACGGTCTAGTTCTATGGGTGAGGTACACCCTCTGTTGCATTCATGTGTTGCTCTTGTGATTTCCCACAGACAAGAGGTCTCAAGATTCATTTAGTTTTTCTCTAATATGGGTCTTATCTAAAAAATTTGTCAATTTTTGTCTTCTCTTTCAGATTTACATCTTTAGATTTTGAAGTAGTGGAAACCTTTAGTAGAGGGTAAGATAGAAATTTACCCTTATACTAGAGGTTTCTTTATTGTTTGTTTTAGTTCTTCTAAGGATAGAAAAAATATCTTGGATCATGGTGTCTGGGATTGGGACTTTCATCCCCTATCCATGAGGCCTTGGGTTCATTCCTTTAACCCTTTGAATAAACCCCTTAATGTTATTCTTGTTTGGGTGAGATTGGTGTATATCCCTTTACAGTTCTAGTGTCCCTCTACTTATGAGGGCATTGGTAATGCTCTAGGCTAGTTCTTGAAAGTGGATATTACTTCCAGTAACTTTACCCACATCTCCTTTGCTAGGATCTTGGTGGAGGTTGATTTATCTCACACATTACCTAGTGAGGTTGTGCTTCAGGTTAATGGTTGATCTTGGTCTCAACTAGTGGATTATGAAGGCATTCCTTTTCACTGTAGATTTATTAATACTAGTCACTTAGCTTGGGACTACCCTCATGGCTCTCATCCGATTTCTTCCTTCACTTGGTGGAAGAATGCTCTTTGAGAACATTTAACAGTGTACCCTGTTGATGATTCCTTTTTTGATTATGAAGATTCTAGACCACCTTCTCCTTTTATGTAGTAGAATAATCTAGGTGTTGATGGTGCACCTTCTCTTGCAACTTCTGATGCATTTTTTTTGGACAAGACAACTCCTATTGTTGAGTGTGCTACCTACTTTGAGATCCCTACTACCCCCATTCTATAAAAGTTCATTTTATCTGGAAATCATGATTCTTCTGGCATGGATTTGGATGCTTCACTTAAAGTATTTTTTCTCCTCTTGTAAGTTACTTTGGAGAGGATTCTCCCCTTATTATTTAAATGTTTCTAATCTGGCTTTTGATTCCTCTTTGATAGTGGTGCAATGCAAAAAAGAAAGATTCTACTAAGAGGGTCTCAATTTTGTTTAACATTCCCTTGGAGACAAGGTTGTTAGGTTCTAGCTCTGGTGCTTCATTTTTTCCCCTATGGCTAGTGGCTATGTTCTTGCTACTGCCTTGTTTTCTCTTTTTATTCTTGTCTAGTTGTTTCTGACTGGTTGTTTTGTTTGGCCAGTCTATTTTTTTAGGATGTTTAGCTCTATTATTTTATTTTTTAAGGATCATAACCCTTCCCCTTCTTGTCTAATAAAACAATAGGAATAAGTTTAGGAGTATAACAACTCATTTAAATTTGAATTTCAAGAATATTATACCAAAAAATATTGAAATTGAATTCACATCACACAAGACAAAGGTCAAACCTAACTTATGACCTACTATTTTAGGAAAATTACTAATGCTACAAAACACTCACCATTATCTAACACTAATATTAGTTATTAGGAATAATATATTAGCTATATATATGGTTGTAATATTTTTTTGGATTTTTTTGGGTTTTATACTATCATTATAAATTTGTTCTTCATTGGTGGAAGTTATTCTGACATGATTAAACATAGTTCAACTCATTTTTCTCATCTCAACACAATGTTACAAGTGAAGGAAAGTTATTGAATTCATAATTTTCTCAATGATTATCTAGATGTATTTAGGGGGTTCAAGAAACATCTTTAATATAAAATGATTGAATACTATAAATTCAACATCACTCTTTCATCAGCAGAGAAATGCTTAGTTTTTAAATAAATTTTTAATACATCTCAAGATCCTTTTTTCAAGTATAATATCTCATTTTACTTCAAAAATTTTAATCAAGGAAAAAATGGTTAGTTAGGAGCTTTGCACCTTAACTAATAATTATAAAAGGTCATTTACATTAAGGTTAATTTAAGGATTCTCAATACATAAACAATCAATTTATACACAAGTATAGTTTATAATAATTAAGAGATTGTGGAGATAAAAAACAAGCACAAGTGAACAATGTCAAATGTTGTATTTAGTCAACACAAATGTAAAAATGATGAAGCCTTGCATATATAGGTAAGGAAGATATAATCCACCTATCATGTGGATTGGAAAGTTTCCTATGATTTGGCACAAATGAATAGACAAGTGTCTTATAAGTGTCAACAAATGGATCACTAAGAATGTGCAAACCAACAACCTATTTGAGCAAGTCATAAACCATAATGCCAAGTGTTTAGTTGCCTTTGAGGTGACATAGACAACCTTCCAACCTTGAAAGGTATGCACATGAGCCTTACCAAACAACTTGGTAACCTCTAGTGGCCTAAAAGGTTACTCATTCGGTTAGACAAGATGTTTTCTAACCCCATAAATCTAAGTACACTTAAGCATAGTGAATAGATAAATTATTCACTTTAACACCCCCCTTAAGTGATACTTGGGGAGATCAAAAAATTCCAATAGATATAAATGGGTCCGAGCTACGAGGCCATGTTAGGTACCCATGTACAAAGTTTCTCATAAAGTTGAAAAAAGGAGAAAACCTAGTGGAAAAAAAATTCTATCCAAAAGAGAACTTAGAGAAGGATTTACGTTGCTCTAAAAAGATATCCCGTGATGATAGGAACATCATGATGAAGAACTCTTGAAGCATGTCAAAGTTATAAAATAGGCCAAATATGAAGTAGTGTTTGCTAGAATCAATGAACCTCAAAGAAATGTAGACCAATATAAGAAAAACGAAACACTCCATGAGTGAACATATGAACACTACTCAACCATGAATACACAATGGTAATAAAACTCTGTGAAGTTTAAAATACTGATAGTACAATGATTAGGAGTGCTAGAATCTCAGAAAATATGTTCCACTAAAATAGTCCCCCATATGAGAGATCAAGATAGAAGGTCTATGTGAACCCCCAAAAAGAAGGTTCCTCCATTGGTTCACTAAAAGGAGCATTAGAATAACACTTTCATAATCCTCCCTTAATGATAAGAGATATATAAGACCAAATAAAATCAAGCACAAGAGTGTGCAAGGAATTTAGACCCAAAATTAGACCGAAAATATGTACAAGAAATTGAAAAAGGGTGTGCATCAAGGCACACACACATGTGGTGATAATCACGAGGATCCATTGTTGTGATGTAAAATGAAGGAAACACACACCATGTGGAAATAATCATGAGGATCCATAATTGCGATGTTAAATCAAGGCTCTACACAACCCCCCATTACACTTTATAATTCAGTGTAAGTATAAATATTCCCAAATTCCCTCCCTATGGAACAAATTCAATTTTTGTGGCACTTTATATGAATGCATTTACAAGATTAATTTTATGTTTTGAGTCCTTACAATTTTATGTCATTTATTTTCATGAGGTAAATAATAAAGACATAGATTAAGTATGTCTTTCAAACCTCAAGAAAATGACAAAAATAGAAAATGAAAAACCCCCATTAAAATGACAAAAAATTACCCCCCTTACAACATTTTGACAATTATGGAAAAAAAACCTCCTTCCCTTCACAAACTTATGAGCAAGTCATAATAGTTAAAAAACACTAAAAAATTAGCACTAAAAAATTAGCATAAATTGCTTGCAAACCACTAGTGGTGAGAAAAAATGTTTATGTATTTGCTAGATTTATATGATCTCGTCAATTAACCTTCCACATCATAATGACTTGCTTAGAATTTAACTAAAATTAAAGATATTTATGAAACCACAAAAGAAGGGAGTTTTAAGTGGGTAGCAAGTGATAATGACATAGACCTAAATATGTGTTGAAATAGACCTCCACATCAAGGATTTTACTGACCAAATCAAAGACTATATACGAGGTTTAGTCAAGCTACGTGGAAGAGTTGGACTACTGTATGTGTAGGAAGAGGAATAAAGATTTTGAAAAAATCTTGATTCCCTCTCTCAGATGCCTCTTGAAGTTGTGAAAGGAAGATTTTGTTGCATGAAATTAGAAAATAAGGCCACACCTAGTTGGAAGCATGGTGCAGCCTATTGAAAGAACCATGGGCATGGGTTAGGTCTCCTCAGATCTATGCACCTCTTTTGAGATGGTGCAACAATTTTTTATTAGCCATGTTCAAAAGCCCCTTAATTATAGAATATTAATTATTAGTTATAATAATTTTATATTTGTATTTAATAATTTTTATTATATAACAATAATAGAAAATAATATAATATAATAATAATATAATATAATATAATATAATATAATAGATAATGATAATATAATATAATATATAATGATAATATAATATAATATATATAATATTTAATGTTATATACAATAATAAGTATAATTATATTATGTATAATTTAATTTGTACTTTATAAAATATATATCATTTATTAATTACATACTATTTTTTTATTTAATAGTTTCTAATATAAAATAAAATATATAATAAATATAATCATAATAATAGTTTAAAAATAAATTTACATTATATAAAATATAGCATGTAATAAATACACTTAAGTTTTTTTAAAGATAAATGCAACCACAAAAATAATGTTGAAGTTCACGCGTCTTAAACTTTGTCATCACCAAGCGTCTCTCAATTCCATCCTTTTTAATAATTATGTTTTGATTTCCTTAAACTAATACTTTCTCACGAAAATTTCATAATATTCTTGTAATATTCAATTAGTAATATTAAGTATAATAATGATAAAATGGTGAAATAAAAAGTAAAAATTCTATTAAAAATGTACATGCAAAGTAGTAAATAGCAAAAAGACCAAAAGTAATACAAATAAAATTGTACGAAAAAAGACCATGTAATATGCTTAGCATGTGATGCAATAAACCAAAGGAAAATACGTACATATGAAAAGGAAATAAAATAAATGTGTTATCAAAACAAAGATCATTAATATTGATAGAAGGTGTGATAGCTAAGGGAGAGGACCTAGTATTTGAGCATCTTCCAATAGTTGTTAAAGCATTTGTTGGTTTAGTGCCCAACATTTTTAGCAATATTGGACTAATAGTTGTGACTTTAAAGTTGTTAGTGTTGATGATGATTACCCATAATTGAATGAAATGTATTCTTTAGATTTACAAAAGCAACAAATCATGTGATGTCACATCAACACACCAATAAAACGTGACTTAGTGCACAACTATAGGTCTCACTTTTTTCCGATCATTTTGGATACCTTAATGAAAAGCATGTATATATGACATCATATTTGATGATATGACCCTCAAACCTTAGTTAAAAATAGATGACATCCCAAATAAATTGCTGTAAAAAAAGGGCCAAAGTTGAATTTGAATAATTTTGGCTGATTTGAAAGTGGCATTTTAAAACGTGGACAAGTATTAACATGTTAAGAAGATATGTGTGGGGGTTCCTCAGGAAATAGATTTACCATCATCGATAGAGATACAATCTAAGTTGGGATCCTGGGAACAGAATATAGAATTTGAAACCATCCCTTTTGCTTGCTTCAAGTGTAGGAAATCTGGTCATTGGGCAAAAAAATACCCTCTAAATGCCGCTCTAGAGAAAGATAAGCCAACAGAACCTCGAAAAAAAGAAGAATGACTCTGGAGAAGGAAGGAGTGAAAATAAAGAGCAGGAATTGGAAAATAAAGAAGACGATAATCAGAAAAGATCCTTAGAGATCGAAGTGGTTTTGGAGTATAAAGGTGAGTTCCCTATTGAGCTTCATAACTTAAAGTCTTTTTCAAAGGAAAGAGGTATTAATGAGGACACCCTAGCTAAAGAAGGAGATCGGATCATTTCTCCTTCCTTATCCCAAATGATAGTCCCTTCTGATTGAAAAGAAGAGATACCAGGTTTGGAGGATATCCCTAGTGAGGGCCTATCCTTGGTCTTGAAAAGCCCTCCTCTCTCCCTATTTTCTAATATTCTCCCCCCTATGGGTGTGGAGCACCTGTTGGAGACTGGCTCTGTTGTTGGGGTTTTAGTATCCCTTGAAAAATATGATTACTCAGCTAACCTATCCAGTAATGTCTTGTGCTGTCAAGAGAACGGTAACATGGACAAATTACCTTGGGAACAAAGACTACCAAATGAAAAGGATTGGGAATCTAGCAGAGAGACGAACAGTCAAGATGAGACTGATAAAGAAGAGAATATATCAAAGAAGAAGTCTGGAAAAAAAAAACAAGGGAAGACCCCAAGTGGCATTTCTACTAGATCAAGAGGTAAGGCAAATTGTGGAGCAATAAAGAATTCAAGAGGTAAAAAGTCTTCTGAAAGAAAAAAGAGCTGAATAGTTTTCAGGATATAGCGGATGGATCTCAGAAAACCATCCCGAAGTGTCTTAACTCCCCCGGTATATAATGAAGATTATGTCATGGAATATAAGGGGACTCAATAGCCCCCACAAACAGGATGTTCTTCGCAAATTTGTTAGAGATCACAAACCCGATATTCTTCTAATTCAGGAAACTAAAATGTCTAAGGAGAAAATTGAAAAGATGAAACTCTTTTAGTACTACAGTAACTAGGGCAATAACTCAAATGGTGCTTCAGGTGGCACTGTTACTTTCTGGAATAGCCACAATATCGAAGGAGATCTGATACTGAAAGGTACTAATCACATAGTTACTAGATTCACTCATATAAGAGATAACTTCAGTTGGATCCAAATAAGCATTTATGCTCCTAATGGAAAAGGTATGAGGAAATATTTTTGGCTGGAATTAGCCTCCATTAGGAGGATTTTTGATAAAGAAGCTTGGATTGTCATGGGGGACTTCAATACTCCCTTAATGAATGGTGATAAATTTGGGGGATCTCACATTAACTTAGAAAGTAAAGAGGATCTTCAGAATTTTATTGATACTCAAGGGCTGATAGATCTAGATCTTCTTGGAGCCTCCTTCACCTGGTCCAATTGTAGAAAGGGGATGGACTTCATACAGGTGAGATTAGATAGATCTCTGATTTCCAATCATTGGTATTTTGATTATTATTGTTCCCTTAAAGCCCTCTCTAGAATAGGTTCTGATCATTCCCCTATCAGTTTCACTGCGGATCCTATAAAAAAGAAGAAGAATACTCCTTTCAGATTTGAAACAATGTGGACCTCTCATCCTGCTCTTAAAGAGGAAATAAAGAAATGGTGGAATATAAGTATTCAAGGAACTATAATGTTCAGAATTGCTAAAAAATTAAGGGAAGTGAAATGTAATCTTAAAAAATGGAAAAATGAATCTTTTGGGAACATCTTTAAGATCAAGTCCGAACTTCAGATGGATCTGGGAGCAATTCAATTCAAAATATAGAAGGAGGGTTACTTGAATGATACTAAGGAAAAGAGAATGAGCTCCTTATGAAGATGCATGACATAATTGGGAAGGACGAGGAGTTCTGGAAATAAAGGTTAAGAGCCCTCTGGTTGTTTGATGGAGATAGAAACACCAGGTATGTCCACCTTTTGGCTTCTAAACATAGAGTTGTAAATAGAATATCTCAAATAGATGTGAATGGAACCAAATTTGAGGAGGAAGAGGATATTAGGATGTAGGCGGGCTCCTTCTTTAAACTTCTTCTCTCGGCAAGTACTGAAATAAACCAGAACGAGAAAGATCAGCTAGTGGAAGCTATACCAATTATTATCAACGAGGAAAACAACTCTTTTATGATAGCAATCCCCACCAATGAGGAAGTCAAGCGGGTTGTCTTTTCCTTTGATGGGAATAAAGCCCCGGGTCCTGATGGTTTCCGTTTGTTTTTCTTCCAATGGCTCTAGGAGATTGTTGAAGAAGATGTGGTTAATGCTGTCAAGGAATTTTTTGGAGCCATATGTTTTTTAAAAGAATTAAATGCTACTTTCTTGGTTCTCATCCCCAAGAAATCTGGAGCTAATAATTTTGAGGCTTTTAGGCCTATCAGTCTCTGTAATTCTTTATACAAGATCATCTCCAAGGTCTTAACCTCTAGATTCTTAATTTTTCTGCCCTTCTTGATTTTTCCTCAATAGAATGGATTCGTTCCTAGCAGACAAATCCTTGATTCTATAGTTATGATTCATGAGAACATTCACTCCCTTGTTGAGTCGAAGACTGAAGGTTTCCTCTTAAATATTGACATCTCAAAAGCTTATGACAGAGTTGATTGGATTTTTTAATTTAAAATTTTGAAGGCCTTTGGCTTCAATAATAGGGTTGTTCAAATGGTGGAACAACTTGTGTCCACAGCTTCTATATCGATTATGGTCAATGGATCCCTGACCTCCTTTTTTTAGAGTACCAGAGGTCTAAGGCAGGGTGATCCTATATCTCCTATTTTATTTACTATTATGGCTGAAAGTTTAGGTAGGAACTTGAAAAATATGGTAGACTTTAAATTTATCTTTGGGCTCAGACCTTCCTTGGGCAACTTGGTGTGCTCTCATCAACAATTCATTGATGATACTATGCTCATGGGTCAAGCTTCTATGTCTGAAGGAAAATCTATTAAACAACTGCTTGACAAGTATGGGAGAGCTTCAGGATAGTTGATCAACAATCAAAAAAGTTCGCTGTTCTTTTTCAATACTCCGGTTCATCGACAGACCAAAATTGCGAGAATTCTGGATTGTAAGGTGGATTTCCTTCCTGCCACCTACCTGGGTCTTCCCTTAAGTTTGATACCTCTTGATTCTTTCTGGATATCATTGGTGGATAGATTTAGCAAGAAGCTTATGGGTTGGAAAGGTGCTTTGCTTAGTCAAGCTGGGAAGCTTCAGCTCCTCAAAGCCTCTCTCTGGAATCTTCCTATCTATGCCCTGAGCCTCTTTAAGATTCCAGCTAAATTTGCTGATACAATTGAAAAAATTCAAAAAATATTTCTTTGGTCGGGTGTTGAGGGAAATAAAAGAGTTCCCCTAATTGACTGGAATCTGGTTTGTAGACCTAAAAAGAACAGTGGACTTGGATTAAGAAGAATCAGAGCTATTAATAAAATCCTCTTGGCTAAGAAAATCTAGAGATCTTCTCTTCCTCTAGGGAGTGGATCAATATTCTGGCTAACAAATATTTAGAAAACAATTGCTCTTCCATTATTAATAAGGACCCCCACCTTCTTCCGAGAGGATCTATATGCTGGAACAATTTAATTATTGGAAAAAAGATTATGGAGGAAGGTATTGGTTGGCAAGTGAGAAATGGTAATTGTACCAGATTCTGGGAAGATAGATGGCTTTTTAAGGAACCCTTAATAAAAATCAATTCCTTCAGAGATTGCGCTAAGAATTGCAAGGCTAGGTTTGGAACTTATGTTAAAGATTACAGAGTGAATGGTAATTGGGTGGACTTGGGAAAAGTCAGTCAGGCTTTGGTCCCCATCCAAACTACGCTGCTAGTTGTTAGACTTAGTCTTGAGCAGCTGGAGGACCACGCGGTCTAGATTGATGATACCTCTGGTAATTTTTCTACGTCTTCTACTTTTGCTAAGATCACTTCTTCTCTGGATCATCCTCCCTTTTGGTCTAAAGCTTGGTGCAAACCTCTGATACCTAAAATTAATATCTTCTTTTGGATCTTGCTCTAAAATAAGTTGCTTACGATTGACAATCTGTGCAAATGTGGATTTCAAATCCCTAATAGATGTTGTCTTTGTAAGATGGATGTTGAATCTGTGAGTCATTTATTCCTTCATTTCTCTTTTGTTGCTTCTCTTTGGGAAAATTTTATCAGGTTATGGAACCTTCCTTAGGTTTTCCCGTTGTCCAATGAAGATCTCTTTTCTCAGTGGAAAGCCCCGACAAGGAATCCTTTACTTAGGTCTTTTTGGGATTTATCCTTCCCTCATATTGCTTGGGGCCTTTGGAAAGAATGCAACAATATAATTTTTAGGGGCAAAGAAGCCTCTGTGGATTATGTCTTTGATAAAGTTGTCAGATCCCTGAAGGAAAACTTCAATGTCGTGGCCCAGAAGGATAGGAAGACCATGAATGTGGAGTATTCGAACTATGATCTATTTGTTTCTAAGGAATGAAACATAAATCCTAATTTGTCTAGTTCTATTATGAAGGCCAAAAATGAGAGAGAGGGAGTTTGCTGGACTTTTCCACCTAACGAGTGGATCAAAGCTAACTTTGATGGTGGGGCTAAAGGCAATCTGGGGGTGGCGGGCTATGGAGGAGTTATAAGGGATTCCAATGGAAAATTCATTGGTGCGATTGCCTTGCCTCTTGGCTCTCAAAATAATCACCTAGCGAAGGCGATTGGTGCTTACCATATCATAAATCTAGCCCAAAGTCTTAACATAAAAAGTTTATGGCTTGAAGGAGACTCCAAAAACATAATTGATTGCCTCTATGGAAAGTGTCCACCCTCGTGGACCATCAATTCGTGGATTGATGAAGCCAATTTGAAATTGGCCAAGTTTGAAAAAGCTAAGATATCACATGACTATAAAGAAGCCAATGTTGTTGCAGACTTTTTTGCTAATGAAGGGATTAAGAGTAAAGAAGTGTGTACCTAGCTAAATAATAGTGATCTAAATCTTAGTGTCCATGCCCTATTAAATTATGATAAATCACATGGTAAGGCGATGTGTTATCCCTTTAATGAGGGCAGGTTGGAGCTTTCACATCACAATCATTAGATTGCATGGGACTGAGCCTAGTGGAGTAATTTGTAAGATAACTCCGCACACCTTGTGGGTTCTAAGATTTGGCAGGGCCAATTTTAGAAAGGCTTGTGTTTGGACCTACCTCACTGTGTCAGCCGATATGGGAGGAGATAGAAAGCGAAAGGTTTGGAACAAGATTAAAAGTGGAGGGTTAATTCCTTTCCTGGAGAAGCTTCATGGCTCTGACCAGGAGACTACAAATCTCTTCACCAATAATTGGCATGATGGTCATTTGACCCTGTTTGGCAGGAATGTGGAGCTCAACAAAAATCTTATTGCCAATGTTACGGGATTACCCACTAATAGGAAGAAGGTTTTTAGGGACACGGCTTTTTCTGATGAAGCTGTTACCAGATTTCCTAAAAAGGACAAGGAAAAGTAAAGCTTGGTCAAAATTGCTAATAGCTACTTTGATGTTGACTCCATAAAATCTATATGGAGAAAGGTTCTTCGGGTCATCATGGAGTACATTATGGTGGATGGGTGTTTCACTAAAGTCCATGGCTACCACTTTGCTCATCTCAACCATTTTCGACACAAGGTAAGGGTCTCTATCCCCTATTATCTTTTTTGCTCCTTGCAGAAAAGCTTGGAGGACAATAAGAGAAACCCCGAGAGATTCCCCATTCTTCACACTGGGTTAATTAGGCTGATTGTTGAACATCTTCATGTGCTCGCTCCTGCTATTTTGGAAACCAACCTAGATTCTGAGAGTGATGATACTGAGCCCAGTGGTTTGGAGTATTTTCCTATTCCTAGCCCAGCTAGAAAAGCCCCTAGTTTGCATGTTGGCCCTTCCAGGATGTCGGGTAAAATCCGTGTTGAGCCTAAGCCTAAGCCTGACTGTCCTCCTCCTAAGTTCAGCTTTGATGGAAAGAAAACCTAGGCTAAAATCCTTGTTTCTTACTCTGAAGATTCTTTTGAGTCAGAGGAAACTGATACCAACATTTCTGAGCGTTGTGCTGACTCTTTGCCAGACATACACACTATAGATAATTCCCCTGTTAACACTATAAAAGAGCCCTCTCTTGACTATCTCAACCTTGCTAAAACCAATTCTGAATCCCATTCCAAACTCTTGGATTGGACCTTCTATGAAATTAATGAGCTGAAAATTAAAAACCGGGCCCTACAAAGTAAGATCGATGAAATGGGTGCTAAGATTGCTGAGATGGATAAGAAAGAAGCGGCTCATAGTAACAGGAACATTGACACCGAAGCTGAAAGCTTAAGGAATACCATCAGAACTGTCGCTGAACAAAACAACCGTATAGCAAGACATAATACTATAATTATTAATGCGATGATGGAAAAGCTTAACAAAGCCCAGCAGGGATCCCTGGTGGTTGATCTGGAAGATACTGAAGATAAAAGCTAGGACACGAAAGCTGGCATTTCCAGAAGAACTCGTGCCAACTTGAAGTGCAAGGCCCCCCTTACTCCAAAAATGGTTCAAACCTTTAAAATGGGGGTTAAAGATATGTAGGATATGGAGGCAGAGACTGAGACTGTCCTTAGGTCTCTTAAGTAATGGCTAGGGTTGCTTGTGTGCTTTCTCTACTATCCCTTCTTTCCTGACCCTTCTGGTCCTTTTTGTTTGGTTGCTGCTGGTTTTTTCTCGAGCAACTATTTTTTTTGGTCAAACTTTGGTGTTCTTTTTGCTATTTTGTAAACATTGTGGTTTCGGGTCCCTATAAAACCCATTTTACCCTTTTATCAAAAACATGCTAAGAAGAGGGCGAAAAAGATTATACATGATTTAAGGGAAGCTTAAGAAAGCTGTAGGCAAAGTGTAATCTTCCGGTAATGTTGCATTTTTACCTAATTAACATTTTTTGCCATGTCTCCTTCGATTTTCTATTGCTCATCTTCAGACTAACCTCTTGGCATTGTTTCGTGTATTATTGTAATTCCTCTTCTTTTAGAAAATGACATTTTTAACAAATCGTTTAGATGGGAACGTAAAATTTCTTGTAAGCTTTTCATATGATTAAACTCCGCTTCTTTAACCAGTGTTTGCTAAGGACGTATGATTTAAATGCTGAGAGTTGTATTTATCTTATTTAAAGAATGTTTTTATTTTGAAACTTTTGATCGGTCAAGCTCATGCAAAAGCATGGCTTTCCAATTTCACGTGAATTGTTTGACGTAAACATTTTGTTTTAAGCACGACAACTTTGCGAATGAATTGTTTGACCTAAAACAAGTATCAACTTCAATGATGAATCTTTTTGGGAGCTCGTTGTCTTTGGTAAGCCATCAATATCTTACAGTCATAGTTTGATATTGATAAATGAAAGTAACTATGTCAATTCACAAATTTACTCACCATGAAGATGAACTACTGTATTAAATTTCTCAAGATTTGATTTAATTTAATTTGTATGAAGTGATCATTAATTCACAAGGTACATATATATAAATCTTTTTGAGAGCTCCTTGTCTTTGGTAAGGCATCAATATCTTACGGTCATGGTCAAATAATGTTTTGTGAATATATTTAATAATGATAATTGATAGTGTTTTTCATTTTAATAAAACAATTTCAATTAATATTTGTTTATATCTTATATTGGTGAAGCTATTTCATTGTTAAGAGGTGTTCGTTGAGACTATTAAAGTTTATTTTTAGTTTATTGATGATGTTCAACTCAACATGTCAATTTTTATAATAGATTTCAATGATAATAATATGTATGATTTAAATATTTAATAACTAGAAAGAGGAATAAATAAATGTTTTAGTTGGCATGTTCATATTTTATGCATATAGAGAACACAATTTTTATTTTACATTCAACTCATTAACTCTTTTCATGATAATATGACTTTATTTTAAACATCTAACTAAGAAATCAACTTAATGGCACTTTAAATTGCTTTCATTAATTTATTCTAATACTTCACAGAATAAGAAGAATTAAATCAACTACTCTAACTCTTTAATTTAAATTTGATTAAATTTATGTTTGTAGTTTGTGAGATCAATTGAAGGGATTATGAGATAAGGGAAATAATTATTGAATTTTTCTAAACCTTATTTATTTGAATTCCTCATGAGATTTGTTCTCAAATTTGATTTAATAATTTCATCAAATATTTCACCTAACATAATGATCATTAAGCATAAAAACTATATTAATTTACTAAGAAAATTATCTATAAAAAATAAATATATCTCATTAAATAATCACAAAATTGAAACGAGTGTTACCTGACATAGACATTTAATCCACCTATAGCTAATGTATCTTTATGTCTTAATTAATTAGCTATTTTCCTTAGAAAATAATCTATAATCAATTGTAGGTAACTAATTAGGCCTACTAATATTAAGTATTGGTTGAAATATTATAAGAGAGATGATTTTCTCATCTTTGATAGTCTAGCTAAAGAAATATTTATGTTTAGGTTATGATGATGTTATACTTCAAGTAAGATTAAAAATTTACATGTGTTCTAAACCTAATTTCATCTGGTTTGCCCAAAGAAAGCTATGTCCATCTAACATTGAAAATAAGTCTCAATATTGTAATTGAATAATTGATAAATAAAATTAATTAGATGAATTCACAAATTTACTCGCCATAAAGATGGACTAATGTATTAAATTTCTCAAGAATTGATTTAATTTATTCTTTTATCAAGTGGTGATTAATTAAAAGGGTGCTTCTTAATCGAAATAAAATATTGTAATATTATATATATGATACTTAATTATATTGTTTTAAAGTTTCAATTCAAAAATTTAGCTCTAATTTTATAATTTTATCTAAGTTTTAGAGTGGCACTATATCAAATAAAATGACTAGAACTAATTGGGGGGTTCTTCTCCTTTATTTAATTAAAGAAGTAAATTTAGTTTCAAAGGTCCCAACTCATAATAAAATAGGTTATAAGGTTTTAATTTAATTCTAAAGGTAACTTTAAATCTTAACTTAAATTCAAGGGCCCTAATCTCATAGTCCTACCCCTAACCTAAACTTTAAATTTAAGAGGATCAATTAGTATTCTGAAGGAATGAGCAACAATTTTCATCGCTTGGATGAGACTCAAAATTGGCCTATAGTCCTAAGGAAATTATATACCAACCCTAACCATAAGAAAGCCTTAAATATTATTTTCACTCTATTTGACTCGCATTTGTTCTTTGCAAGTTTGGGAGTTGGGAAGAAAGAGAGGGAAGAAATATTTCTCCATGGCTCTTGCTCATCACAACCCACTACAAATATAATTTTCTATTTGCAACATTTTTCCTCTTTATTTATTTTTAATAGTTTGCAACACTCATGTTTATATCTTCTTGTAGACACTAAAAATTGTCCCAAGCTTGTGATTTCTAAATTCTCCACCATTTCCCCTTTTGTATTTGATAATTAATTATTTAATTACTTTCTAAAGTCATAATTCTTCTATTAATTAAATAATTTTAATTATTTAATTCATTATTTTTGTATTTTTATTTTTTATCTTTATTCCTCCTTGATTAATTAAATAAATTTTATTTATTTAATTATGTCACTAATTAAGTCCTCTTCTTTCTAAAATTAAATGTATTCTTATTTATTTAATTTTTGTCCACTTTCCACTATAATTAAATAATTATTTTTAATTATTTAATTATTCATCAGTCTTTTCTCTCCTAAATGAAATAAATTTTATTTATTTAATTTAGTCCACTCTATTGAATTTTGAATATTCAAAATATTCCCTTTTTCACATTATTATATAATTAAATAATATCTTTATTATTTAATTATTCATTGGCCACCTAAATTAAATAATTTTTATTATTAAATTTCTCCTATCACCTCTTTATCTATGCGAATCTTATGCCTTGATATCTCATTTAATCCTAGACCTTGATTGAATTATCTTATAATTCAACCTCTACCCTTGATTAAATTATTTATAATTTAATCTTGATAGTCGATCCTTATCATTTTCCCTAATTTCTCCCTAACTCTAGTCCATACTACATCTTTCATTCTTGGCCATTGATTAAAAAATATTATTGGCTTTCAATCTTAGCTCTTTATTCAAAATTGTCTTTTTATATAAAAGACCTTACCCTTGCCATTGTCATGGGGATAGATCTACACATTCTATGCAAGTATATGTTGCTAGTGTGAGACAAAAATCTTTAATATTTTTCTAGTCACTTGTCATAGGCTTATTATTGGACACTCAAATCTGAGGGCAATTATCATATTCAAGCAAAATGGAGAAGTGCAATGGAGGTGAATCAATGGTGACATAAAGATTTGGTAATATTGTTTTATGCTTGATGTCTTTATGCTCATTTGTGTTTCATTTTTTATTAGGGTTTAATTTATATGCTTTATTGCATTGACTTTAATATTTTAGCCCTAGTTACACTTCTTATCTCTTTTTTTTCTATAATTATGGTTTGTTTTTAGTAATAAATTATATAGATTAAATATTTTAAGCTAATGATGAAGAAAATCATCGTATATTTTAGCTACAACAAGAATAGGTGTGAATTTTTATTTTATTAGATTTATTTTTGTTGTAAATAGAAAATGGTGACATGAGTAGGGTGTGGGCGATTGCATCTCCCATAGGGTTTACATACCCTTGAGGGAAATGGAGGTGAGACCTTCCCTTCCAACAATGGTGGCTAGGTTTTGGGGAGTACCTAGCCCTCCCTTAGCCCTTTTCTTTTTGTTTATTTCAATCATTATTTATATAAATTTGTTTCTCTTTTTCTTTTATTTTTTCATCAAAACTTTCAATGAAAACAGATAAATATATAATATGGCGCTGGAAAATTCATTGCCAACAATTCACTGCCATGGAAAATGCACTGACAAAAAATTCACCACTAAGTAAAATTCACCACAAGTAATTCACCAATTTTTTGAAATATATATTAAAAAATATTGGTGAATTGCTGGTGGTGAATTTTACTTGGCGGTAAAATTTTCGTCGGTGAATTTTCCATGATGGTGAATTGTTGGCGATGAATTTTTCAAATGCCAAATAATATGACATTAATATATCTTATTTTGGGTATGATTATATAATGGCTTCGAACAAAAGACAAACCCTAGTTTTGACCCCAAAAATAGCCTCTTAAATAGAAATAAATATTTTAATTATCTATTGTATGTATGAACAAATATATTCAACACATATGAATTCCTTTTGGTTTTAAACATGTTAAATAAAAATATATAGAAATAATTATGTACAACCAATTTAACTTTTAAAAAAATAGTTATGCACATTGTCATATGTATATCTTTAAATATGCGTGTGTGTGTATTTCAGTGGTTTACATTAAGAATACTTAATACAATAGTATGAATATGTAGTTATGAGGAGAATGCACATAATAATTACATGGTTGTATTAATACCAATAAAAAAAAAAGATACCATTAATGGTTCTTTATTGTTATTACTTTTCTTTTAAATGGTAAATGCACTTAATTTTAAAAGAATTCTTACATGAAGGTAATAGAAAATTTTAAGCTACATTCATTGCAATCCAAAAAATAATAGCAAACTATAAGCCACAGTCTCTACAATCTCAACAATAAGAGGAAATTCACAATGATCAAATACCAAAGATAGCAAAAACTATATAAGAAATCAGTGGTTTGAACTTCAAAGTAAAAACAAAAATATGATCTTTCCTTAGAGTGAATATACCTAGAAGATTGAAAAGTTCTTGCTACCATCGATAAAAAAAAAATCAATTATATTAAGGTTATTGATAAAATAGATCAACCATAAATCAGAAAAAAAAATAAAAAAATAAAAAATGAAAACTCCTTAAGGTGCTATATACCTCTTCTTCTTCCTATGTAGTAGATGGGTGCTTTATTTTTTCCCCTTTCTATATCTCCTTTCTATATGCCCTTTTTTTCTCTTTTTTTGTTGCATTTGGAGTTGTGCCTTCTACTTGAGCCAACCCAGACAAACTTCTCATACTGTGGATTTATCTTCTCCTAGTAGAAGTGTCTCTCCCACCATGGCATCCCATTTTTATGCCTTCAATCAATTCCTTATTTCTTTATTAACCAACTTCTTTTGTCTTATTGGATCAACTCTTTTCTTTTCTTTCGCTAACTACCTTATTTTTTTGCAACCACTCACACATAAGGAGGGTAATCTTTTGTCGTAGAATTTTCATTCAATCAATAACTAATAATGCTCGATAGGACTCCAAAAAAATAGTTTTTTTCCCCTCTCATATGCCCACTTATCAACGGGAGAAAAAAAGCACAAAACCAAAAACCAAACAAAGAAGAAAAAACCAAAAATTTCACAGCAGAACTACGATGCCTCTACATCAAGCTCCCCAGGGGAAGAAAAGGTTCATGGACTCCCATTCATGAGGTAATTGATAGAATGACTAGAGGAAAAAATCTTAGATACACTTAACCATGTAGCATCCTACAAAGGATGACAACACCTATTGACGAAATACCTTAAATGCTCCTTGCCTCGATTCTTCCTCAACAGTTGTTTTTCTAGAATGCATTCAATTTTTAGCAAAATAGGTTTGGTAATGTAATGATCATCATAAAATTTCAACTCCAACTTAGTTGCTTCGTTATCTGCAGCACCTTGATATGGATATAAATAGACTACATTGAAGATGGGTGAAATCCCCATGCTTGGAGGAAGACTAATCTTGTAGGCATTCGCTGAGAAATTCTGAAAAATATTGCAAGGACAAATTTTTTCATCTTCAATTTATTGTATTTATGTGTAGGAAATATTTATTTCCTAAGATGTGCTAACACAAGATCACCCACTTGAAAATGAACTTCCCTCTGCTTCTTATCAGCATACAATTTGTATTGTTGATTGCTTCCTTCAATGTTCATATTTACTTCCACATGAAGGTCATGAATAGCTCGAGAAAACTCCTCACCATCTACACTTCATTTCTCCATGTCACCCAAATTTATAAGTTACAAGAAACCCCTAGGATGCATGCCATAAATAACATAAAAAGGATTGAAACCTATACTCCAATTTGTAGAATCATTGAAAGTGAACTCTTCTTCTTCCAAAGCCATATCCCAACTACCAAGTTTTTTCCCAACAAGGCACCTTAACTGTGGACATGGAAATCTGCATATGGTTAGTAGAATGACAAAAAACAACATAAACATAAATTTATATCCCTATGAGATAATACTTCATGATTCAAATGCAATCAAACAACAAAATTAAACAAAGCATGTAAACCACGAAATATCCCTATCCCATAGTGGATTGGTGCAACTTAGTGGTGTAGGAAGCTACCCTTTTCCAATCCCTTGATAAGCAAAATGCCAAATGATGAGCAAGATTAATTCTCATAGGTGGAGAGTAACCTTGCCATGAGAATGTGTTGTTGCTAAGCGAATTGTGTTGTGATGAGCAAGATTGATTCTCAAGTAAAGAGAATAACCTTGCAATGAGAATGAGTTGTTTTGTTGTGTTGTAGATGATTTGTGTTGAAATGCTTTGCATTTTATAGATTCAAGATTAGGAAGAGTGATAGATTTGGATGAATGTGGGATCATTCATGAGCCAATGACAAGATGCCACTTGTCAAGTTGTGAGAGGGTGAAGAATGTGCAAGTCTTGGCCAATGTGCCAATTTGAAATTCAAATTTGGATGAAATGACATGTTTAGGGGGGATGAAAGGTGCAATAAATGCCATGTTTGACTTGTGCAAATAGCATTTAAAGCCTTGTTGGAAGGGACAAGTCCCTTTTGGGGGGAAGATTCAAATTGGAAGAATATTCCATTTTGATTCCATTTTGAATGTAATTAGAGGAAATAATAAATCAAATAAATGATTTATTGGTGCAAGTGGGTGGGTTAGTTAAGAGTTTGGATTTGACTCTAGTTGAGTCAAAAGCTAGAGAATGGTAATCATGATTAGGAGTTAATTAATTTAGATTAATTAACTTAGGGGATTTTAGGGAGGTGACATTTGATAAATCAAATGAGAAGAACTTTAAGGATTTGATTAAATAATTTGATTAATTTAATGAACCTTAGGAAATTAATCAATAAATTGTCTTAATTGATTAATAGGAGAATTCGATGCATGATGTTAGTTTTGCATGTCTACATTTTGCCCCTCTTTGAAGCAATGTACTCGTTGCATTGGTTCAAAGAATGATGCTATTGACATCGAAATTAAAAATTTCTGATTTTTCAGATGCCCCGGCTAAAAGAAGTATGTTAGTACATTGCCCCCTCGAGAGATCGAGTGAAAGATTTGATTTGAGGTCGATCTCATGACAAAGAGGTTCAAAATAGATGTATGGATGATAATGATGATGTAAATGAGATGTTTGGAAGATGCTTAGAATAACAAATTTATATTATCCTGAACAACTTGAATGATTATGAAAATGAGATGACGTGATTATGCAGGATGCGGGATGGATGCATTGTTAGCGTGAAAGAGGATAGAAGAATGAGATAGGATAGAAGAATGAGAGGGATCAACCCTTGAATCCAAGAAGATGCGGAATTTCAACAAGCCAACTTTATTAGAGATGATGATGAAGGATGATGATGTATTGCTTATCCAGGGATGGGAGATATAAAGAGCATAACTTTCCTTATGTTTGATAACACATGTAGGTGCGATGCATCAAGGTATTAAGAACCAAGATGGCGTGGCGCCTAGTGTGATGGACTCTGACCAGACAATCAGAGAGGAGTGGTCTTGTTCACACTTGACATATAGAAACCCTACTAGGATGGACCCAACAAAGCAAGTATTCACCAAGTTATTTTACAAGAACATCCAACAAGCACAATAGACAAAAAGATAATGATCAATGCCCCATTCCTTTCTCCCTAAACCTGTTTTGTTCAGGCATCATCGAGAGGTCCTTGGAATGAGCGCAAAATAAGATAAGTCTAAAAAGACCAAAATAAAGTAAACAAACAAGCTGATGTTCTTCGTATCGCTAGCCAAGGCTAAACTACTATGAGGGTTACCTGATGCTTATGTCCATCGCAGGAAAGCTTCATCCTAGGACATGTAGTGATCAGGGTTTTGGTGAGACTGATTGCGTGATAAGCTATTGATACTCTGAGTTGACCAACTTGCTAACTTACTGACATAGACTTTCAAGACTTTGATGATTAGGGAGTTCACTTTGGAACCTGCTAGATTTGCTTCTGACTGACTCACTAAAGGGTGACAATGATGATTGATTTTATTATGAGTGATAAAATTCATGGGTGAAAGCGAGATGAAATGGATGCACCATTTTGGATTTTTCAAATGTTTTGAGGCTGTTTTTGGTATTTTCAAGATTTTATGAATGTTTTTGGTGTTTTCAAGATTTATGAATGTTTTTGGATTTTGGTGTCTTGGGGACCAATCAAGGATGGCATTGCCTACGTTTAAGCTCAGAGACGACGTAGTTCGGACGACAAACCTGACTCAATGAAAAGATAGATGGGCAAATCGATTGCCAATGCGATTGACACCTGAAAGACTGACCTAAATGTAACAAAGATAAGCAAACGAATGCCATTGCAACGAATGCCTAAAGGATGGGCAAACGGATGCCAATGTGACGGACGCATAAAGAATGACTAAAATGTAAAAAAGATAAGCAAATGAATGCCATTGCGACGGACGCCTAAAGGACTGACCTAACCATCTCGGGGGATGATCAATGATCAACCTTGCCTATGTTCAAGCTCAGAGATGACGTAGTTCGACAAGGTGGAAGACTGACAAGACTAAATGATGAATTTTGAAGATTTTCTGATATTTCAACATGTTTTTAGATTTTGGATGATTTGGATGTTTTTGGATTTTTGATGATTTTTTTGAATGTTTTTGAATTTTTTGATGAATTTTTCTTAATGTTTTTGGATTTTTTCGCATGATTCTGACAATTTGGATATGGATATGTGATGATATCAGTGCTCTCTCTTGGGATTTTGTTGAAAACCAAGCTTAATGTTGATCAATTAGATTGATGGATGGATAGTTTGACTAAGTGTGTTAAGTCAAACGAAAGTGATAATGCACTTGTAAATTCCAGGAAGTTGTGTTATCCCAAAGTAAATTTGTACAAAAAGGATAATTTGGCTAGGTGTGTTAAGCCAAACAAGGTGATTATGGATTTGATAATTTGGCTAAGTGTGTTAAGCCAAACAGAGTGATGATAATGAACTTGTAAACCCAAGGAAGTTGTGTTATCCTAGAGTAAACTCGTGCACAAGATGATAGTTTGACTAAGTGTGTTAAGTCAAACAAGATGATGATTGATTGGATTCAATTGATCAAGATCAATGAAGCTTGAGTTAGAACAAAATTGCTTTGATGATTTGATGTGACACAGATGTGCACATTAGATGTGACTGATATGGATTTTTTGAAAGATAAAGCTTGATGAGGAACTTCTTCTTGTCAAAATATGCCATGGGCTAGTGATTTGGATTCGTGTTCACAGATTCTTTAACCAATTTGATTTCATGTTTACCAATGTTCGGATCACCACATAAGTTGGATGATATACATCAAGATTTATTCTCGAAGCAAGATGTAAATATCTACCCCCAGTGTCTAGCAATGTTTGAACGACCATGGGTGGATTCTTGGACGAATGGATATGGATTATCTTGCAATAAGATAAGGGTGTTCGAACAAAGGAGAGCTCACTCAGATAATGCTTCAAAGCTCAGATAATGTTGGATAGGATGGGATCAATGAAAATGACCCATGTCAAGATGTTTACCATAAGCAACTGTAAAGCGTGCACCAAAATTTTCCAAGATCAAGATAACTTGGAGTATGGATGCAAACGGAAAATGGATTGGATAAATGGTTCATGGATGAACGGATGATATGGATGGAATGTTGGCTTCATTATGGATGCAATAAGATGCTTTCTCCTGAACTGGCATACGTAGATGCTCAATTCTACACATGACGCCTGTTTGCCAGGTTTTCATCATGGTACCTGTCCAAAGTGCCACCGAAGCGGTTTTCGCTAGAGGACGATTTTTTTCTTTACTATTTTCAATCCTTTTTTCTATTATTTTTTTTTGGATTTTTTGATTTTTTGATTTTTTTGTTGTCACCAAGACGCCTGTTTGCCAGGTTTTCATCAAGGTAACCATTTTTTCAAGACATTTTTTTGATTTTTTTTTTGTATTTTCTGAGAGATTTTTAAGCTGATGTTGAATCACCTGGTAATGCTGATGTTGATGCTTCTGTCATAACATTCCATCGGTATCCTATTTGTAGAAGTTGTCTTGCCAAGATACGTGCACTTGAATGCAACTTTTGAGATCCCTGATCTGCTTTGCTGATACCGGAGTTAACTTTGTCTTTGTGCACACATCGCGATAGAGTGCCTTTTGAATCCTTATGATGAAGGGTCGCCGCCAATACATGGTCAATGTGAGAATTGGATATTATGCATGGAGGCATGGATGGAGTGTGTTTAGGGATAAAAGATGGATTGGTCGACAGTTTGGAACCTTTGACTCTCCAAACTTGGGAAGATGAGCAGTAATGGGTGGATATGGAAGTGTACATGGAATTAGGACCAACTTCTTGATACACTTTGTACGTTGCTTGAGAAGCTTTATTTTTCTTTTTCCGAAATATTTGATGGATAAATTTCCCTTTTTTATTTTGCCCCATAGTTTCTTTGACTAATGGGGTTTGATAGGGATAATCTTTCTTTGTATTCTTTGGTATCCAGTTGTATTTGATTTGTCCTTCATGCTTCGTCCTCTGATTCAAATCTTTCTTTTGAGGTTGGTCCCAAATTATGGATGGGGTGATGGGTGGATGAAGATTCATGAAATGGCGGGTTGTAGTATTGGCATTGGTTTCATCATAACGGTTCTTTGTGCTCCCTATGTTGAAGTTTGCACGAGACGAAGTTGCCCCTAGTTTGGTGATAGTATTACTGATATGTTGAGATCCCTTGATTGTTGAGTAACCAAGGCCTTGATGCTTAGGATTTCCAAAAATCTGCACTGGTTCTAGGATACCCTGTTCTTGTAGGCCTAATCCTCTGCCTTGATAATTCATTTGTTGAAACATTTTATTTGCAAAAGGATATGATTTCCCTTGGAAACAAGGTGTCGCTCCTTCTCTGCTCTGTCGTGTACCTTCAAATGTGTCAGCTTCTTTATTGATGAGATAGCTTGCTTTAAGAAAGGTAAGTGATCCAACTTTATAAGTGACGGGATCCTCCATATGTGGGATGAATGCCTGATTGGTATCTTTAGCTTGATCTTGTGAGATATCAGATTGTAGTGCTTCTTCAAGAAGTGTTGATGCTTCGCTGTCTACACAAAAGTCTTCCTCATGACTCACTTCATAGGATGTTTCTGATTCATGACTTATGTACAAGCCTTCTTCATGATCCATTTCTGATATGTCTCTGCATTTCTCTACATCTTGATCATGTGTACAAATTTTAAGAGTAGGAGACTCTTGTTCCTCAGTAAGAGTATGAGACTCTTGTTCTGAATGAAGATCATCTACAGGTCCATCCAAAGAAAGCATCTCATGGGTAGATGGAAGAGTATGTGCTATGCGGATATGGTCATCATTTGCAACATCTTGTATAGATAGGAGAGTGTCCATTATATCGTTGTAGTAGCTTGGAGATACAAATTCTCGATCTTGAGTGATTTCAGAATTGCTTTCAACATGCTTTGGATCAAGTTCTTGACATGGGTCAATTTCAAAGAATGGATTTCTTTCTTGGATATCTTCATTAGGCATAGGAATATTCTCAAATTTCATGAGGTCAAAGGATGGCCATATATTTTGGAGAGGATCATTGCTAGACCTTGGTGAAAGATGTTGATCATGCTTTGGAACAAATTCTTGATATATGTCTTGTAACTTATTAGGTGATGTAGAGACATTTTCAACATTGTCATTAGTTGAAGGATCACAAAACAACATAAATAGAAATTTATATCCCTATGAGATAATACTTCATGATTCAAATGCAATCAAACAACAAAATTAAACAAAGCATGTAAACCATGAAATATCCCTATCCCATAGTGGATTGGTGCAACTTAGTGGTGTAGGAAGCTGCCCTTTTCCAATCCCTTGATAAGCAAAATGCCAAATGATGAGCAAGATTAATTCTCACAGGTGGAGAGTAACCTTGCCATGAGAATGTGTTGTTGCTAAGCAAATGGTGTTGTGATGAGCAAGATTGATTCTCAAGTAAAGAGAATAACCTTGCAATGACAATGAGTTGTTTTATTGTGTTGTAGATGATTTGTGTTGAAATGCTTTGCATTTTATAGATTCAAGATTAGGAAGAGTGATAGATTTGGATGAATGTGGGATCATTCATGAGCCAATGACAAGATGCCACTTGTCAAGTTGTGAGAAGGTGAGGAATGTGCAAGTCTTGGCCAATGTGCCAATTTGAAATTCAAATTTGGATGAAATGACATGTTTAGGGGGGATGAAAGGTGCAATAAATGCCATGTTTGACTTGTGCAAATAGCATTTAAAACCTTGTTGGAAGGGACAAGTCCCTTTTGGGGGGAAGATTCAAATTGGAAGAATATTCCATTTTGATTCCATTTTGAATGTAATTAGAGGAAATAATAAATCAAATAAATGATTTATTGGTGCAAGTGGGTGGGTTAGTTAAGAGTTTGGATTTGACTCTAGTTGAGTCAAAAGCTAGAGAATGGTAATCATGATTAGGATTTAATTAATTTAGATTAATTAACTTAGGGGATTTTAGGGAGGTGACATTTGATAAATCAAATGAGAAGAACTTTAAGGATTTGATTAAATAATTTGATTTATTTAATGAACCTTAGGAAATTAATCAATAAATTGTCTTAATTGATTAATAGGAGATGCATGATGCTAGTTTTGATGTTAGTTTTGTTAGTTTTGCTTATCAAGGGATTGGAAAAGGGCAGCTTCCTACACCACTAAGTTGCACCAATCCACTATGGGATAGGGATATTTCATGGTTTACATGCTTTGTTTAATTTTGTTGTTTGATTGCATTTGAATCATGAAGTATTATCTCATAGGGATATAAATTTCTGTTTATGTTGTTTTTTGTCATTCTACTAACCATTAGCATACGATTTGTATTGTTGATTGCTTCCTTCAATGTTCATATTTACTTCCTCATGAAGGTCATGAATAGCTCGAGAAAACTCCTCACCATCTACACTTCATTTCTCCATGTCACCCAAATTTATAAGTTACAAGAAACCCCTAGGATGCATGCCATAAATAACATAAAAAGGATTGAAACCGATACTCCAATTTGTAGAATCATTGAAAGTGAACTCTTCTTCTTCCAAAGCCATATCCCAACTAACAAGTTTTTTCCCAACAAGGCACCTTAACATGTCACCAAGACTTCTATTCACCACCTCAGTTTAGCCATCTATCTGGGGGTGATAGGTTGAACTAAAAATAAGCTATGTTCCCAACTTTTTCCAAATATTTCTCCAAAAATTCCCAAAAAAGTTTGTATCCCTATCTAACACAATACTCTGTTGTATTCCTTGTAAATGAACCACCTCTTTGAAAAATATATTAGCTATATGGGTTGCATCACTAGCCTTTTTACATGGGATAAAATGCAGCATTTTAGAGAACCTATCCACAACTACAAACACAATCATTTCCATTTTGAGTCTGAGGAAAACCACAAAAAATTCCATACTTGAAAAATCCCACGGTCAATATGGAACCGACAATGTTTCATACAACCCTATATTCTGACTTCTTCCCTTTGCATGCTGACATACCCTACATCTCTCTACATACTTCTTCACATCAACCCTCATTCTTGGCCAATAATAGTGAATGGAGATTAGGAAATGGGCCCTATCAATTTGGCACCTAATCAAGTTTTTTTAACCTTATATTTCTTGTTTGGAGGTTTTTATAACTATCTTCAAAAATTTAAAATGACAACTAGCAGGAAACAGAGTGGGGTGCAAAGGGTGAGGGAGATGCTTTTTTTGAAGATGAGGCATATTGTTTTTTTGGTGCTTCCTAACATCTTGCTTCTTAGATTCAATAGGGAAGCAATTGACATCTCTCTGGGAGATGTTGTTGTTGGTTTTTCTAGGTTTCTTCCAAGAATGACTTTCTTGCTATTCTCTGGGGTGAGGTATGGTTCTCTAGAGTCAGGACTGTGATGGGAGTTTTTTCTTTCTCTTATTCCTTATTGTAATTTCAAGGAGGATGGGGTGCTTAATGGATTGGTTGGTTCCCTTCATTTTTCCTATGATGGTTTTCCTTACCTCCCTATTCAACTGTTGATGGCAGAATGGTTGTTGTTGACAGTAGGGTTGTTTCTAGAAAATTTTGTTGTGGGTTGCTGCTTGGAGCTCATGGATGTTGGTGTTCTCATTTCTAGAGTAGATATTGTTGTTGTTACTTTGGTTTCTTCTACTGCAGGCCTTTCTTTTTGGAGGCTTTGGTTGATGGAAAAAGGGTTGCCACCGACAATTAGGTGAATATTGGTGGAAGCTATTGTGGGTAGCTGCTAGGAGCTTGTGGTTGTTGTTGTTGCTTCAGTCATTTCTTCATGGAGGCTTTCCTTTTATCGACATGTGGTCCCTTTCTTGTTTGTTTCTTTTCTTTGGGTGAGGTATTGTTTTCCTAAATCAAGAGTGTGTTTGGAGTTTTGGTCATCTCTTATTCTTGGCTAGCATGTCAAGGAGGATGGGGTGCTTAATGGATTGGTCAGCTATTTTTAATTTTTCCTATGAGGTTTTATTTTATCTTCTCATAAGGTTGTTGATGATTGAAGAGTTGATGTCATTGAAAGCTATTATGGACAACTACTTGGAGCTTGCGGTTGATGGTGTTGGTTCCTTTTTGAAGGAGATTTTGGTGATGGCGATGTGGAAAAGGGTGGGGTTTTTTTGTGTTTGCTAGGTGGGATTTGTTCCTGTCTCACCTTTAGGTTTTTATTGCTTGGTTAAATCTTGAAGCTTATGATGCCAAGCGATGTTAGGTCAACCCTCCCTATTGAATTTTCTAACCATTAGCATCTTCAAATGCTATTTTCTTATTAATGGGGAGTTTGATGCTTTTGAGGTGGATCTTGTATGGCCTACAGAGATGGGGTTTTGGTGGTAATGATTTTCTTATCATCCTCACCTATAGAGGGGTCCCCTCTCTTTTAGAGGTGGAGGTTGGGTTGGATTTTTGGGTGGAATAGATATGTAGGAAGGTTGATGCTTTGAAGTGTTTGGCTAAGCTTCCCAAAACCCCTATCGATGTGAGGTGATTGGTGTTTTTGGTTCTTTTGAGAATCAAGGTTTGGTGGGTGTTTTACACATTTTATTTTTGGGTTTTTTAGGCTCTATTTTGACTACTCTAAGAAGCTAGTTTGTTGACACCTGGCTGATTGAGGTTTTCCCTCTTTTTGTTTGTTAAGTGGTGTTGTTATTGAATAGATGGTTTGCTATAACTTGGTTGCATTGTTGCCTAACTGTTTCAGGATTTTTTCTGTTCATATCTTAAGGTTATAGGTCCTTGTCAAAACATGGTTGTTAAGGGTCCAATGTCCCTTCAAAACCTACTTTTTGCAACATGGTTTGCATTGTATATCTTTGTTTAGTTGTTGTTGTTGGGTTGTGGATTGGTATGTTGATTATTTTTCTAGCAACTTATTTTCCTTGTAAAGGGTTTTATGTCCCTTCAAAACTTTCTTGTAATGGGTAGGTCCCATTAAAACATATTTTTCCTCATCAAAACCTATCTTTGAAATTTTTGAAGAATTGTCAGTTATAATGGTTTCTTTGGAGAAATTGAACTTTAGGCAATGGAGTGATTTTATTCTCACTCATCTTAGTGAGTAAAATCTGCTGTCATATTTGTATAATGAATTTCCTATTCCAAGTACACATAGTGGGTATATTATTTGGAAAGGATATAGGGCTAGAGTCTTTAGAGTTATTTTTGAGAATATAAATGATGATGACCTTTTGGATTCACTTGTTCATTTTGAGTGCCCTTATTCTCTTTGGACTTACATTCAAGAATCATATGGAGATCTAGATACTCCTCCATCTCTTGATGATCCTCTTTCCAATACGAGTGTGCCTCTTTATTCTATAGAGAAGATAAGCCATGCTTTTTATTCTTTGGAGGTTTTTGAGACTTCAGATGAGGTTGTAGTTACTTCAAAGGTTCTTGATTCTTTGTCAAAGATAGTTGATTCACCTTCATTAACTACTTCCATCATTCTTGAGCAATGGGATTATCATTGTCTTCTTGATTGGGATTTGTATTTTCTATAAATTATTTCATTGTTCATGGAATCTCACATTTCAGACTTCGAAGACACATTTGAAGGATTTACTCTCCTATTTTATGGCAACCATTGCACAACTATTTACAAACCATCTTTGTCTTTGGAGAATGTTCAAAATTAGTTTCCAGTGGTACCTTATTTGTCACTTCTAATTACTATTGGGAATGTTCCTAATTGGTTCGTGGCATAATCTTCCAAGGTCTTGGTGACACATGAGAAAATTTTAGAGACATTATCAACCTACATTTCGATATTTCTTGCTAATTCAATCTGAAATGGGAAGCAAACCTGCATTTGTACTTGGTTTTGTTTCTTCCAAAAGGGAGAAAAGTTGTTTGTCCACATTGGATCATGTTTTGTCTTCAGGCACTTTCCATTTTTGTAGGTGATTACACATTGTGGAGGGGCTACATAGTCTCTCTCTTTCCCTCTTATAGGGGGCTATTGATTGTAATATACATGTGATCGATGGTGTACCTGGGGGTAGCATGGATTCCTCCATCCTTCATCACATGATTTTATTTTATTTTCTTTTTCTCTCTTTTGGAGAGGAGTTTTCTCCCACAGGTTCTTTCTCCTTTTCTTCAGTTGTGAGAGAATTCTTCTTTTCATTGTACTTGTACATGGGTACCTAACATGTTCTTGTAGCTAAGACCCATCTTGCATTTCATTTTTCATAATAATCTCCCTAAGTTTGCACTTAAGGGGGGTGTTAGTGTGTTAATTTTTAACATAGGGATAATTAGTTTTTCCCATATTGAGTATTTTTTCACCCATCTATTTCTTTTTCATGCCTTTAAAATCCTTGTATAGTATGTAATTTTTCATCTCATTCTGAGTGTCGTTCTCGATATTGGGTAGAATAACCTTTATGTTTCTCTTGTGCATTGTGAGGGTGGTTTGTTGTTGTGGGTTGAGGATCTTGGGAAGGAGTTTCCATCTCCTACAATTAAAATCTACTTTAGGCATGCTTTATAATTTTTATATTGTTTAGGTTGTTCAATTATATAATTAACAACATGAATATGAAAAATTAGATATTAATTATAATTTTTAGAAATTTATTATAATTTAAAATA
The DNA here is from genome assembly GCA_007115665.2 of Sequoiadendron giganteum. NCBI lineage: Eukaryota > Viridiplantae > Streptophyta > Pinopsida > Cupressales > Cupressaceae > Sequoiadendron > Sequoiadendron giganteum. The sequence continues at coordinate 139,294,485 of CM021106.1, forward strand.
TTGAATTTATAAAAAGTAAATTAAAAATATTTCTTTTTTTTTTATTATTTTTTAATAATTATTCTTTTCATTACTATTTAGAAATTGTAACAATTTTCCTTCTCATCTCAAATTCCATTTAATATTGAACATATTTAAATGGAATGAATTGATACAAATACATATGTTTAAGTAATATATATGTTGTTTTAAGTTCAAATTATAATCTAATACCTTTTTTTTATTATTTTATTCCTATTAAAATCTATTTCCATGGTTAAAGTAGTCATCTTATATTATTTACACACATTCCACATAGTCATGGTATTAAAATTGTGTAAAGTAGCCCAAATTTCCCATCATGAAATCATTTGTATCATTGTAAAATCATTTGTAAATTTTCCCCATTTTAGCGAAAGCATTGCAATACTCATCACTTTTGCTCAACCCTAGAATTTGAGTCACCCTTATCTATTATATGAAAATTTCATAATGGTTTAGTCATATAAATTCTTTTCATTCAATATTTTAAGAAAAATATAAATTATCAAAAAAACATATTTAATTTATGAAAAAAATAATGTAAACATTCTTTATTAAAATAATTTTATCTATTGTACTAAACGTATACATTAAATGTAAGAAAAATAAACACCCATCTTTAATAAGGTAATGGAAATTATTGAGTTGAATGGTATTAGAATGAAAAATAAAAATAAAGAAAATAGGGTTTTCCTTGCTAAAAACTATTATGGTTATCACATTCTCAATGCTCACCAACAAAGAATTTATATTTTTTTAAAAACAATTGAAAATCATAGTTATGTCACTAGTAATGTCACTAGTTATTTATATCTTAGAGTAAAGCTCATCTTTGTTGGGTGATAATTGAGCGAGGCAGGGTTTCGCTTCTCTTCCCATAAGATGGATCACACTTCTATGCTCAATGCCTCTTCTTCTTCTTCTTCTTCTTCTTCATTGTCTTCTACTACATTCTTCTGGAATGGAAGAAACAAAGTTCAACATGATCCGATCGATACTCACTACTACATAGAGGGGCCATTTAAGATGATAATTTATGACAAAATACTAATTTTGTCCTAAATTATATTTTTTATTTTATATTGTCTTAAATTAAGACAATAGAAAAAATACCTTTTCTCTTAAAATATAATTAATCTTTTCTCATATATTTTCCCTAAAATAACACTCATGCCTTTTCCCTCCTTTTCCATGGCTCTGCGAGTTGGCTCTCCAGTGTCCTGCTACAACTGCGACGTCTAACTCGGAATGCAGTTTCTTATGGCGGGAAGGTTGATAACCATAGATGTGGCGGGAAGTGATCATTCTATTGGTTTTTTAATGATCAAGATCTACAAAATTTATTATGCCCTAGCTGCCATTTTCTTCAACCTGTGGGTCGTGATTATAGGTAATACTCTAAAAACCCCCCAGATCTTGTATGTTGTATGTTGTATATATCAACTGTACATTGACACTTCGTCCCACTCCCTTCATTTATACTCTAAGCACGATTACCATTCCATATACTCCCCTGACCATGCAAAGACAAATTGATCCTAAGAATATTATTGCCCACTCCCCAGTAGCCCATACAAATCCTATGACTATAGGTATGTTCAGTCGGGCGACAGCCGTTAGGTCACCTATAGTGAGTTACAAACACACAGTGCCAAATGTGTGTCGGGCGTGCGACTCATTACACATATACATCAGCTCACTATTGCCTCACTTTCAAGTATATAGACCCCTATATATCGATATCATTTACAACATTTGCAAAAGAAATCTCAGTTTTGTTGCCCCCTTGTATGCAATGTGTCATCTTTTTATCTTCCCTCAAGCAGCAACGTCTCTGTTGTTGTTTGTTCCTCTGTAGAGGGGATTTGTGTCATGTTCACCCTATTGTGTTGTTCCTCATAGGGTCCTTGTGTTCTACTTGTTCTATTTTGTTTCTCCTTCTTGAGATCTTCCTTGAACGCCTGCAGTACCTTCAAGAAAACTTCAACTTCGTGGCTTTGCCATTCTCTAGGAAAATTTGGAGAAATCTTTGCTTTCATTCTAATAAATATCATTGTTGCTTTTTATTTCCTTTTCTTTGGTTGCATTGGTATGTATTTGCAACATATTTCTTCTATGTTGCAACGTCAGTCAATTTCATTGTCTTAATTTTTGCAATTTATGAGAAAATTTTTAGATCACAGTATGATTAGCACATTATAATATTTGTAGTAGGGATAAATAGGAACTCCATCTTGTTATTAGCTTCTCCAATATTGATTGGCAGGTGCAAAGCAAAGTTCCACAACTTTTCCTGCATTATGCCTGGCTGTGCTTTGGAACAAGGTATGGACAATTATCAAAGGGTAAAGGAAGGGGGATTGTTGTTAGATGTTATATTTTAGACTGCCCTGTTAAAAATGTATGCAAACTATGGAGGCGCAGAGAAGGCACATGGATAGTTTGGCAGAATGCCCCACACCATAAAAGATAGAAAATTTTCTATGCCATTTTTTATTTCCTCTTGTTTCTAAAAGCTCGGTATATTGATTCAATTGCTATGTGGAGATGATTTTCTAGGCATAGAGCCAGAACTGGACTCAACGGTTGTGGATGTCAGTATGGGTATTGTGCGTATAAAATAATCCAACGACATTATCCCCTTTCATGCAAATCTATGAGCACTGTCAACATTTTAGGGCATGTACATAAGTTAATAACGTAGATTTTATGAAAACTATAGTTCCATGCTCTACTACAACAAAAGCTAATAACATATATTCTATGGAAACTATAGTTCCATGCTCTACTATGGCAGAAGCTAATAATGTAGATTTGAATTTCTACTTGCTTAGATTTATGTTTTTTTGTGAATGATATCTTGGTTATCAAATTTCCCATTGTATGTTGATACACAACATCTTTGAAATATTGATATGATCTTTTTTAATTTTTTTGGTTCATTTCCGAATTCCAAATCATTGTGTTTTTGCGTATAAGATAATCCAACGACATTATCCCCTTTCATGCAAATCTATGAGCACTGTCAACATTTTAGGGCATGTACAAAAGTTAATAACGTAGATTTTATGAAAACTATAGTTCCATGCTCTACTACAGCAAAAGCTAATAACGTAGATTTTATGGAAACTATAGTTCCATGCTCTACTATGGCAGAAGCTAATAACGTAGATTTGAGTTTCTACTTGCTTAGATTTATGTTTTTTTGTGAATGATAGCTTGGTTATTAAATTTCCCATTGTATGTTGATACACAACATCTTTGAAATATTGATATGATCTTTTTTAATTTTTTTGGTTCATTTCCAAATTCCAAATCATTGTGTTTGTGCCAGGCACTAGAAGTGCTCCATGGAGGTATATCAGCCTTAACATCTGAGTGTCTTGGAAGTCATGGTACTTTTGTGGCCTCTGGCTTCCAGCCAATTGTAGGTCTGGAACTTCGCATCAGTCATCTTCAGACTGTTCCCATCAGTTTGGAGATTGAAGGAAAATCAACTCCAATTCATATTGGGTCGTAGGTTACATATATGATTTCTATTTTTTTAATTATTTTGATACAGACCAAATCTGAGCTGTTGGTCAATGGAGGACCACTTTTAGCTCCCAGGCATAGACTGGATGGTTAAGTCATTGGAAAATATAAAAACCTGTTGACCACTTTTTTACTGATAAAAATTAATTAGATGTTGATTAACCCAATTGATATTGTAAACTGTTGTGACTGATAAGGCCTTTCTCTCTGACACCGACTCACTGATGCACATAAGCTTATACTAAAAACGAACTTCCTAATCCAATTTAATGGAAACATTTTTCTCTCCGCAAGTGAAAGAAGGGAAATCTTGTTTTGATATCATGCATAATATATTTCCTGGCGGTTTTAGTTTCATCATAACAAAATAAGAATGTACCTAGCAGGATTAACCTGATAGATAATATTGTCAGTATATATTAAATAATAAGTTGTTAGGCCACCAATGCTAACGATTGAGATCATCATTCATTGAGCCATTAACAAATACAATACAAGATAGATGAGATACTATGAATGAGATCATATGATCACATATCACATGGTAGACAGGATTCAGTAGAGGCTGTTGTTTACGCTGGTGTATTGACTGGAAATGGCTAGGAAGGAATGGAGATATCAACAACTACTTTAAACATTTGAATAACTCTACTTATAGGATGCCTATGAGAAGGGTTGTACTAAATGCACCACAGTCCCAACATACTCAACTTCTTGGCTGTAACTTCATCTTCATCATCTGCAATATTTTCTTCTCTCAGCTTTCAAAACTCTCCCATTTCCACTTGTTTGAATGCCCATTCTGGATAGTAAAATTGGCTAGATCTGGTTGCTTTGATGTCAAAGTTCTTCCTTCCTCCTACCATTTCCATCACCAACATACCATAACTGTACACATCTGATCTGTCAATCACTGGTCCGTTGTTTTTAGACCACATCTTTGGAGCTACGTAGACAGGGGTGTGCCTAGCACCTGTCAAAGACAGGTGGCTTTCTTCTCTATCTGTTAATTTTGCCAAACCAAAATCTGCAACCTTGGGAGAGAAATTGGCATCCAGCAATACATTATGGGGTTTTATGTCAGAATGCAATATTAATCTAAATATATTCCAAAGTGAATTAATCCAGCAATACATTATGGGGCTTTTCAAGATTAATTCACACACTTCGTCCACGCTTCCACTTTTTACTAAAACAATTCATACGCCTTGTCAAAGCTTTCACTTTTTACTGTGAAAAAACTCATGTTCCATGTCTATGCTTCTTCAATTTAGCATACATTTCTAGCAATACAATTACAACTACAACACCTAAAAACTAAACTCCATCTATTTTATTTCTTGATAGTCGCCCCTACCCTATCTAGAATCTCCCATTTTGGCATAGGAAGAATGGAAGCTGGAAAGGGTTAAGGAATTTTTCCTTACGTCCTTGATCTCATTTGCTTGAGAGCTTCAAAAGCCTGCTCGATAAATCCATCCTATGCATATCTTGCAATTATTGCATTCCATGAGACCATGTTTTTTTGGGGCACTCTGCCTTATCCTAACGTCCACATTACTTACCCTGCACATATATTATTACAAGGGTAATTGTCTCTTCTAAGGTTTCAAAACTCACAACCTAGTATAAACTATGAAATCATTAAATCAAGCCATGATAGAAAGATGTGTAACTTCCGAACAGAGAAAAAAAAGAAATTAAATAAATAACTAATAATAAAATTCAGATCCTCTAATGAAAATTATCTTGCCTTAAACGAGCCTAATCTTCATCGACTGACGGGAGCTGAAAATCAATTTTTAATTACTTGCTATGGACTATACTCCATGATCACACATAAATAAAGGGCATTGATATTCTCTCCTTGGTTAATTACTTTAGAGAGACAATTTTTAAGACAATTACGTTTTCTAGAATAAATTTTTTATTTCCTTCTTTCTTTTATTTTCCCTCCCTCAATATTTGGCATGCAATTTCCTTTTTATGAAGCTTCTTCTTTGAATAACTTGCACAAAACAAAAGAACACGAGAAGAAGAAAAAAAACAGGAATAGAGGCATGACGGGCACAAAGAACAAAACATGGGTTTTCCAATAACGACAAGGGCTTTTTCATCAGAAATGACAAGGGGCTTTTTAGAAAACCGAAAAGGCACGAAGTTCAGAGTAAGTTACGAGTCTAGGATCTTGGGCAAGTGACAACAATAAAGCTTTTACGAAGATCCTTTCAGCAATAGACTAGGTGTGCCCCACGCCTTTGTCCCTTTTCTTCTATTTCATCCAAATGTATGCCCTCCTTTCTCAGATGAACTCTGTGGTTATTGGGTTTGATTGAGTGGTACCCAAAATTCATTGTTTGATCACCAAGGCACTGATTTGAGAATATTTTCTTGAAGATTTTGTTATTTTGTTTGATGATTATTCCTTCCACATTATCTATATGTACCTTTAAACCAACATAACTTTAAATGATGAAATTGTTATGTCCATTTTTTTATTTTTGCTATCTCATGTTGGTTTAAAAGCACATGGCTATTTCAAAATTCCACCAGAGGTTTTGAATCAAAGTCAGCAATTTGGCATAAGATTGATGATATGATTGAACTAATAGCAACACTTCTTTGTGGGCATACTTCTAAAATGTTAGTACTTGTACCCAATGATGAAGAGATATGTTTTAAAACCTGATGAGAGCACATTTTAGTATTAGTTACTGGTAGTTTGTGTAGATTATTAGGAATTTTGAGTCATTAACTTGTCTGTTAGTAACAAACTTATGCTCATGTCAATTAGGTATAATGATTTTTTGTAACAAATAATGTAATTACTAGAAACATAAAAAATCAGAGAGTTGATGTTGATAATTTTCTACAAATAGGCTCTAAGGTGTTAGATTACGACATAGTTGGTTGGAAGGGGTTTTGATGTACAAATTTGGGAGAGTAAGTCTTGATCAAGTGATGGAATCATACTGAAGTAAGATACTTTTTTGGCCTAAGTTGTCACACTGCACATATACTTCCTCATAAAAAACTATTTTCTTCTTAGCGTTGCTTGAATTAATAATTTTAGTAGTGCTATATCTATGTTTTCTTATTTCTATGCAATTAGATGAATCATGGAAATTTTGTACTTTCCAATCTTTAAACAAAAATAGAAAGAAATTTCTATGAGCATTCCAAAGTTTCTACTTTTATAGTTAAGATTCAGATTTTTTCTTTTCTTGAACTTTTCAAAACTAGACTTCTTCCTCTAGGGTTTCTAACAACTAAAGCAAGTTACTTTAAGGCTTAGAGAAATGCTATTAATGCCAATTTATTTGCCTTGTCAGAGAAATGCTAGCTATGTTAGACTTATTTCAGAAAATGAAATAGAGAGTCTATCAACCCTTGTTGATCAAAATTTGGGCATAAGAAAATCTTAGTCTCTAGAATCTCTTGAACTTAAATATCTCTTGTTTTTAGAATATGTTGAGCTTGATGAATAAGATCAAAAAAGTGACTCTTGGAACTTGAAATTTCTACAATTGTACGCCCAACACCAAAAAAATAATAATTTGCTAGCTTGTTTACTATCCTCCTCCAACTGGAAAGTATTCTGCAAGAAGCCCAACACCGAAAAACTAATGCTAGGTTGTGGAGAAGACAACCAAGTTTCCTGCATCCATGCCTTGATACTGTCCACTGATGGCCTAATTCATATAAAATTTATAGTTATGGCTATTTCTTTTCAATATTTCCACTATTGAATTTCAAAAATTTTCAGGGATATTGATCACCAGAACAGACTGACCAGCCATAAGGTTGACATTAAAGACTAAAAATTTCCCTTAGTTTTTACTACCAGTCTCCTTTTCTAGGATCACACCTTCTTCCTCCAACAATCATCCCACTCCCTGATTGTTTTCAACTTTCATGACTACTTTGGTCAAGTATACATTATCTCCCCCTCTTTTATCTTTGTTGGTTCCATAGTTTCTACACTGTTACAAGCTTTGACAACTCACTAACAAATTGTGGTTTTCAATTCTTTGGTTGGCTTCAAGGAATCTGGTGATGAACTTGTCAGTTTTAGTAAATATATTTTTGCAGTCAATCATTATGTGATATTATACTCTTCTAATATCTTAGCCAATCTTCATTGCACATAAAGAGATGAGTAAAAAAAGAATCCATCTATGGTTGAATAGATTACTTTCCTTGCATTTAGGTGGTGAATTATAGATTTATGCACTCTCCTCTTTCTAATGATGGATTGTTAAGTGTGGGTAAATATAATGATAATGATGGATAAATATAGTTGTAAAGAAAAATATTCGGCCACTTATGATATTTCGAAGGATAACTGCTAAATTTTTTTTGTACTTTCAATAAAAAATTAGAGATTCTGGACTTTAATAATGCTTATTAGGATTTCTTTATAAAAAATTTCTGGCAGCATAACTGATTAGAATAGCCCCAAGTATAATTGTAATGGTGATATCTAATTATGATGTTATTTGAACTCAGGGTTGTAATGGGTCAATACTCTTGGATGGTTTGTTAGGGGAAAATACAATAGGCCTAATTCACTTTTTTCCAGAGGTTTCGATACCATAGATGATATAAAGAGTCAAGTGGAGGTAGCTTGCAGTGGGGTTGTGTCTTGTGCTGATATTTTGGTTGTGGCAACTCGTGAATCTATTGTACAAGTGAGTAGAATATTAGATTGGTATAGAAAATTTATTTTCTTTAAAGATATAAAAAAATTAAAGTTTTTCAGTTTTAGTGGATTAGATTATATTAAAAAGTTTTTTCATCATTTTGGATCATATTTTATAATCTATCATCAAGATAAGATAAAAAATATATTTATATATTTATACATATATATTTTGTTAAAATGAGTTGATTATCAGATAACTTAACGTATCAATTAATCCATGTTCATGGATAATCAAAAGATATACAGTAAATAGTTTTAATCAAAAGACATATTTATTATCTTTGGATAAAAAAAGAATTGTAGAAGATTGTTAAAATATATATATAAATTTAAAACAATTACTATACTAAATTACTTTGTTGTTTGTTTTTATTTGTTTATGATGAACTATTTAAAATCTCAGATACTTCTATTCATTTTTCAGCCTACCCTATTTTTTGTTTAGTGAATGGGAAGGCCATAGCAGCCTAGTAAAAGACTGATTATCTTTTAATCAGAGTCAGTTGGGCTAATTGTAAATAAATTGTATATTGTAATTCTAAATTATTGTATATGGTAATTGTATTTGGACTATTATAATTAATTTAAATCCATGTATTTTAGGTTATTCTATGTCAGCAAGTCATAATCAATTTCTATGTAAGTTTTAATCAAATCTTCATATTTTTTAGTTGCTCAAGCTATATTTTAGAATCATTTTATTGTTTATTTTGGGATACATGCTTTCATATATTTCAATAGCTATTTATGTAATGATCCTAACTAGCATCCACACACTTTTCTTTGTAGCTTTCTATTAGGCTATTTTTTTGGCGTCTATACAAAATGGCAGACCAGGTATTTATGTTGTTTTTGGTACTTGCAGTATTATTTTAATGAAATAAAACACTAACCTAGGATTTAATAGGTAGAACATAGAGTAATATTTCATATCATTTTTATGATCGAAAGATTGGACTAGTTAGTGTTAAATAGCACATATGTTTTAGAATAATTTACACAAATTATGAAACTCCTTTGTGACATCAATAAAACCCTCCAAATTAGCAAACACCTTGAAAAAATATTACCATACTACTACACTAGGGGTACTAATGTAATTAGTACAATTAATTAATCTTTGCAGTGTAATGATAATAGTGAAGATTTTTAAAAATAGATTACTTTCTTTGGTTTAAGTAAATGATGGTCTTCACCTATGGGCTATGGAGTCAAGCAACTCATGACATAAGGGTTGAGTGAGAGATTTCAAATAGAAAACTATTGCAAAGATGGTGTTTAGCCATGGTAGTATGATGAGACGAACCTCGAAACATAGTATCCTTTTCTTCCTATAGGATTGTGTTAAACAATGATACAAATCGTTGTAACATATTCTCTTAAGCTACCAAGAGGACACACTAGCATCCAGACCAGATTATTCTTGTTGGTCTTTACCCTACATTTCCCTCAATACAACCTTTGATAACCTACATTTGCATCTTTGGTGTAGGTGTCAAATGGTACTACTATAAGAAAAAAATTTCTTCAGCCTCCATTGTGGGTGCTACGCATCCACATTGCAAATGTCCAAGAAAGGGTGATCCAAGAACAAGAAAATGCACTTAAAACCCCATAGATTCTATATAAAAATGACTAAAAATTTTCCACTTTTGTGTCTCTTACCTTAAAGCCAAATTTTCAAAGTTTCTAATATCTTAACCTGTAACATATCATGCACCTAAGAGTCATGTTCTCTTCAAACAAAAGTAATACTTGAGTTAAAAGTTGTACTCTTATTGTTGATAGTACATGGTGCATTCAAGGAAATAGCATATCATCATCATCTGAATATTTAGATGAACGGGCAGCAAGGCCTACTCGAGGGATAGAGGAATACTTTAATGAAATGATATATTGCACTTGCAAAAGGTGCCAAAATAGGAAACTAAAGAAGCGATGACTTGTTGGTATCCATAGATTGAACTATGGAGTTTATATAGAAGAGGTACACTATAACTAATAAATTGTTTTTCTTATAATAAATAAATATGCATATTATTTAATACATTATTATTGATCATTTCAATTGATTTTTTTATGAAAAGCCACTTCCAGTTCCCGATATTCTTGAAGAACCAATGGATGTCACTGATGACAGCCATTCTCAAGATGAAGAACAAGACACATTTATGGATGAAACCACTTCGCAGATAAATGAGGCTGGTGTCAATGAATTTATCCAAGACTTCTACACATCTTCTGAAAAAGTTATTGATTCACCCATAGCTCAGTTGGATAGGACGCCTCTTTTCCCAAATGTAGATAGTTCTATATTGGTGACACTTATGTTGTTGTTGAACTTGAAGGTTACACATGGATTGGCAAACACATGCTTTACTGATATATTAAGGTGGGATTCGATATTTCTATAAATTAATGATCTAAATGTCTTGAAAGTTTCGAATATTATGTATATTTATCTTATAAAAATCATTTGTTGCCTCATGTAGACTTTTGGCAAACAAAATACTTCCAAAGGACAATAAGTTGCCTCATTCTCATAGAGAAGTATCTTTAGTGATGAAAGACATTGGAATGGAGTACAATACATATGATGCATGTCCAAACAACCATATATTATACTATGGAAAGAATTCCAATTTGCAACAATGCCCAGTATGTCACACAAATAGGTATCATCAAGATCAAGTATCCAAGAAGGTTCCTTATAAAGTAATAAGACACATTCCACTAAAGCCGAGGTTTGAGATGATGTTAAAATGCAAGGAGTTGGAAAAATATATGCATTATCATGCACAAGGGAGGAGCCAAGATGGTGTCATGCGTATGGCTGCAGATAGCAAACACTGGAAAGAGATTGAGGAAAAATGGCCACATTTAAGAAATGAGCCAAGGAATGCAAGAATTTCTCTAGCAATGGATGGTGTCAATCCTTTTGGAGATCTTAGAACAACATATTCTGTTCAGCTAGTTTTAATTATTAACAACAATCTTCCCCCTTGGATGGCAATGAAAAAGGAGCATGCAATGTTAACTCTTATCATACCAGGTACTAGAATAGATTAATGCAATGGTTTCTTGAAGATTATAAAAAAAAATTCAACTTAGTTAAATCTTGATAAAGAACTTTTTGTTTACTTAGGGAAGTATCAGGTAAAGGATATGGATGTATACATGGAGCCCCTCATTGATGAGCTTCATGAATTATGGGATGGTGTAAATATGTATGATGTATCAAGACCTATCAATGATATAAATTTCCTCTTTCATGTGATCCTTATCTGGACAATTCATGATGCCCTAGGACTCTCTATTTGTTGTGGTAATATATTATAAATTGCATTTGTAATTATTTTGTTCATTTTACCATTATACTAAGTATGGTTTCCATTCTTATTTTAGGGCTACAAACAAAGGGGAAACATGGTTATCCATCATGTGGGCCGAAAACAATGTACACGAAGTCAAAGGATCTCAATAAAACTGCGTATGATGAGTATAGACATTTTTTACCACAAAATCATCGCTATCGAGTGCGTGAGAAAAATAAGTTCAATGGAAAGGAGGTGGAAATAAGGAAGCCCAGAAGGATGAACCTTGCTAGGTGGAAAACACTATATGACAAAAAGGAAGGGACAAGCTTTCCACTAGGAATGAAAAGACTCTATTTTCTATAAATTACAATATTATGAGAACTTGCCAATAGCCCACCTATTTGATATTATGCACATCAGGAAAAATGTGGCAGAGTGTTTGTGGAAACATCTAAATGGAACCAATTTTGAAACACAAATAAAGTTACGAAAGGACCTCCAAGTTGCCAATATCATGACAAACATGTGGTTGCATGAAAATAACTCATTTTTTCATGCTTCATCGATTTTTACGTCAGAGGAGAAAGAAAACATCATTGATACAATGAAAAGCATAATATTTCCTTCTGGTTTTGATGCGACACTAAAAAATTTATTCACAAGAGATGGGTTAGAGTTCTCAGGGCTAAAAACACATGATTGACACAACTGGATAAAGGTAACTTTGTCGAATGTCATATTTGTTGGCAACATAATTAGAAATTTTTATATCTTACTGATAACATAATTTCATACATATTTTAACATTATTTTTGTTAATGGTCATGTAGTATGTGTTGCCCGCAGCAATACAGAGCACCTTTGACCGTGATGTCACGTTAACAATTTACAAATTATCTAAATATTTGAGGTATTTTGAATCCATCATGCATACTCTTCCATGACTTATCATTTGAAGTGCATTATTGGTAATGCCTTTATATACATTTATACCTTTAGTTTTGAACAAATAATAAGTCTTTATTATAATGCACATTAATATCTATAGGTGGGTTTCATCTAAAGAGATACATCAGGATGAATTGAATTATTGGAAGAGGAATCTTCCACTTTTGACGTGCGATATTCAAATGTACTTCCCTTCGAGCTTCTTCAATTCTCAAGAGCACTACCTTGTACACCTAGTAGAAGAGATTGAACAGTGTGGTCCTATCCATATTCGAACAATGTGGCTTGTGGAGAGATATATGAAGGTTCTAAAACAATTTGTGAGGCAAAAGGCTCGACCGGAAGGGTCCATGGTTGAGGGGTACATGGTTTTCCAAAAAATGGTTCATTTAAGTGAGTACTTACTTGAATTGCATCTTGAAGCTCCTCGATTATGGGATGGCAACCAACCTCAATCATTTGAAGGAGAAAAATTAGAGGGTGAAGTGACTTCAAAGAGGATAAAAGGTATACAAAAATGTTTGAATTAATTGTTTTTATCTTAAATTTTATAGGACATAGCTTTAAATCATTATTAATTCATTGAACAATTCTATTTTTCAATATAGATGCTAAGGAGTGGGAGTCATTACATTTGTATGTTGCATACAATTCTAACTTTATGTTGGAATGGATGGAGAAGTACACTGAACAAAAGAAATTAGAGGATAAAAAGGCATGGACCAATGTATATAATAGACATGGTCAAAACACTGGATAAAATATTAAATTAGAAAATTCAATTTCTGAGTGAAGTTTGTCTACAAGGGATATTTAACAAATATGAAAACTATTTGAAGCTTGGAGATTAGCTAAGAAGCTCTATTTCTTCTAATATTGATGGGGCACCATAAAATAAGTTTTTTACCATCCTTGCATAGTTTTATAGTTGGTGTGTGTTTTAGAAAGAACTAGCAGAATGAACCCACAACATTGCAATCCAGCAAACGGTTCAGAACTATGTCAACACCTAACTGCAGATAAATTAAAACACAACAAAAATCCAACTGAGAAATTTGTACAAATATTGGAAATGAGCTGAGAAGCCTATCTTTTACCAATCATGATGGAGTACCATCAAGGAGTGCTTACTACCCTCTCAAAATATTTTTACAGTTGATATGTGATTTAGAAATAAGTGATAGAATGAACCTGCAACATTACAATGTTGCAAATGGTCCACAAACAAGGTTCAACACCTAATTGCAGATATCTTAAAATAGAAAAGAAAACCAAATCATAAAATTTTATGCAGCTTGGAAATGAGCTGAGAAATATGTTTTTTCCAATCATGATGGAGAGCCATCAAAATGGGCTTACAACCTTCCCAGTAGAATTTTGTAGTCAATATCAATATGTGATTTAGAAAAGGCTGATAGAGAAAACTGCCCAAATTTGTAATGCTACAAATGGTCCACAACCATGTTTAATGTCTAATTGCAGATAAATTAATAAATAGAACACAACATAGAGAAGAATACTAAGATCAAGTTCCACTCCATTCAAGAGAAAACTTGCACAAATGGAACAAAGAAAAGAAAAGGTGCTATTCTACATGTAAGAGGAGACAAAATCTTTTTCAATCTTATAAATATATTAGCGATCTACCTAATAATATAAACTATTTACAATGTGTTGATTTTTTAACACTTTTAGTGGCATGTGCATTCTATCACAGTTATTTCTACTATCTATACTTATCAAATCGATTATAACTTTCAACTTTCATACAAGTAAGGACAAACAGTATTATATGTATAAAACATTATATCCATGGGATAAATATTTAACCAAATATTTTTGGAGACTAGAAAATTTTGTTCTATTTTAACCATTGCACAAAACAATATTTTAATATTTTGGAATACTCTTGAAATTTTTGAAATCTCTATGAAATCCAGCTATTGTTGTTCATCACACCTGGGTGATAGACCAATGGTATTAGAGCTACACATCCATATACACATTTGAATGAAATTGATTTCTTGGAGGGTATGCTAGTCTAAACTCATGTAGATAGATAGTATATAAATATTAAATACCAAACCAAACTCTATCTCAGATTCCCTCCATGCACATGTGGGAGTCTAGGAAGTGAGTTAGTGTTTGGAACATGTTCTTTTAGGTCTCCTTAAGCTTAATCCACCCCTGTTTTGCATCATAATACCACTTTAATTTTTATAGTTGTGCCTTGAAGGATGTTTCAAAAATATTTGTCATTCCCTCTACATCTAGACTAGAAACACCGATCACAAGAGTGGCATCATGCACAATACCTCATAGAATGCCCTCTACATCAAGTCCGGGTTCAATCCGTGTTCTCCCACCAACACCTGAACAAGTTTCCTTGAGGAGTCTTATAGAATCACAATCAAGAATACTACGGCTCCTACCAGATACTCTTGAAAATGTTGAAATTAGGAGAGAAATATCTAAACAAATTGAGTTATGGGATAGGATATTGTTGGGGAGTGCAGGGCTTACTTCAGATGAATAGGTAAAATTATCTAGAAATAATATCTTATTATTCTTTTCTAGTTCATATTTTACTTTTATCAATGTACTAACATGTTGACTAGTAAAAGAAGTATTGATGATTACATGGTTGTTTGATGATCTCATTGTAAATACAGGAAATAAATGGAAATGTGACAAATTTACCTATAGGGGCATCTACCTCAACCCCTATGACTACAACAATATCCTCAGTGACTACACAAGGAACACAAGAAGTTACAATCTTGCTCACCTTAGAAGGAAATGTCTTGAAGGATGAAATGGGGTTAAAATTCTTTCACTTCATTTTCTGTCATGCAGAACAATTATTTGGAAATACTATTCAAATGGATTGGAGGAAGAAATCTAGTGCTAAGAAAGATTAACTCTTTAAAGATGTAATAGTAGCATTTGGAAATCCAAGTTTTAATAAGGAAATTATTTTAGATATTGCATGGAAATACGTTCACTCTAAACGAGACAATTTAAGGTTGAAGTTGAAAAAAGATTTGAGATATCCACATCCAGGTTGGATCACAGACCAAGTGATATGGAATGAACTTATGAAAGATGCAAAATTTAAGAGGAAGGCTCACAATAATCCAAACTATAGGCCATCTACACGAGGAGGATCTAAAAGATGCCTTCGAGATACAACAAAAGCAACACAAGCTAGGGTGTCAGGTATTGGATCTCATAAATTAGGATCTGGTGGGTACAATAGCATTCGTGGTGGCTTGGTAAGTAAATATTTTAATCTTTTGTATTCTCTATTTCATAAAAAAGTTATGAAAAACTTGTGAGTTAATTGTACATCTTATGAGTCATTATACCTTATAAATTTGGTTATAATTGTTTATGTAGGCTCACCAATTTCAAAAATAAGCTTTAGAGGAGGACCTAAAATATGCTTTACTACATGGTTCCCAAGGCCTTTGACAACATATGCTAGATCGAGGGGAGAAATTGGTCACTGGTCATGAATCTGAGGTAAGTTATTTGCATGATGGGATATAATAAAATTTCATATTTTTCTTTCATTTCCATTGAAAAACAAATGATATAGATATTAATCTAAACATATACACCTAGAATTACAATAGTTTCTTTTTTTGCATAGAGAAATGAAATAAGAAAAGCTAAAACTATGATTTGATATGTTATTTTAATGAGTTAAATTATATTGTGTATAGGAAGTCCAACAATCCAACTCATCAGGTAGTGAGCATGAAGAGGAGTTAGAGGAGCATGATTCGATTGTCATTCCTGAACCTTGGCATGAAATAGTCCTTGAATGTCAACAAGTGGGAGACAAGGATAATGAGGAGGGTGTTCAATGTGATGAACAATTGACAACCACAATTAGAATAGTGCCTCATATTACAATAGTGCCTCGTAGAAAGAGGACATAAAGGAAGAGACTTACCACTACCTTGACAAATTTATTGGTTTAGACTTACTATATTTGATCTGTTATTTAATTAGTAGTCCCATGACTTATGAGAACTTCAGAAACTAAAATTATTGAACAAAGTATCTTATCTAGTCTCTATCAAAATCTTTAATGTATAAATTTTCCCCATTTATTTTCATGGTATTTTAAATCTTTCATGATACTGACAATTATGATTTCATGTTCTAACATTTTATGATTTTAACCCCTTATTGCTTCATTTTATTTTTTGAATACTGTTGACAACAAATATGATTGATTAATGAATTTTTAGAGAATCATCCATTACTAATTTATTATGGAAGATTAAATGCAGCCAGAGTGTAGTCATTATTGAAATGTGGTGCAACTTCCTAGTTTTCTCTGTCAAATATGGAGTATGGCTAATGACAGCAAGCCGTGTAATGCCTGTTGAGGTTGTCCACTCAGCTGCAGATTTTTTAAATCAGGTAATTGATAAACTTTATGTTACAATGGAATATTTTATAACATTTTTTTGCTCAAGTTTGATATGTCTCCTTTTTTGAATTACAATGAAGAATTATTATTTTTCATGTTAGTGGTGGAAGCTTTGATCCTTTTCTTATTGTTATATTTCATTTCTACACACCATTTGACATTTGGACTTTATTGAATGAAAGGATAAATGAGAAATAATTGTGTTAATTGTTTTCCTGGTATTGCAGGATTTTCTTGCTTATGGTCTTAATAGCTCAAGATACCATGATGGATGCTGCAGGGACTTTAGGTTCACCTAGAAATGTATGGCACAATGCTTTGTTTCTTCCTTGAAATTAACTATGACTTCTACCTCGTTTTGCTTTGATATAATTGTTAAATATCTATTTTTTTTGTTGTTGTGAATGCAGGGTTTAGAATATGAACCTAAGTGGCAACAAGATGTTACTTCTTAGCTTGATCAAGTATCATTATCTTCCATTGCAGTCATTTTCTTATGAATATCGTGATAAATTAATTTTCTTTTTATGTTTTAGACATTGATGAGAAATCTCTAAACTTTGAGGTCAACATTAAACGCATTGGAATCAAATTATTTGTTGTTAATATGATCATAGTCTGAGACTTTGTGACCATAAGATATGAGGAGTTAACATTTGAATTTGCATATTGTGTTCTTAGGACGGTGCTGCAGTTACTAGCTTAATTATTGCTGCTTTATCCTTGGTTGCAGTTAATGTAACTAGAAACCCTCTTCATCTGTCATGGATGTTGTAGGGACTTTAGGTTTACCTAGAAATATATGGCACAATGCTCTGTTGCTTCCTTGAAATTAACTATGAATTCTACTTGGTTTTGCTTTGATATACTTGTTAAATATCCATTCTTTTTTGTTGTTGTGAATGCAGGGTTTAGAATATGAACCTAAGTGGCAACAAGATGTTACTTCTTAGCTTGATCAAGTATCATTATCTTCCATTGCAGTCCTTTTCTTATGACTATTGTGATAAATTAATTTTCTTTTTAGGTTTTAGACATTGATGAGAA
Organism: Sequoiadendron giganteum; assembly: GCA_007115665.2. Classification (NCBI taxonomy): domain Eukaryota; kingdom Viridiplantae; phylum Streptophyta; class Pinopsida; order Cupressales; family Cupressaceae; genus Sequoiadendron; species Sequoiadendron giganteum. Next base: position 139,312,504 of record CM021106.1, read on the forward strand.
ATCTCTAAACTTTGAGGTCAACATTAAATGCATTGGAATCAAATTATTTGTTGTTAATATGATCATAGTCTGAGACTTTGTGACCATAAGATATGAGGAGTTAACATTTGAATTTGCATATTGTGTTCTTAGGACGGTGCTGCAGTTACTAGCTTAATTATTGCTGCTTTATCCTTGGTTGCAGTTAATGTAACTAGAAACCCTCTTCATCTGTCATGGATGTTGTAGGGACTTTAGGTTTACCTAGAAATATATGGCACAATGCTCTGTTGCTTCCTTGAAATTAACTATGAATTCTACTTGGTTTTGCTTTGATATACTTGTTAAATATCCATTCTTTTTTGTTGTTGTAAATGCAGGGTTTAGAATATGAACCTAAGTGGCAACAAGATGTTACTTATCAACTTGATCAAGTATCATTATCTTTCATTGCAGTCCTTCGCTTATGAATATTGTGATAAATTACTTTTCTTTTAAGGTTTTAGACACTAATGAGAAATCACTAAACTTTGAGGTCAACATTAAACACATTAGAATCAAATAATTTGTTGTTATTTTGGGAGTGATTTCTTATAAATATATATATATATATATAAATATATATATATATATATATATATATATATATATATCTTTGTTCCATCTGTACCACTTATGATAGTGTTGCATGTGTCCCTAGGTCCCAAATCAATCTTTTGAAGTTTCTGGTGTGTCTTCGTGCTTGAGTCTGAATTTTTTAATTGCTTACCTCAATCCTTCCCCTCCAGTTAAGTTAAAGGAGCAGGTTCAAGTTGTTGGTTTTGTATCAAGTACCTAGAAACTACATTAAACATAAGTAATATATTATGCCAAACAACTCGTCATTTAGCTGGAATACATAGTTTAGATACACAAACAATATAAAATTTATAAAGGTTCTAGACTTAACCAAAACTCAACTAAATCCTTTTAGGTAGGGCCCATATGCTATCCCTATGGAAATTTGATCATTTTTTTATGGGTAATTGTTCCAACTCAAATAACCTTAAATGACATGGTCAATCTTGGTAGCATCAAATTATGGGTCATGACATCTAGAAGAGGAGGTACAATTTTTCAGTTCCCATGATACCATTATGGATTTCAACCCTCAATATATGCCACCCAAAACAGGCAAATTAGAACCTACTCGGTCAACTAAAGATGAATCTTTCCTTACTAAACTAAGTGGATCCTTTAAACTAAGGGTATAGTCAAAACAAGGATGCTTTAATGTATTACTTGCAATTTTTAATCCAAAAGCTTTTGCTACTTATAATATATTATCTTTTTGCAAAATGGTTTCATTTCTTGACAAATGGTACTGTAGTGTTTAAACATAACTTTATTATATTCTTGGTTTGGATACAAAGTGAGGAGCAAAAGAAATTGGATGTACTCTCCAATGAAGTCTTTTTCAAGGCTCCTATAAGCATTGGGTGTACAATAAGTCCAAGACAAAGATGGAAAATACATAATTGTTTATATCTATGCTCAGGTTTAGATAAGTTCCAATGCTTTCTATAATTTTTTGATTGATAGAAGTTTTAGTAGTAAATATGTTGTAAATGAGGCTATGAACAACAAGAGTATTAAAATATAAATATGTTTGTAAATGTAAATTGGAAGTTATTATTTATTCTTCAAATTTAAGTCCATCCATTTCAGTTATTATTTAGTAGCCTTTGATTTCCCCTTTCTTTTTCATATTAGAAATCCTATAAATGTAAGATTTGAGTGAGTTACTCTAGACTGTTTTTCTGCAATTACAACAATAAAAATGATGATGTGAATAATTTCTTTACATTTTCTGAGAGGTTTTAATATGTTCTATTATTGTTTAGAAGATATTTATGTTTAGACTTGATCTCCTATGCTTTCTAAGGGCATTTTTGAAAGCTATTCAGATTGTCATACTTGTTGCACCAGTATGTACTTTCTATGCAAGCAGATTTGTAATGGGTTTGCAAGTGTGTAATCACTACACAAGTATGTAATTGTTGCACAAGTAGACTTGCAATTTCTATGCAAGTAAGTTTGGTTGTATCTCTATAGAGATGCTTTATGAAAGGTTATTCCTTGATTTCTTTTAAGACTTTCACTTGTGTTTTCATGCTTCGTGCATTGGTTTTGCACATCTTGAGTGTCATTGTGTTGTATTATAGCATCTTGAGTACATAGGTGTGTAATGTGGCATTGTAGGAATATGTAGGAAGTGATTTGTTGTTTATATATTTTTTTCTCAGACTTGCATAATTGTTTTCTAGTTGATCTAATCTTATACTGAAGCATAGAAAATGGAAATTTAAATTTTTTTTGTCATCTTTTTGTAGGTGTCCAACCTTGATCATGTAATTTCAATCTACATTGCACAACCTGAATAGGTGGATAAGGCTGTAAATTTTTTTATAAAGAGGCAATGAATCAGCTCAAAGACAAGGTATTAGAGTTACTCAGTCATTTTTCCTAACAACAATGACTCATTGTATGGTGAGTATTATTCTAAATTTAGTATTGTCAATGCATTAGGTTTATTAAATTCGGCCCCAATCTAGTTCTACAGAACCTTTATTAAGTGCACATGGAGCTCTTTAAGTAGTTCACTTTTGATTGTGTTTGTCATTCTGTGAAAACATGGATTGTTTGAGTAGACAAACCATCGTACTGAGAGAATTTTAACACGAGTACCTTACTGCTCGCATGAATGCAGGAGATTTGAAAATAATATGACAAAAAAATCTTGGCATAATATCTTAGTGTTGTTTGACAAAGCATGTTTCTAAAATAAGCAGACAGTACCAGGCTAATATCTCTCTAAAGATCAATATAAAGTAAGTTTTGTAGTTTATAAGTACATTAATAAAATCTTGTGTAGCAGTCTAGTGGCCATGGTCAGTTTGATTCATTTTTCGTAATACTTTAATTTAGATTACTTTTGGAATTGTAAATAGAGAATTCATATATTTTTAGAGAGCTCAGAGTTATGCCACTATTCATAATTCAATGCTTTGCCTTTGGAAATTATGGTAATTGTATGTTGTTTCATATTTGCTGCAGATGGGTGGGATAAGTAATTACGCTTTTGGATGATCTCAATTGGAGGATACCTTTATTGAGTGATATACCAACCATTATTTTTGGGATAGATGTTATTCATTGAGAGAATGGAGAGGAATCCAGTCATTCTATAGCAGCTATAAATCTAATAATTCTTCTCTATTATCTATTATTTTGAGGCCAAAATTATGGAATACAATTCAATTAAGAGACAGTGACAGTAGTAATGGTGACCAAGAGACAGTTTGTGAGGTGCAAGGCTCTGTTTCATACTAGAGCAGTTAATGAAGAGATTGTAGATTGATTTGTCATTGGACAATCAAGAAAAAGCATTAAAACCTTAAGCTTCTTCACTCACATAACTAAAACTAGTAAAATGCAGTCATATTGAATGAGCAGTGACTCTGCAAGTTGAGTGGAGGGGTGAGCATAAGAATGAAGCAAGGTAATCTTCATTTCAGTGGTTGAATGCATGAAACACGATGAAAAGGATGGAGAAGACATTAACATAGCAGTGGGTAGAGCCATGTCAAAGGGTGAAAAGGTGGTCATACCAAAATTACAATCACAGTCCATGAAGATAAAGGTAGTTCGAACCTTTGACAAGGGTGGTAGCAAATGGCAAGGCAGTCAAAAGCAAACCCTAGGCTTTTCAGAGTTTATTAGAATTAGTAGCCCTTTTTTCATTGAAAGTTTTTGATTTGAAGATTTCTTTATATAAAGGATTCTCTTAAGACTTTTATTTTTTAGTTCTTGCTTCTTTTTTCTTAGCAAAAAAATTCTCTTGTAACTCTTTTCAGAGAAAATCATTGTAACAACAAAACGCTTTTCAAAATCAATAAAATGACAAGGTTCCTTCTTAGCTCTCTTGTTTCATTTTTGCAAGGAATGATTTGATGTAGAAATTGTGATTTCATTTATGAATCCTTTGTTATGTCTAATTCATGCAATCTTGGAGTAGGAATCTCATGTTAAATGCAGGTCATATAATATGTTGAGTTGTTTTGAGTGGATGTAGTTGTGAAGACTCAATTTCGCTTCAACCAAACATTGAATCAAAACCACACTAAAAATATTTAAAATAATTTTTTGATTTTTTAATACATTTTTTCATATTGTCATTAGAGAGACAATAGTTGGGATTAAAGACATATTGTGTCTCTAGAGACAAAAGTGAAATTGTCTCTAAAGAAGAGACAAAAGTGAAATTGTCTTTAAAGAGACAAAAATATTTATGTTTCATATTGTCTTTATAAAGACAATTTTTAAGACAATAAGTTAAGACACTTGCTTAAAGACGATACTTAAGACAATACACACTTTTTTTTTTTGTCTTAAGTTAAGACAATTGTCTCAAGTTAAGACAATTGTCTTAAAAATTGTCTTAAACACCCCCTCTATGTAGTAGTGACTGATTTTGTAGCGCTCTTGTGAATTACACCATACCCATCTTTCCCACTCTTGCCATTCTTGTCATTATATCTGCAATCTTTTTCCATTTAGTGAAGTCACCAGCACACCAAAAATCTTTGGGTTTGCCTCCAGGGCCACGACCCTGGCCACTAGTTGGAAATCTGCCTGAGTTAGTCTTGTTGTTAATAGGCCGGACATAGCAAGAGAGTTCCTTAAGAAACACGACACTATATTTTCTTCTCGCCCCATCACGATGGATTCTGAATACTGCAGCAGAGGATTTCTATCCGTCGCACTGGTTCCTTGGGGACATCAATGGAAGAAAATGAGGCGTGCGCTTGCATCAGAGGTGTTGCAAACCTCACACTTTAAGTGGTTGCAAGGCAAGCGGATGGAGGAGGCTGACAATCTGGTCCACTGGATATGGAACCAATGCACTGCTCAATCTCATAAACGACCCGAGACTTTAATTAATATAAGAAGTGTTGTGAAGCACTACAGTGCAGAGGAGGAAGAGTACGTAGAAGCACTATTCAAGGCATTGTCTCTTTTGTTTAATATGTGCGTCTCTGATTACATGCCCCGTTTGAGCTGGCTGGATATCGGAGGCAATGAGAAGGCCATGAAAAAAGCCATCCACTCTGTGGATAAATATCACACACCACTCATCGAAGAAAGATTTCATTTGAGGCGAGAATGTATCTCTTTAGAGGAACCGCAAGACTTGTTGGACGTCCTGATTTCTATAAAAGACTCCTCTAACGAAAAACCCTTGCTCAGCTTGGAAGAGATCAAAACTCAAGCGACTGTAATTATAGATAACAATTATCAATAATTAGTATGGCCATATTGTAATTAAAATCATCTATATATATTTTAATTAAACTAACCCTAATCTAATGTGCACGAATTGACATTGGCGGCAGTTGATAATCCATTGAATGCCGTAGAATGGGCTTTAGAAACTCCTTTGAGATAATCTTATATTTATTATATTAATAATTATATAGCAACTCCTTTGAGATGTAACATGTCTCAAAGTTTCACAAATTTCTCTATAAACAATGCTATGGTAAATATGAAAGTAATTTAATCTTCTATTTCATAAAACATTAATTTTATTACTTTCTTTTCAATCAAATCATGAACAAAGTGATGATGTACTCTTGTTTGCACCCTATATGATACACAAGATTTTTTCTACCTTAATGGTGCTTTGACTATCACAAATATAACAATTGGACAATCTTGTGGTAGTTGTGTTTCTTCAACTAGTCTTCTAAGCAATACCAATACATGATATGCCTTTGGTGAACCAATATATCTAGCCTATGTGGATGATAGTGATATTGTTGATTACTTCTTACAGGTCAATGAAATTGGTCTTGAACCAAGATGGAGAATACATCTAAAAGTTGATTTTTTTATCATAAATGTCACTTAAATAAACAAGAATGTGAATACCCTAATAAAATAGGCTCTCCTCATATTTAGATTCAAACTCAACTTGATACATACTTGAATGTATTTTAGTATTATGTTAGCTACTTTCCAATATTCAATATGTGGATCTATTGTGTACCTAGATACAATGCCAACTACATATGCAATATCTGGTCTAGTTATAGTGAGATACAAGAGACTTACAAAGAGTTGTCTAAATAATTCACCATCCAACTTATTTTGAGTGGAATTAGCACTCAATTTTAATGTTTAAATATAATGTCTTCAACTTCAAGATCTAGAATATGACACAACACCAATAACAACAATATTAATATTGGCCCTTGAGGTGTCATAAATAAATTAGGGTAAGGTTTTTTTAATGATTTTTTATAGAGGGGTAGCTAATAGAGAGTCAATAATAAATACCACAACTTTATGTTAAATTCCAGTAAAATAAAGTTTTTCACTAGACAACGCATTTAAATTTTTATTTTTTTCAAGTAAAATTTAATATTTTCTATTATAATGAGCTAAATTTTGTATATCAATATGTCCTTTGTAGTAGTTTCTTTATATTTTATTTAATTCTCATCAATCACAATGATCCATATACAAGAAATGTAATGCCCCACCAAGTAACCCTAAAGGAAGTTGTAATTAACGACTTAAGCAAACCAATTTTTTTTTTAAAGTGTAATTATCATACACATTCAGTTACTAATTAACAACAACCTTTAAGGCTACAAGTTTGGGATTACTTAAACCCACATGTACATCTTACATATAACCATAACATTGAATAAAATTAAGCAATAAGTATTAAATCACCATAAGATACAACAAATCATAAAGAGATATACATCTAAGATACCATTTCATAATCATTAACTTAATCAAATAGCTACATCACTCATTCCCAAAATGAGGCAATAGTAAAAATGTGCTATAATTACAAAACTCCACCTCATAAACATAAGAGGGATAAAAATAACTTATACAAATTGAAATATTACAATATATGAATTAAACACAAGAACCACGAGATGTGCATCTAGATATCTCACCACCAAGTACAGAAGATAAAGGGGGACCCAACGGTGTATGGTGCATGTTCCACCCAACCTAGTGGTACCCGAAGGCCCACCCCCATGCTAGGAGATAATAATAATGTAACATAGACAAAAACTAAAACCACTAACCAAAGGTTGACTCATACTAACTCATAATGACATAACCAAACAAATGAACTAAAAAAGTACAACTCTCACATCACTGGCATAGGTCACATTGCTTCTAGATATAAAATAGATCAAGAATGTTCAGAGAACCATACACATAAAACAATTAGCAACTATTGTCCTAGATAGAGTGTCATCGCACAGTTAGTCATGAGATCTCCTCTGGGCATTCTTAATAGGCTCCGGAAATCCTGGGGACCTCAACCAAACCCTGACCCTCATGCTCACTCATGCAGAATCAAATACCTCTCATAAGGACAAGATAGACGACTATGCCATTTCAGGCCTTCTCACTCATCCCAAATCTAAATGATTCCTTGTGTCTATGAGTGAGGCTAAGTTATCTCGATTAGTGTGAAATACTTCCTAATCATCTATGTACATTAATTTAATTATCGCTTGATTAAATAAATTTGGAAGGTTACTCAGTTTACCTCTTTGGGCTTCGGCACCTAACAAAATCCACTCTTCTATTTGACAACACACTATTAAAAACCATACTCCAAGGGAAACCCAAGTGCATTCAAAATGGATTAAACAACCACTCCAACTTTAGGAGGCAACATAAAATGAAACTCACTCGAACAATTGGAGGCAATAGAACACATAATCCACTCCTTCCACAGGAGGCACAAAACATCCCCGTTCATGGAAACCAGGTAATTACTTAAAACACACCATGCACTACCCAAGGTAAAACAACTGTTTGACATAAAGAATCGACAACCCTCATCCTCTAAGATCCTCTAATATTAAACAATTTAACCTCACATCCCTTTGCGAAATACAAAGAAAATAAATCTAAAAGGCAATCACGAGGAAATTACTATTTTTGGATATACTAAATCCATATCTATTCCATATTCCAATCACAATAATTTAATTTCTCTAATAGAAAATAAATAAATAAAAATAATTTATTGCCTCATCAATATAAACAACTCCTTAATTTACTTTTAAAACGACACCAATCCATGCAAGTAAATCTTTCCAATTTTCTAACCAAAATCTATATCTCTTTCAATTTTCTATTTAAAAAATGTAATATCTTCAATTAAAAAATATATTTTTCCTTATCTATTTGACCATGCATTCAAATCTTATCTTTTAAAATCTCCATGCAAAACTAAATTGCATGCGCCTAAATAAAAGAAAATAAAATATTGAGTATACTCCTTATTGAAAATACTCATGTAATAAATACATCTCAATATTTTCTTCAATTATATTAAAAAAATAAATATTGCAATCCCATAAACCTATATGTTCAATTCTTCAATCAAATATTCCTTCTTATATCTTTCATTGCATGTAAATAATTATTTAATAAAACACATTAAATTACAACTTTATCTATATGTTTAATTGTACATGTATTCCATAACAAAATTAAATAGATATAAATAATTTATTTTACCCAATTAATCATATTGAAATAATATGCAATATCAATATACTACATATATACAGTATGTATATATATACACGATATATATATAAATTTGGTTTATACATATATATTATATATATATTGCACCCAAAAAATATCTTAATACAATCAGATTTCAAAATACAATTGAATTTCCATTATAATGGAAATCAAATCCAACAGAAAAATGCGTATGATTTTACAAGTATCGTTGTTTTTTTTTTGTTTGGATGAGAGTAGACTAAACCCCAATGCATATTCATTTAGGGAAGGGCGGATGAAACATGTTTATGCGCCAACCTCATAGCGTTGTGGGGAGGGGGCGACTATCCCACCGACCCTCTCCAACCATTGGTCGCACCGTAAGAAAGGTTGGGGAGAGGTTGCGAAGGTCTCCCTCCATAGTCATCCCCTCATGGGGGTGGCTGTGGAGGTAGTGCCTCCCATGCCTGCCCCATCCAACCATAGGTTGGAATATAAAACAAAACAAAAATCCAACAAAAAAAAATAATTAAAAACTTTGGTTATCTCAAACCCTTAACCATGGACATCGTATGGATGACGAAATTAACATTTTAACCAGTATATTAATAACATTAAAACTGTATATACTATATATATATATATATATATATATATATATATATATATATATAAATAGATTTAACATATTACACAAATTGGGGAAATTTTGTGAAAACATTCACCTATAGGTGAGATTATGCAAATTTTCTAGAGACTCCAAAATTCATAGAGGTTTAAAAAATAATTCTTGTAATCCATTTTCTCGAATTCATAAACAATAAAAGAATAAGAAAACTAAAAGGATCTAAATCATAACCAAAAGTTTTTAAATCCTCTAGGTTTCTCCACTGTAATTTCTACAGAGGTTTTTTGAAATAAATTTGTTTTCCACAGTGATTTATTTTTTCTAAAACAATCTAAATGTTTTGTTCAACCTCTAGGTTTGATTTGAGAACAAAACAAACAACTTCCTCAAATTAATTGAATTCTATAGAGGTATTTAAAATTTCCCTGAAGAAATTTCATGGGAATAACAAAAGCTTCTAAATTTATTTATTTATTTTATTTCTTCTAATAATAAATTTTTCCTAATTAGATTTAACAACCAATTCTTTAATCACTACAATTTTAAAAGTAAATAAAGAATAATACAATATAACAGAAGAAAACCTGAGTCAAGAAGCTTCAGGAAATAGAAAAATTGATGTTGAGCTTCCTCCAAAGCTTTCATGGCTTCTATCGAGCAATTCCAGTGATTCCAACCAAAGAAGTAACAAACAATTCCAATACTATTCTACAACCAAGAAATTCTACAATCTTTTGTGTATTTTCAATTTCCTCTCCTTTTTCCCAAAAATATCTTCACACACCCGTGAAGAAGCTTTTTCCTCCTTTCTTTCAAATTCCAAAATTCTCTCTGTGAATGAACTTTCAACAAACTCTTAATTAATTTAACTACCACATGCAGACAAAGATAAAATATCTTCTAACAACCAAATCTAATTTCCACATGCTGGAAAAATTAAAATATCTTCTAACAACCAAATCTATTTTCCCTTTTATTTAATAATTCTAAATAATAATTAATTCCAAAATTAGAAACTAATTTCCACCAAATAAAATTAAATTCCAAAATGAATTTGAATTCTTTTCTTTCTTTTAATTTTCTTAACATCACATTTAATTAATTAATTTAACTATTTAATAACTAAATTCATCCCCATGGGTTAAATTTAATTAATAACTTCTATCAACAATGTATAATTTTAATTAAATAACCATCAACATAGTTTAATGTAATAATTCTAAATATTTATTTCCAAATCAAGAATCCCTTCAGAATTAAATAAGATTAAAGCAAGGCACTCAACGAATCAACACACACGACTGACGACACACTATGGCTAGGGTGTAGACTTGACACAAGTTACCTAGCTACTATCTCTCATTCAACTTAACCATTGGATCGACACGCTTAAACCTATGAAACCAGGTGGAGTCGATGTCATGTACCTACAAACCTGAAAACATAGTAACCAACATCATATAATATAAACAACATAAAATACACATCGTCTCGCAGGGCGCTCACAAGCGAGTGATGCGAACTCATCCCCTTCACCAATACAATCATTACAACTGATATTTCCATCATATTCAATAACCTCATAAGCAATTAAACATGTTATATCCATTAGCATAATTACACCTATTAAAGCATGTAAAAATAAAGCATCAGAGAAACCACATGACATGAAATAATAGTTCATCGCTCTATAAATAGCGATCAAATACACACACAAGATAAAGTATCTGAATAGCCAGAAACATAAATCAAAGAAAAACAAGGACACACTATCTAGTCCAGAAAGCAAAACAGAGGGGTGTTACAAGAAAGGTAAGAAAGACCATGAAAATAATGAGAGGCTAGCATTTAAGCAAGATATAGTTAAGTGTAAAAGGAGATCCTAGATTTAATAGCTAATATATTAATTTGAATCATTTTTTTCTTCTTAACATTGGAACACAAACCAAGCTGTTAGGATTGGATAACTACCTAAAAGGAGAGCCAATTTTCTTGAGTTTAGTTCCTTTGTTGTAAAGAAAATAGATTGATTGAATATGATTTAATTAACCTAATTTGAAAATATGAATAATTTGCACAAAAAGGTAAAAATTGATGAAGCAATTGCAAATATGGGAAGAGAAAATAGAGGGGATCGTGACATTGAGAAGGGCGAGGGCACCCCAATTTGAAAATCAGGGTTTTAAACACCTTCAATAAAATGTAGAAGTTAGGGGTTTACATTATACATTCATCATTTGAAATTATTTTATTCACACCTAAACCTATAAATTATAGAAAAAGAGAAGAGAAGGGTGACCATATAATATGTTACCTTAGTCAAAACCCATTTTGGTATTTCTACCTCCATGAATATTTGATTTAATAATAGACAAAAGTGTATGTTGTCAACCTTAAGTGTGCTTAAGGCTATAAAGAGAAATGAAACGCAAAATAATGACAAGAACCCTACTAAAGTGTGTTAGAAAGGAGTTATATATGACACAATGATGGAAATAAAATATCCAATACAAGAGAAAGTCAAATACACAAGGGAAATCCAATATATTAAAATTCCTCACTTAGGACAACAAATAATCAAAGTCTAAAGATGAGAACCTTTCCACTTTGTTCTTCAACTGGCTTCAAAATTCAATCATTGTGATAAAATTTAAAAATTTGAAAAAAAACTTTCTTGTAATTCTATAAAAAGGATAAACACATTAATACAATGGCTTTCCAATAGTCATGACAACAATGGCCTCCTAATGGTCAACATGCAAAGAATGACAGATCTTTGGAAAATTGAAGGTATCAAAGTCCTATCAGAAGACCCATAGAAAATGATCGATCTCAGGGAAGGCAGAGGTATCAAAGTCTTGCTAGAGGAATTAAAAAAAATGATAGATCTTTGGAATAGCGAGGGTATCAAAGTCCTGGCAGAGGATCCGTAGAAAATGACGGATCTTAGGGAAGGCAGAGGTATCGAAGTCCTATTAGAGGAATTACATAAATGACAGATCTCGGGGTAGGCAGAGGTATTGCAGTCCTGCAAGAGGACCCACACAAAATGACAGATCTCTTGGAAGGTAGAGAAACCAAAGTCCTTTCAGCGGACCTTTCTATTAGGATGTCCCTATTTGGAACACAACGAAAGATCATCAAAAATGGAGGGCTAGGGATGTAGTAACTGGAACAAATCTCATCAACATCAACATTAAGGGTTTCTGGGAGGAACACGCCATCCTTTAGCCAAGAATAGGTTTGAGAGACCCTTTTGGAGACCATACAGGCATCCAAGGTGAAGATATCCAAGAAAGCTCAATAGATCTAAGCAACCAATTTTTGATATCTATGAGGATAGGGATTTACCAGAAAAAGATAGAAATCATCTACATCGTAGATATGAAGATAGCGAAAAAATATTTGAGGGTCGCCCATGTGCAAAGGGATTCTTTGCCCTCAAGAGGTCTCTTAATCCAAATAATCTCGATATTGGTCGCCTATTGCTCCTTTAAGCCATCAAGACTAAAAACCAGAACCCTAAAAAAGACAAGGCTCCAGAGAAGGGTTCTAATCAAGGCTTGTAAAAAGAAAATGATGAAAAGGCTCTAGAGAAGGGTTTTGATCAAGCCTTGTAGAGAGAAAATCCCAAAATTTTGAAAGTGATGCAAGCACAAGCCAACAGAGTGTGGATGTTTCAAATGAAAGTCATCTGAAAGCCCAAGGCAAGAAATGTCAGAAGAAGAAATGGTCTAAAGGTGGCAAGGGTTTTCAAGGGAATAGGATGAAATGGAAAAAAAAAAAACCCTCAACAAAAAAAAGTATGGAGGCAGAAAGAAACCCAACAAGACACCAATTTCCTCTAGGCTACATATCATCATGAAGTCATTAAGGTAACATTTCTAGATCATATGGTCTAGCCACAAATCACTGACCTTAGGGAAAAAGCACTCATTTGTAAGTGTTGGAATCTCACTTTGGATCTAGAATCTTTAAAGAATATTATTTTCCAAGAATGTGAAGGAACCATTAAGGTTTTCTATTTAGATGAAAATAAAGGTATTTTTGTTGTTTTATTCTCAAGCACATCATCTAAAGATGAGGTATTCAAAGTAAAATATTGGAATTACCAAGGATGTGGCTTATACATACAAAAATGGATTCCTAATTTCAAACCTGAAGATTTTGTGATTTGATTTACTCCCTTTTGGTTGCAACTCCATGGCCTTCCTTTGAAATATAGGGAGCTACACTTACTAGAAATTATGGCTAACCAGATAGGTATTTTTCAAAAGCATGATTTCCTATTTTTCAACAACCCTACTAAACCTACTAGGATGTTAGTATTACATGATGCAACTAAAAAGCAACCAACACATATTGAGCTAAAAAAAAAGTTTGGTACTTGGCTCCAATAAATAAGATGGGAAACCCTATAGGATGCATGTGTTTAGTTAAAATGCTCATCGCAAGCCATCAAATAAAATCACATTACCACCAAGATAAGTGAGGGAAAGGATCCACTACACTCCCAGTTCTCACAAAGAAAAATTCAACCAAAAAGAGTGGGGGATAAGCAGGATACCCCTAATGATTAGGGATAGTTAAGCTCAACCTTGGTCTTCAATGATACCATGGCTAATGGGGTCATGCAAGAGCATAGTAATCAAATTATCAATCCTCCTACAAAATGAGGTTTAAATGGAAAAAAACTTACTTGTGGTTGCTAGAAATATTAAAAACCTATTAATGTCTTTTATCGTTATGAGTGGCTTTGGAAAAGACACACTAGCCTAAGTATAAGTCTATACTCTCCATATTTTCAAATCAATGAATTTTAGCTAGAAGAAATAGTCAGAAAACTAATGTTTCATGAATCAAATACATTCATTCAGTCTAGTCATTTGGTCAAGCAAGGTGCACACATTTCTCTTTGAATTGATCTTTCAATTATAGCACAAGGTGAAGCTTAAGGTTTATTACAATATTCAAAGGAAAGCAAAATTGAAGGAGACCTAGAGCTTTTAGAGGAAAAGATTCTGGTCATAGTGGGTTAAGAAATTATTGATGAAATAGCAGATGAAGTCTTTGAGTAAGGCTCTTTTTGGGATTGGAATGGAAATACCGTGGAAGGGGAAATTATCCACCACAATCAAAATGTCTAGAATAATCAAGAACCTCTTGAGGTGCCCCAAAATCAATTGCAGTCATAGAAGGAAAAGGTAATTATAGAACCACATTTACAAGAAAAGAGACAATTTGATGTAAAAGAATTAAATACTTCTTTAGAATTTGATTATTCACAATCTCTCTCCATCTCCCAGAATCCTTATCAACCACCCATTAAGAAGTCTCTGGGTAAAAGAGGTCGTAAGTCAAAGTATGCAGAAATGCAACAGGAAATAAACGCAGGTGACAAGCTACGCTATAAAAATCTTTGACATCTCTACCAAATTAGCATCTAAGGAGAGCATGCAGCTCTCCTCGGGTACAATGAAGATAATTTCATGGAATTTTAGGGGCATTAATGCCCCTAACAAACGAGCTCACATCAAACGTTAAATTGATGGATGCAAAGCTGGTATAGTCATTCTTAAGGAAACCAAAATTTCAAATGATATTTACAAAATGTTAATTCAAAAGTGGTATACGTGGAATTCTGAACACTCACCTGCACAAGGGGCTTCGGGGGGTTTAGTAGCATTGTGGAATCCAAAACAAAATTTCTATAGCTTTGCATAAAAATGAAAACAATTGGCAACTATTGGAAGTAATGAAATTTGATACCAAATTTTGGTTATTCAACATCTATAGTCCAATTCCTAAAATGAATAAGAAACGACTTTGGGATCATCTATCAACAATTATAATGACTTTGGGGGATGCAAAATTTATTCTGGCAAGAGACTTCAATGCCATTTCATCTCTCCATGACAAGGTTAGGGGTATAAGTCTTCCATTTAAATTAATGACTGACTTTAGATCTTTCATTAATGTGAATGCTTTGCATGATATTGTACCAATTTAGGGTAAGTTCGCCTAGATGAATCAAATAAAAAAATTACAGTTCAAATTGTAGTAACATTGGACTGATACCTACTATCTTTAAATTGGTTCAATTTTCTCTATCAATTTACATTTGAGATATTGCCTTTTCCTAACTCTAACCATTATGCAATATCCCTTTCGATAGCAAATATTCCTTCCCCTTCTTTTAAATCATCATTAAAACTTGAAAGCGTGTGGTTCAGACATCCTAACTTTGTGGAGACGATTCACCAATGGTGGATTTCTGCTCCTTTTGAGCCTAGAACAATGGTGTTCCAGCTATGTAAAAAATTGATATATATTAAACACCAGCTCATAAAATGGAACAAGGAGAAATTTAAGAATATCTTTCAACAAATGGAGATGATCCATAAAGAACTAGAAGATATTCATGCAAAAATTACTCAACAGGTTCTTGATGATTTATTGTTTGAGAAGCAGAAGAAGCTGCAAGTGGATTGGGAGGAGCAAAGTGATAGAGAGGAAGCCTACTAGAGGAATAAATCATGAGAACTATGGATAAGAGAAGGTGATAGGAACACTAAGTACTTTCAAGCTTCTACTCAGATTAAAAGAGAGGCTAAGGTTGTCCAAGATGTCAAAGAAATTCCCACAGTTAACTAGATCACAAAAGAAGAAGATATAAGAAGAGAATGTGTCGGATTTTTTTTGGATCTTTTAACGGCCCCAAATGATAGAAATGAAAAAAATGAGAAGGATGAGGAAGAATTACTGCAAACAATTTTGGCACGGATATCTGCAAAGGAAAATGAAGAATTATTGAAGCCATTCACAATTGAGGAGCTCAAAAAGGTAGTTTTTTCTTTTCCTCCAAATAAAGCACTTAGGTCGGATGGCTTTATTGCTTTGCTCTTCCAATTTTTTTGAGAAATTGTGTGATATGACCTCTTATGGTCATTAGAAGAATCATGAAGAATCGAAACTTTTCTCAAATAGTTCAATATAACCAATATTGTCATCATTCCTAAAGTAAGTGACCCTTCCTCATTTACAGAATACAGGCCTATTTCTCAGTGTACCACAATCTACAAGATCTTTTCCAAGGAAATATACTTGAGGTTACAACCTATTATCCCAAGGATAATTTCACAAGAACAGGGGGCTTTGTTTCAGGAAAAGAAACATATGAAGGGGCTATTGTGGCCCATTAGACCTAGAACTCAATAATAGCTAATAATGTACCTTCTATCCTCATCAAGCTTGATATGATGAAGGCATACGATAAGGTTTATTTGAGTTTTTTGAGAAAATTAATGCTTAAATTTGGTTTTTTAGTGAGATGGTGCAGATGGATCATTGCATACCTTTCAGGAGCCAAATTCTTAGTGATTCTTAATGGTTCACCTACATGATTCTTCAATGCTTCTTAAGGTGTATGGAAAGGGGATCCTCTATCCCCTTTCATGTTTATCATTATGGCAGATGCTTTAATCAGATATATTATTACAAAAAATTCTCTTGGCGTATGGAAAGGAATCCAAATAGAAAATATAGATTTAGTCGTTACTAATTCTCTATTTGCAAATGACACAAATTTATTTGGGGTAGCCACTTTATCAGAAGCCAACGAAATTAAATAATTTCTAAAAAAAAATCTTCAACCTCAAGTAAATGGATTAATGCCTTGAAATCCAAAATTCACATTTTAAATACAAGTGAGGCCATTGAGAAAAAAATTCTCAATATACTAGGGTTTCAAAAAGCAGCTCTACCGGACTCATATTTAGGGATACCATTGTTTGTAAGTCCAAGTAAAGCTAATTACTGGAAAAAGTAACTGAAAGGCTCAAATCAAGGATATCGATATGGAAAGCTAGATGGTTGTCTCTAGTGGGTAGAATCCTACTAGTTAAGATTGTGATTTCCTCAATACCTAATTGCTTCCTCGTCGTCTTAAAGGCTCCAAAATATGTAATTGTGGAAATTGAAAGAGTGATTATAATATTCATATGGAAAGGGAATATGGATGACAACAAGAAGGTACCTTTAATATCCCTTGAAGCTATGTCTCTAGAAAAATCTCAAGCAGAGCGGGTATTTTGAACCTCTCGAAACGAAACAAAGCTTTTGGTGCAAAATTAGCCTAGAATATGTATGTGAATCTACACGATAAGTGGTGTTAGATAATGCATGAAAATTACTTAGATAGCAACAACCCTAAAAGGATATTCACAGTTTGCAGTCCTACAAAAGGATCAACTATTTGGAATTTTCTAATTTCTTACATAAAATTAGTAAGTACATACATCTCTTGGGAGGTAAATAATGGTCTAAGTGTTAACTTTTTTGTTGGATTCTTGGAATGGTAATCTTCCACTAAAGAATATTCTAGAAATCTTCCCAATAATGGAAGTTCTAAGGGATGCTTGGGGAGATAACTTGTTGAATTTTGTTCATTTGATGGATCCTAGCTTAGGCAAGGTAACCTAGAAGAGAATAGCACACTTGTCTCTATCTTCTCATCAATGGAGTGTCCTACAAAACATTTTGGAAACAAGGTTTGTCTGTCTTTCTCCCAAAGTAGACAAATTGATATGGCCCCCCTTAAAGGATGGAAACTACATGGTAATTCAAGGATGTAAGGCATTAAATCAGGAATTAGGCCATCTTACCCAAAGGGCTTACTCATTATGTTGGAATAATAAAATTCTCACCAAGGCAAGAAGCTTTGCATGGCTAGCACTAAAGAAATGTATCTTAACCAATCATTGTCTAGCTAAGCTAAGAATAGTGGATCCCTTTATGTGTCCTTTGTGCACTGAGGAGTTACAAATTGTTGATCATTTATTTTTTAATTACAAGTTTTCTTAGCAAAGCTAGGAGTTTATTCTTAATAAGCTCAATCTATGCATGCCTCTCCCAAACTCCTTATGGGACTTGTTCCAAGCTTGGAAAATCCTCTACAAATCATCATTATTTTCTTGCATATGGAGAGTTGTGCCAACTCTTGTAATATGAAATCTCTAGCAGGAAAGAAACTTCTAAATTTTCAAGAAATTATCATCTTCCAGTAATACTATCAATGCAAAAATTGAAAATGCAATTTTTGAGGTAGTAAATGCGAACAGTCAAGTAACTAAAGATACAAGTTCATATTTTACTAGCTGGGCTAATACCATCTTGCAGAATTGGAAGAATATAAGACTCCCTTTTCCAGGAAGCTTATTGCAATCTAAACTAGAGAAGTGTAATAGAAAGCGGGTAAAATAGAAGACTCCCCAAGGAGATTTTATAAAGTTGAACTTTTATGGTGCATCGAAAGTAAATCTAGGGGAATTAGGTAAAGGTTTTTTTTTGCATGATCCTTAGGGAAAGGTTTTCTCTTTATGTTCCAAGTATCTTCATAGAGGGTCTAATAATTTAGGAGAAGCTAAAGCTTTAATACTAGGGTTGGAAATGGCCCTAGAGATGGGTGTTGAAAACCTCCATATTGAAGGCGACTCCTTACTTATAATTAATTCGAGTAAAGAAAAGAAAATTCAAAACTAGAGTCTTAAATATATCCTTCAAAGAGCATGAGATCTTGATAAGTTTAAAAATTACTTGATGACCCATACTTACAAAGAAGGAAATAATTTAGTAGATCTTCTAGCTAATATGGGCAGTTCAAAGTAGGAAATATGTACTTCATTTGATCTATCTTTTCTTGATAATTTTTCTCATTTACTTGAAATTATTGATCAAGATGTTTGCCACCTTAAGTAGGAAAAATTCCCGTATCCAAAGAGAATGAGATATATATTGGAAAATATAAGTTCTACTGAATTTAGTAGGGAAATCCAAATATTTTGATGATTTGATGCTAAAGTTGGCATTAATTGTGAGTATGCCTCAAATTTCAACTGGACACATTTTCAGTTCTAAAGAGCATGAGATCTAATTTGGAAAATATAAATTTTGTTAACTTTGGCAGGAAAAGCTAAATATTTGATGATTTGATGCTAAATTTGGCATTAATGGTCATGATTATACCTTGAATTTTTAACTTTATATTCTTACATAGGGAAATGATTTGTCATGTCAATTTAAAGTGGGTGTGCTACCTTCATTGGTACCTTAAGGATATTTTCATATTCTCTAATATGCATTTAGCAGGTTACATTAAGAGGTGACGGGATAGGTTGTATTGCAAAATTTGGTCACATTTAATTTTGCCACCTCTTTGGCTAATGTTGGAGATCCTCATGATGGTTTTCTTAAGGTACCTTTCATGTGTGGTAGTACCTCACATTAATCTCTTTCACAAAGTTTAATCCTCATCACATGATTTGGTTTCTCTTAATGGATCTTGCCCTATCAATTTTTCTCCATACGATTCAATTGCCATTATAATCTTCATTTTTTGTGCGAAGGGTTTTTGGGCTTAAAACTGCATTCTAGCAGCCATTTTCATTAATTTGTTTCAAGAAACTTCTGATAGTGCTACCAAGTAGCTAATTCTAAATTTTTTACCTAGTGAAGATATAATGGCGACATGGCTCTCCACCCCTAGAATCTAAGAATAAATTGCCCTGTTCAATCTTGGGAAAGGTCGTTTGAATGCAACCTTTCTTAGGAGGATTTAAGCCTCATTTTCAAGATGGATAGCTTGTGTGTGGAGGATGCCATCAGATAATTTTTAGGAATGGAGATCACTAGTTCGAGACCTCATCATCTAATATTCCCTTCTGAGGTGCTATCGGTATTCTTATCAAATGCTATGGATTTACTTCAATCATTGAGGGAATTAGAACTAATTGTAGTAAAATTTGTGAATGCTCAGTTCATCAATAAGAATGAGTTGCTCCCTGTTGTGAAAAAATGTAATTTATTCACTAGGGATGGGTGCATTGGAGGTTTACTCCCTCATGAATATGTTAACGAAAGATCTGGGTTTGAAGAAATATTTTAAGTTATCAGGTTCAGTCTTCAATTTAGAAATGAATTTTCCCGTTTATCTTCTCTGAAGAAACATGGCAAGATAATTTGTTTGTCTCTAGAGTATGAAATCAAAGAAAATGTTTACACCATTTCTTTTCTTTAGGATTATGTGCAATAGTTGCCTTTAAGCTATTTTTTCGGTAAAAAAAAAAAATTGTGTATTCAACCAGATGCTCAAGTGTTTAGAGAATCTCATGAGTACCCATGTGCGAGGAGCTCCAAGTCCCTAAATCAAGGTCTTAAGGCAAGCAACCAAGTAGAAGTTGTAGTTCAACCAGAAGATGAAGTGGCTCCTTTCCCTGGCTAGGACTTTTTTGCAAGAGAGACGCCTCTTCCCATTCAAGCTGAGTTGTAGGATGAGCAAGTTGTAGCACAGGTCCATAATTCAACATGTGCAGAGTGAATAGAAGAGTAGTTAAAAGTCTTGATAGTAAATTTTTTTTTGATACAACTAATTTGGTAAAGGCTTGGCATGCACATGTTTGAAAATCATTCCTCATTTTGTATCGATCATGTATCAAGTTTTTAGTAGGTTTACTATAAGGTGGTGGTATTGTAGCTAGTATTTGAGAATTTGAATATTGATCCCAACATATGGGATATTTTTGTAATCTATTGCAATGACTCAAATCAAAATTTTCATCTTTTGGGCTATAACCGAAGGTTTTCTTCCTAGTTCTTTCCTGCTCATATGCCCTTTGAACCATGTTTTATTTTTCTATTTATATAAATTAATATATTATAATGGCTTGCCACTGTTTTCAAAAAACAATTCTATAAAAAGGATGTCAATTTTGGTAAAGCTTCATTATAATTATAATTGTATATCTTTTGCTATAATTTTTTATGTTTAAATAGAAAATCTCTCACTCAATGGTTCACCGCTCTTTCTGGAATGGCTCTCTCGTTGTTTTGAATTCTTCATCGTCACACATCTTTGGCTCCTTTGTTCACTTACATCTCGGGTCACTTGTCACATGTGTCCCTTGTGTGTGACTTAGTAGTGGACCTCTCTATAGATAGTGATTTGTAGGGTATGGGTGTGCCTACTACTGCTATGTATTCTTTGAAGTGCTCCCCTATTACGAGCTCTAGGTCTACTCAGGCTATAGGTTCTTTTGTTGAGGTTGTACATGTTAGAAAGAGACACTACACAATTCATCTGGTGTTGTCATTGATTTCAAACCTAGTCAATAATCCCATCCACACCTCAACAATTCCTTATACTAGAAGTCAAATTGAAGATATGTGTTATCTGTCAAAGCTAAAACAGGGCATCTAACAGAGTTGCACGTACATTGAATCATATGTAATTTCCTATTATCATTTTGTGTTGTGGATCTAAAGGAAGGTATTTTGATATATGAACTATATTATCTTTGAATAATCAGGCTTCACACTAATTGGTGTGCAAGTTAGAAGATTTATTTTATTGATTTTCAATCTAACAATGTAGAAAGACCAACTAGATGAGTGTACATTGTTGCAGATATTTGAGGCATAATTTTTTTAGGTGTTTCATGTTCGAGACATGTTGTTTTGGATCCTTACTATTTTTTGGAAACCATCATTTTATTTTCATTGATAATTCTCTATGGATTGGGCCGACAGTTTGTGCACATTTCATATTATTTAAGCCGACATGTAGTTGTTCTAATCTCTATTTGAAAATATATACAATCAATTATTCATATAATTTTGAGATATGATGTGGGAGTTAAAAGGATTGTAGATCGATTGTGCATAGTTTCACTTGAGCATAACAAAGATTGGTGATTTGAATTACAATAGACAAATTATCAAGAGTATAATCAAATATAATGTGAAGAATGTGACCAATGTGCCTAATCAAAACTATAATCAGGCATTAACAAATGTTATCTCATATATCACCCACTCCAGTTGTCTTTTGAATGTGACTATAAGACAGTGAGTCTTCTTTAGGGTAGAAAGCCTTTTTAATTTGAGCAGTGAGCTCTAGGTAGTGTGCCTAAATGCATATGGATTCCATTTGTAAACATTTATTTTTAGTATACTCATATTATGGATTAACCTCTACTATGGTTTTTCCCCTAATAGGGTTTCCATGTAAAAATCCTTATACTATGTTGTTGTGGTAGATCACCTTATGTTTTTGAATCTTTCTTTTGGTTGAAAGCTATAAGTAGTTTAAATATCACACTAATAAAGTTAAATTTTGTAGAACACTGATTTTCCCCCCCTCTTAGCGTTCCTTGATTTTGACAATTGGTATTAGAGCCTAGTTCCTCGGAAGAAGTTTAATAGCTTGCGGAAGATCTGGGAAGGTGATTCAATGGATTCTGGTAGTCTTCATCAAAAAAAATTTGTGACACTAGATAATCTTGCTCAGTCCAAATATGAAGTTTGAGAATTGCAAGCAAGCCTCATGAATGTTGAGAAATTCATTCAATCGTTGAAAGATCAAATCAATAATTATAGGGAAAAGAGAAAAGAACTCTGTGATGAGCTTAAGTGGAAAGAGAGTAAAAGAATGGAAGATGAACACCTACGTCAAGCCTTGAAGGAAATACAAAAGAATGTGAAAATCTCACTAGAGATAATGTTGTCCTAAAGTATGAGTTGGAATCTATTATGATGAGGATGACCAAGGAGATTGAATCTAGAGAATATTACTATCTTCGAAAGAAAAATTTGATGAATGCAACAAAATTAATGGTGGATTCAATTAGTTGGAGCTTGAATTGCAACAATCTAGAATCAATGAAGAAAATCTTGAAAGATAGATTGTTATTCTCAAGGATGAACTTTCTACTGCAAATGAATACATGAAGAAGTTCAATATTAGCTCAGCTAAGCTTGTTGAATTGATTCAAAGTCAGAAGATTGGAAGTGACAAACAAGGTCTTGGATATGAGAAAGGATAAATATTTGGATCTAGTCAAAGGAAATTTAGGCCAGGAAATCAAATGAGAAAATCTAGAAGGTATCGAGTAAGATAACCCAATGCTCAAAAGTTCAATAGATACTATTTTGTTTGCAATAAATTTGGTCATATGGCTTCTCAACGTAGAAGTAAAATCAATCCAAGTGGTCCATCATTCTCAGGTCAGTGCTTCAATTGCAATAAGTATGCTCATAAGTCAATTGAATGCAAAAATATGACAAAAATTCTTTTCAATAGAAATGTTAGATGTTATGCATGCAATAGATTTGGCCATATTGCTAACTAGTGCAGATCAAGAGAAAATAAATGGAATAACTAGTTTGGACAAAGAAATTTCCGGTCACATTGCAAGATTCTATAGAAGCATGAATGGTTTGGTAAACAAAGGGAAAAGTATGAAAAAGGATGTTAAGGGAAAAGAAAAAGTTATTGTGGATGAGAGTAGGAATCAAATGATGAAGGCATGAGTGAAGAAGAGTGTTCCTGATGAAGGAAATAAATCCACACCAGAATCTGGTGTTGAAAATTCCTTTGGGAATTAGTTTAAGGCCTTTGGCCTAGGGGGAGCTCTCAAGAAAATATTTTACCTCCCTATCAGTAGTTGCTACTAGAATGTGGAAAATTGCAATGACTGCATTAATGATCTATAGATCTTTTGGGAACCCTTAAGGAGGAAATTTATGCAAAATTGAAGGATCGCAGAAGAATTTTGATTCACAGACTGGGTGATCCCACAATACTAGTTTACAATTTTGGGAAAACTCGACAACGAACTAATTATTTTTAGCTAAATCTTCAGTTTCAGTCTCCTATAGCGGCTAAACTATGAGGAATTTGAAGATGATGAAAACTAGTGATTTGTGATGTTTTGTTTATATATTCTAAATATTATTTTTTCATTTTTTTGGAATCAAATTGCACTTATTTTTTATCTCCTTCGAAAATTAGTTTTTTTTAATAACAAAATTTTTAAGGAGTGATGCTTACCGTATAACATAAATTTTTTTATATGAAGGATAAAATTCTATTTTTTTCGAATTTAGATTTGTATCTATGATATGAAGCACTTTAATTTGGTTTTATAGTGTTTTATTGAATTTTTTTCCTTAATCAAGTTTTGAGGTAAAACCAATTACAATTTAGACATAGGCGAACCGTATACAACATAAAAAAAAATTTATGTATCGAAATTCATTTTTTTTAAATGGATCAAGGACATCAATACCCAACCCAAACATATTTTTTAAAAAATGATTTTGATAATCTGCTATTTTTCCACATGTATAGAACAAAGAACTTGATTTTTAGTGGAAAACCTATGTTTAATAAAACTAAAAAAACAAATACATAATAAAACCAAAACATATTAAAATTATATTTTTTGGATAGCTCATTCTGAGGACTACCATCTTCTAGTTGGATCTGTGAAGTATCCTCCATTTTCATCCTTAACCTAAGCTTCGAAGGGAAAAAATCTGGAGTCTTTTTGTGTCAAAGGGTGGGAAGGTGGGAAAAGGGGGCTTCAAGTGAACCTAAGGCGTTCGCTCGAATCCCCAAGGGTTTGATTGAACCCTGGTTCTCTTGAACCAGGGTTCGAGAAAACACCCTTTCCACAATGGGAAATGTGGTTTCCCACATGCAAAGGGGTTCGCTCGAACCCTGGTTCGACCAAACCCCTTTTGGGTTACTTCGAACCTTGAGTATGCTCAAACCCCTCAAAATGATTTTTTTTTGCATGCGTTTTTTTTGGAATTTTTCCTTCCTCACTCAAATTGTAAACCACTTTTGTGGGTTCACCCACTATGAAAATAGGGTATTCGGAAGACCTAGGGAAAAAGCATTTATTGCGATAAAAAGTTAGGTGTGTGAATGATAAAAGGTTATTTCTATTCCTCATTTGTCACATTGCATTTTGATAAGAAGTTTGGAGAGCTCTACAAGTGAATTTCGGCAAGATACAAGTCTAAAGGTGATTCGGTGAACAAACCCTAATCAGTCGAAAGGTATTTATCTGCAAAACATGTGAACTTGAAATTTTTGGAAATGGCTGATCCATTAGTCATTGATATTAAGGATAGACCCCGCCTAAAATTCAAATGGAACCCATTAAAATCCATTGAGGCTTAAGCATTAGGTGTGTTTTCTTCCATTTTGTATGGTGTTGTACACATTGAATATATTAGGGAATATATTCATGCAAATTTTGAGGAGTTAGGAAGCTCCAAATTGTTAAATTTATACATAAATCAAATTATGGGAGAAGATCTCTATGTAAGGCCCAAATTTAAGACTTTGGATGAGAATAAGTTCACACAAATCATGAATTTTCCCGTTTTCGACAAAAATGAATGGGTTTGATACATATTAAGTCAAGTGCATGTTGTTAAATTATCCCTTCAATATCACAAGAGAAGCTATAAGCATTTTTATTGGTTTGAATTCATCTATTGGGTTACCCACATTGAAATTTGTGAAGAACCAAATAGTCATTGAGGTAACTAGTTCCACTTTCGAAAAAAGAGCCATGACAATTAATGACATCATTGAATTGGATGTAAAAATTTCTTCTATGGTTATTAGATATAAAATCTATCACTCCAACCAGGATAACTCTGTATTTGGTACTACAATCTATGCAGCTTATCAAATGATCAAGGAAAATGCAAAATATGACTTATGCGAGTTACTCCAGAGCCAGCTACTTGAAAACCTTGGTAAAATCAAGAAGGACAAGAAGAAATTTTTGAAGTATGGCAATCTACTATTATGTATATTCTTCTACTTTATGAATGAAGTTTTGGGAGTTGGTAAAGTGCAATGGGAAGGTGACGGATTGGTAGTTGTTCAAATCAAAGTCATCTTATATAGAATTGGAGATAGAAAAGCAAAGAAAACTGCTATCTAGGGCTACCTCAAAAGATTTCAGAGTGAAATGCAAGCTAGGGAAAGGATTCCTACATATATTATGGAAAATTATAAGGACACTATTTCCTTCATGGTTGACATTGATTAGTGTTTGATGGAAGCAAAAAAACCTAGAATAGTTTGGATAATGCCTATGGGATATGAGGTTGAAGAACACATTTTGGAGTTGTATGCCCAACACTTGTTGAGTAAACAATAGGATCTGACAAAATATTTTTTGTACATTTGAAGAGAAGAATCTGCAAGTGCATTCAAATAACTGAAGAAGACTATGATAGTTAGAAAGGTGAGAAAGGAAGTTGAAGATTTTGTAGAAACCATTGGCATATCAGTTAAAGCAATGAGGGAAGCTAGGAAGAAAAGAGAACAAGATGAAGAAGAGAAGCCTGATAGAACTAAGTCAACTAGTATGGCAACATCTTCTACCAGATCTAGATCTACAAGGAGCTCTGGACCCTCATTCAGTCCTATAAAGAAATCAAACACAGTAAAAGCTCAAGTCAAGACATCTGAAAGAGAAGGAAAGAGGAAGAAGGATTAAAGAACAATATTCCATGTTGTTGTTGAAGATGATGAAGAAACTAAATGAGATGAATAAGTAAGAAAGATCAAGCATAAGGGCACAAAGGCATCAAAAGTATCTAAGGACAAGCCCTTCGGTGAAAAAAAATCCAAGAAGAAGGTGAAAAATGATAGATCGGGTATGAATGTAAAGGAAGTGGAAAAAGATTCAATTAATGATGGTAATCTGAAACCACTTTCTAAATGTATGACACTTCTGATAGTGTCGGTCAAAGAACTCTTGAAAAAACCGTAATAAAATATTTGAATATTTTCAATATGACTCATAGAAATAATGTAAGATTTACCTAAAGGGATATACAAAGTCTTAGAAATGAGGAGAGCAAATACAAGAGCTAAAGATGAATGAATGAGAGAACACATACTTGCCTATCTATGTCTAGTAATGTCAATAAAATAATTGAAGAAAATCCTCAATCATGCTGAAAAGGATTTTAAGAGAAAATCAAGGGTGAATAAGCTTATGATCAAGAAGACTGAGGAAGTAGCAAAAGACACTAAGAAAATTCTTAAGACAATTTTGTTGAAGAACACATATAACATTGTCTCTAAAGAAACTCATGATCTGAAAGTTCAAGATGTTCAGACTAATATTGAAAAAGTGAAAGAAGACACAACCAAGGATAGTCAAAATCCTCTAGATATGGAAGATACCAAAATTCCCATGGAGACTAAAGCTCCTAAGGATATTTCAGCTGAAGAAATAGAGATTCCCAAAGTCAAGCAAGAATCTAAGATTGAAGAAAAGAAGGTTGAGGCAAAGGAGGTTGATATGGAAGCAAGAGACACTACAAAGGTAGTAAATAACTTTTTAGAAGAACAACAGGAGGATTTTGACCCTGAATCGGTTAAAGGTCCTATCAACTTGTCTAATCTATCTCCTATTCAAAATATGAAGGTGGAATCATTTGCTCAAACCAAGGCAAGGGAGGAGATATTGAAATCTCACATTGAGGACAGTGAGCTGCTAAGTCTTGCATTTGATATCTTGGAGAAGATCATGCACACACATGTCAAGGAATCATCCAATTCTCCCTCCGGTCAGCTGAAGAAACTTATCAACCCTATAAGTACTCACTTTGATTCTCTTGAAAAGTCAGTTGAGCATAAGGTCCAAAATGAATTTAATGCAAATAGGTTCAGTAGATTGAATTTTATGATTACTAATGATAAATCCTTATTAGCTACCCATGAAAAGAAAATTCAAGGTGCATTATCTAAGGGTGGAAATATCTATAAGTCATGCTTATCCTTGTAAAAATTCACTCAGGTCACTGAGAAGAAAATTAAGGAATATGAGAAACAGTCACCAAATATTTCTCTAACGTTTGATCCTATAACCATTTTGGTGAGTAAGCAAGAGGATCAGATCATATCCTTTCTTGAAAAAATTAAAAGTTTGAAGCATGAAAAAGACAAAATTTTGGAGAGGGTATGTCAGCTCAGAGGACTAATTGGTCCTAAAATAGAGACAATGCTCAGTGCATTGAAGGAAGCATAGGATGCTATGGATGTCAGTGATTCGACAAATCTTGAGTCAGTAGAGATGTAATCCTACCTATTCTGTGGTCACATGACTATTTTGGAGAGTCTCAAAAAAGGTTGGGACACTTGTTCAAGCCTATTGAAGAATAATTTTGTAGACATATTCAAGTCCATGTAAGTTAGAAAAACATGTTTGTACATATACAATTTTATATGATTTTTGGTATGTGGATTCCCGTCTGTGCAATTTATGTCAAAGGGGGAGTGTGGAACACTAAAAAATGTCATATTCATCTCAGGCGGAGTTGTGAATAATTTTTATTTTTTTTAAGTTTTGAGGATTGTAGTGTATTCATGTTGGTACTGATTTTGACACTTAGTCATTTTTCATTAAGTGTTGCCATCAATGCTAAATGGGAGATTGTTGGAAAGAGACACTGCATAATTCATTTGGTGTTTTCATTGATGGAAACCCTAGTTAGTAATCCCATCCACACCTCAGTTTCTTACTTATATCGGAAGTCAGATTGCATATATGTTTTATCTATCAAACCTAAAATAGGGCATCTGAGATAGTTGTGTACATTGAATCATATGTAATTTCATGTTGTCATTTTGTGTTGTCGATCTTAGGGAGGGTCTTTATATGTATGAACTATCTTATCATTGAATAATCAGGCTTCACACTAATTTTTGTGCAAGTTAGAAAATCCGATGTATTGATTTTCAATCTAATAATGCATAAAGGATGACTAGATGAGTTTAGCATATTGTGGATATTAGAGGCATAATTGTTTAAGGTGTTTCATGTTTGAGACATATTGTTCTGGATCCTTACTATGTTTTGGCCAACATTATTTGATTCACATTGATAATTACCTATGGATTGCATCGACAGTTTGTGCATGTTTCATATTCTGTTAAAGCCGACATGTAGTTGTTCTATTCTCTAGTTGTGAATATATATAATCAATTATTCATATTATTTTGAGATATGATGTGAGAGTTAGAAGTATTATAGATCGATTGTGCATATTTAAACTTGAGAAAAACAAAGATTGGTGATTTGAATTAAAGCAAACAAAGTTTCAAGAGCAGAATCAAACAAAATGTGAAGAATACGACCAATGTGCTTAACCAAAACTATAATCAAGCATTAGCAGATGCTATCTCACAGTTCATCCACTCCAATTGTATTATGAATGTGAATGCAAGATAGTGAGTCTTCTTTGGGGCAGAAAGCCTTTTGTATTTGAGCAGTGATCTCTAAGAAGTGTACATGAATTCATGTGTATTCTATTTGTAAACACTTATTTTGAGTATAATCATATTGTGGATTAACCTCCAACATGGTTTTTTCCCTAACAAGGTTTACATTTATAAATCCTCATGTTATGGTGTTGTGGCTGATCGCCTTATGTTCTTGCATCTTTCTTTTGTTTCAATGCTATAAGTGGTTTAAAGATCAAGTTAGTAAAGTTAAATTTTTTAGAACACTGATTCACCCCCCTTCTCAGTGTTCCTTGATTCCAACAATACGTTTTAGTTTTGTGGGTAAGGGGCACCCTCTGCTATGTTAATGTGTTGCTTTTGTGATTTCCATTAGACAAGAGATCTTAGGATGCATTGAATGTTTCTATAAGATGGGTCTTATCTAATTTTTTTGTCAATTTTGGCCTTCTCTTTCAGATTTGCATCTTTAATTTTAAAGTAGTGGAAACCTTTGGTAAAGGGTAAGATAGAAATTTACCTTTCTACTAGACATTTCTTTATTTCTTGTTTTAGTTCTTCTAAGGATAGAAATACTATCTTGGATCATGGTGTATGGGATTGGGGCTCTCATCCCTTGTCTATGAGGCCTTGGGTTCATTAATTTAACCCATTGAATGAACCCCTTAATGTTATGCTTGTTTGGGTGAGATTGGTGTATCTCCCTTTATAGTTCTAGCGCCCCTCTACTTATGAGGGGATTGGTAATGCTCTAGGTCAATTCTTGAAAGTGGATATTACTTCCATTAACTTTACCCACACCTCATTTTCTAGGATCTTGGGCGAGGTTGATTTATCTCACATGTTACCTAGTCAGGTTGTGCTTCAAGTTAATGGTTGGTCTTGGTCTTAGCTAATTGATTACAAAGGCACTCATTATCACTATTTTGATACTATTCACTTAGCTTTGTACTGCCCTTGTGGCTCTCATCCTATTTCTTCCTCCACTCGGTGGAAGAATGCTCTTCAAGAAAATTTAACAGTGTACCCTATGGGTATGTCCAAGATCATGATGGATATGTGGCTAGCAACTTATTTTTACCTAAAATTGATGAAACGAAAAGGGTTTTTAAAGGAGATTATCAACTTTCCACCAATATAAATTATTCTTTACTTTAAATTTAATAAATAATTATTATTTATTTTGTATTGAATTATGACTAAAGTGTTGATTTTTAGGCTGATTGAAAAACATCTATAGCTTTCAAACAGTATCACATTTTTTGAATCTAAATAAGGCATCACATTCTATGATTTGCATAGT
The DNA here is from genome assembly GCA_007115665.2 of Sequoiadendron giganteum. Lineage (NCBI taxonomy): Eukaryota > Viridiplantae > Streptophyta > Pinopsida > Cupressales > Cupressaceae > Sequoiadendron > Sequoiadendron giganteum. The sequence continues at coordinate 139,343,137 of CM021106.1, forward strand.
ATAAGATTAAAAATGAAAAAAATGAATTTCATGAATTTTTTGACCAAGTTAAGGTGGTCATACATACTAGTCTTTATATTTTTTTAAACATTTCATAAATTTTTTATAATTAATTATTTACTTGGAAACCAATTACAAAGAAATATGCATCACATTAGGACATGAGTCCTCTACTTATATCTAAAATATTATAGAAAAATATTTTCATTTTAATGTGGTTAGGGTGGTCAGACAGACACCTACTTATTTTTCCCTGAAATTTAAGTAATACTGTATTGAAATTTTATATTTTCACAAAATAGATTTTTTTTTTTTTGAAAATAAACCTAGTAATTTCTAAACTACATTCAATTTTCTACAAATTATATTCTTACATATGTTTGAAATAATATAGATAACTTATTCAAATTTTCCTGTCAAGATGCCTAACTCTGATTTTTTCTGAAATTTTTGCCACTTAAAGGCCTATTTTTTCCATGATGATCCTGTACATTCCCCTATTGATGCTTTTTCTTCTAATAATGGAGATTATATACCACCTTCTTGTTATATGCAGTGAAATAATCTAGTTGTTGATGTTGCAAGTTCCCGTATGGCTTCTGATGTATTTTTTTGGACAAGACAACTACTGTTGCTAAGTGTGCTACCTCCTTTGAGATCCCTATTACCCCCATTCTAGAAAATGGAATTTTATCTTGAAATAATGATGCTTCTAGAATAGATTTGGATGCTTCACTTGAAGCATTTTTTTCTCCTCTTGTAAGTTAATTTGGAGAGGATTCTCCCCCTTCTTATTTAAGTTTTTCTAATCTGACTTTTGATTCCTCTTGGATAATGGTGTAATGTAAAAAAGAAATATTTTGCTAAGAGGGTCTCAGTTTTGATTAATATTACATTGGAGACAAGGTTGTTGGGTTCTAGATTTAGTGCTTGAGTGATTCCCCTTTGGTTTTCCTCTTTTTTTTTGCTATGGCTAGTGGCTATGTTCTTCCTACTACCCTTTTTTCTCTTTTTATTCTTGTCTACTTGTTTCTAACTAGTTGTTGTGTTTGTCCAGTCTATTTTGTTGGGATGTTTAGCTCTATTGTTTTCTTTGTTAGGGATTAGGGCCATTCCCCTTCTTGTCTAATAAAAAAATAAGAATAAATTTAAGTGTAGATCGACTCATTTCAATTTGAATTTCAAGAATATTATATCACCAAATATTGAAATTGAATTCACATCACACAAGATAAAGGTCATACCTAACTTATGACCTAATTTTTCAGAAAAAAAACTAATGCTATGAAACCCTCACCATTAACTAGCACTAATTTTATATATTAGGACTAATATATTAGCTATATATATGGTTGCAATATATTTTAGCTATTTTTCGGTTGTATACTATCATAATGTTGTTCTTCATTGGTGGAAGTTGTTCTACGACGTGATTAAGCATAGGGTATGTGCGGGATCATCATGGAAAAAATAGGCCCTTAAGTGGCAATAAAAAGATAGAAAATCAGAGTTAGACAACTTAACACAAAAAATTGTATAAGTTATCTATATTATTTCAAAAAAATGTAAAAATAGAATCTGTAGAAAATTCAATGTAGTTTCTAAAATATTAGACCTTTATTTTATTTTTTTAAATCTATTTGTTGAAAATTTGAAATTTCAATGCAATAGTATTTAAATTTCAAGGTAAAAATAAGAAGTAGGTGTCTATCTGACCACCCTAACCACAATAAAATGATAATATTTTTTTATAAGATTTTAGATATAAGTAGAGGACTCATGTCCCGATGTGATACATATTTTTTTATAATTTTTTTCCAAGTAAATAATTAATTATGATTTTTTTATTACAACTTTTAAAAAATATACAAGCTCATCTGTCCAACCACCTTAAGTTGGTCAAAAATTAATGAAATTCATTTTTTTCTTAAATCCTATAGTATGCGAAGCATAGAATGTGACACATATTTCAGATTCAAAAAATGTGATACCGTTTGAAAGTTATAGATTTTTTTCAATCAGCCTATCAATCAGGACTTTATTCACAATTCTAATAGAAAATGAATAATAATTATTTATTAAATTCAAAGTAAAGAATAATCTATATTGGTGGAAAGTTGAGAATCTCCTCTAAAAACCCTTTTCATTTCATCAATTTTGGGTAAAAAAAAAGTCATCAACCACATGAGCCATCATATGGCTTATAGATCGCCCCTTTTTGGCCCATCATGATCCTGCACATACCCCATAGTTCAATGCATTTCTCTCATATCAACACAATGTTGCAAGTGAAGGAAAGTTATTGAATTCATAAGCGCCTCAATGATTATCTAGGTGTATTTAGCAGGTTCAAGAAACATCTTTAATAGAAAAATTATTGAATATTATAAATTCAACAACACTCTTTCATCAACTGAGAACTGCACATTTTATTTATTTATTTCTTCACACATCTCAAGATCATTTGTTCAAGTATAATATCTCATTTTACTTCAAAAATTTTGGTTAGGATCTTTGTAGCTTCCATAACTAAGAATTATAAAAGGTCATTTATGTGAATGTTAATTTAAGGATCCTCAATACATAAACAATCAGTTTATATACAAGTATAGTTTATAAGAATTTAGAGATTGTGGAGATAAAAAATAAGCACAAGTGAACAATGTAAAATATTGTATATAGTCAACATAAATGTTCAAATGAGGAAGCATTGAATATATAGGTAAGGAAGAGGTAATCAACCTATCATTTGGATTGGAAACTACCCCATGATTTGGCACAAATGAATAGACAAGTATCCTATAGGTGTCAACCTATGGATCACTAGGAATGTGCAAAACAACAACCTATTTGACCAAGTCATAAACCTTAATGCCAAGTGTTGGGTGACCTTTGAGGTGACATAGAAAGTCTTCCAACCTCAAAAGGTATGTACATTAGGTTTACCAAACAACTTGGTAACCTCTAGAGGCCTAAAAGGTTAATCATTCAATTAGACAAGATGTTGTCTAACCTCAAAAACCTAAGTCCACTTAATTATAGTGAATAGATAAAGTATTCACTTTAACACCCCCTTAAGTGATACTTGGGGAGATAAAAAAAATTCCAATACATAAAAATGGGTTCTATCTATGAGGCCATGTTAGGTACCCATGTAAAACATTTCTCATAAAGTGGAGAAAAGGAGAAAACCTAGTGAGAAAAGGTTTTCTATCCAAAAGAGAATGAGAAGGATTTAAGATGTTGTAAAAATATATCCCATGATGATAGGAACATCATGATGAATAACTCCTAAAGCATGTACAAGCTGTAAAATATGCCAAATATGAAGTGGTGTTTGCTTCAATCAATGAACCTCAAAAAAATATAGACCAATATAAGAGAAACAAACACTACATGAGTGAACATATGAATGCTACTCAAACATTAATAAACAAAGAAAATAAAACTATGTGAAGTTGAAAACATAGATATTACTATGATTAGGAGTACTAGAATCTCATAAAATATGATTCATTGAAATAATCCCCCATATGAGAGATCAAGATAGAAGGTCTATGTGACCCCCCAAAAAGAAGGTTCCTTCATTGGTTCACTGAAACAAGCATTAGAATAATACTTTCATAATTCCCCATTAATGATAATATATATATTAGACCAAATAAAATCAAGCACAAAGGTGTACAAGGAATTTAAACCCAGAATAGATCCAAAAGATGTAAAAGAAATTAAAAAAGTGTGTGCATCAAAGCACACATAGATGAGGTGAGAATCAGGAGGATCCATTGTTGTGATGGAAAATGAAGGAAACATGCACCATGTGGAAAGAGTCATGAGGATCCATAATTTTGATGTCAATTCAAGGCTCTACACAACCCCCCATTACACTTTATAATATGGTGTATGTATTAAAATTCCCAAATTCCTTCCCTATGGAACACATTAAATTTTTGTGGCACTTTATATGAATGCATTTACAAGATTAATTTTATGTCATTTATTGTATGAGGTAAATAATAAAGGCATAGATTAATTCTATCTTTCAAACCTCAAGAAAAAGACAAAAATAGAAAATGAAAAATCCCCATTAGAATGACAAAAAATGACCCCCCTTACAACATTTTGACAACTATGGGAAGAAAATATCCTTCCACTTACAAACCTATGTGAAAGTCATAACAATTAAAAAAATATGAACAATTAGCATAAATTGCTAGAAACAAATAATGGTAAACACAAATGTTTATGTATTTTCTAGATTTATATGATCTCATCAACTAACCTTCAACATCATAATATCTATAAACTTGGTTTTCAACAGGGATGCCAAAATTCCACTTAACATTCTCTTTTTCTGGTAACAAACTCAGAAAGTAAAATACAAAACATATGAGTAGAAACCCAAACCAAAAATTATAATTCTCAACCAAAGACATTCAAAAATTTTCAATTAGATTTCCATTACTAGGCTACACAAATCAAATTGCTTATTTTCCTTCACCATCATGTGTGCAAGATATAAAACAATAGCTGAAGTAGAACCTTCAAGATTTCTAAAATAGGTTTTGTAGGTGATGTTATAAGAAACATACCTTATGATGCAGGAGCATCCTTGGCTCTTGGAAATTTTGCATCAACCAAAAATATTTTCATTCAGTTTTGTTCTTGTTCTTGTTCAAGTTGGCAGATCCGATATTTCTTCATGTTTTCTCACCATATCTCATGGATTTATGGATTCATTGTGGACATGTTCAATTTCATTATGAACTGATTGGATCTTTTCCAGCGAGTTATCACTTCTGGATTAAGTGAGTTTTGGGAACTAGCCCCGAAATAATTTCAAACTTAATGACTAGTTTGATCGATCATTTGATCCTTTCTATGACTTTCGGATCCTCATGGTGTGTTTCAATTTGTCTTGTGGAGTGTCCCAACCTTAAACTTAGGTCCACTCTTCATCATACACATCTACCATGGAAGAAATTCAAATTTGAGGCTGACCTATTCCTACACATGTTACGTTTCCTTCATCAGAGATTGTAATGATCTTTGGCTGACGCAAATGTTTTCTTGACCTGCAGATATAATATAAAGATTTTAATAGATCATTGGGATAGGAATCAATCAAGTTTAAGTAGAATAAGAAGAATGTATGCTTCGATCTGTATGATTTTCGCTCGCATGTATGAGCACTGTATTTTGAGTATGTTGTATCAGGCATGTGAGCCGAATTTGTAAGCTCGGATGTGGCTGACTATATGTAATCAAAATTTTGATAATAAGAATGTGTGTATCTGCATTTGCCTCCATATTCTATGTTGCTTATATTGTGTTACTCTAGTTGCAAAGTCCACATTTTTCTCTTTGAGGACCCTCCTACCATGGTTGCACCAAATTGGTATCAGAGAGAGATTTGTTCCTTGCGAGATCATTAGAGTTTGCAAAGTTTTGTTGAAGATTTTTTGAGGGTGGAATACTAAGGATCCAACCTATGGCTGCAGAAGACTTGTGTTAAGATGGTGGGAAGAAGAAATGATAGAGGAAATGGAGCACGTGGAAATGTAGACCCAGCTATAATGGAGATGTTGAGAGGGATTGATGCTAGATTGGAAATAGTTGAAATGTCCCAGAGAAGAGGTCAACCAGTTAAGGATGTGAGTGATGAAGAAGTAGAAGAATATGAATAAGTTTCAAGAGAAGAGAATCCTGGCCTTGATCAAGGAGAAGAAAGTTTCATAAGAGCCCTTACCAGAGTGAACACTAAGCCACATTTCAATCCACTAGATTATAATGGTAAGTTGGATTCAAATGAACTGCTTGATTATATAATAGAGATGGAAAAGTATTTATTTTGAAGGTACCCCAAAAGACAAGAAGGTGAAATTTTCTTGTACCAAGTTGAACGGACATGCATCCCTTTGGTGGGAACATTTGCAGATAGATAGACAAAGAAAAGGAAAGGAGAAGATAAGATCATGGGATTGGATGGTGAATAAATTGAGGACAAATTTTATGCCTATAGATTATCAGATCAGTTTGTTCAAGAAGTTGAAAAATATGAAGCAAACAAAATGAAGTGTGGCAGAGTATACTGAGGAGTTCTATAAGTTGAACATCAAATCTGGACATTTAGAGGATGAGATTGAGCAAGTAGCCTGATATGTAAATGGTTTGAGGTTGTCTATTCAAGATGAGATTAGTTTGATCAGGTTGTTGAGTGTGGAAGAAGCATATAAATGTTCCCTAAAAGAATAAGAGAAGCTAAACAAAAGATATGAGAAGACACAGAGAGGAAGAGGTGGAAAATTTCAGAGAGGAATAATATTTACTAGAGGAGGAAGAGGATCTTTTCTAGATCAGGACAAGGATAAGGAGGCCAGTAAGAATGAGAATTCATACTGAAGAGATGATGGAAAATCTTACCGAAGAGGAGGACATGGTGGTTACCAAAATGAAGGATATAGAAAAGAGTATTTTGGGTAACTTATTTTAAATGTGGTGGAGAAGGACATAGAGCCTTTGAATGAAAATAGGGAGAGACAAGCAAAACGATTGATAAAATTAGAAGAACAACCTTTGTTGAGGAGGATCATGTTGAATAACCTAATCAACTAGAAGAAGGAGAAGTGTTGGTCAATAAGAGAGTATTGTGTCAAAGTGAATTGGAGAAGGAACCATTACGAAGAAATAATTTGTTTAAGACCAGATGCAAGGTAGCTGATAAATGTTGTAAAGTGATTGTTGACTACAGGAGTTCTAAGAACTTGGTTTCTAAGGAAATTGTGGCCAAATTGAATTTGGAAAGGTTGAAACACCCGAAGCCCTATAATATAGCTTGGATTCAAGATGAGCATAAGATATTGGTAAGTGAACAATTTTCAGGGTGATCCCACAATACTAGTTTATAATTTTTGGGCAAACTGGACACTGAACTAATTTTTTTTATCTAAATATTCACTTTCGGGCTTCTACAGTGGCTAAACCATGAGGAATTTGAAGATGATGAAAACTAGTGATTTGTGATGTTTTGTCTATAGATTATAAATATATTTTTGTCAATTTTTTTCGAATCAAATTGCACTTATTTTTCCATCTCCTTCGAAAACTACTCTTTTTTTTTAAATAGCATTTTTAACTATAATTTTCTCAAATTTATTTTTTTAACTATAATATATAGCACTTTCATATGGTTTTATAGTGTTTTATTGAATATTTTTTCCTTAATCAAGTTTCAAAGTCAAACCAATTGAAATTCAGACATAGGCAAACCTTATACAACAAAAAAAAAAATTATGTATCAAAATTCAATTTTATTTTTGTAGTGGATGAAGGACATCAATACCTACCCTGAACATATTTTTCAAATTTTTGTTTTGATAGTATATTATTTTTCCACATGTGGAGAACAAAGAGCTTGATTTTTGGTGAAAAACCTATATTTAATAAAACTAAAAAAATACATACATAATAAAACCAAAACATTTTAAAATTATATTTGTTGGATAGCTCATTCCAAGGACTACCATGATAATTTGAAATAAATTTTAAATGAATTCATTTGATCCCCAAAAATTCAAATCAAAAGTGATTTTTTATCAACATTTTGATAGGTGTAAAGGAGACTCTATTGTAGGTATGGTTTAAAACTAGCAAGGTTCTATCAAAGGGGGTTTGATCTAAGGTGGTTTGATGAAACCCTCTTCAATTTTAATCCTTAAAATGGAAATTTTAAGGCTTAAATCATTATAATTTCTAAAAATATGTGATTGTAAACCAACTTTGTGGGATCGCCCTTCTGTGAAGTTGAAGATAGGAAATTACCATGATGAAGTTTTGTGTGATATCATGCCTATGGGTGTATGCCATTTTTTTTTTGGAAGGCCTTGGCAATATGATAGACAACCTATTCATAATGGAAAGAAGAAGATGTATACAACTGTTGCTAATGGGATGAAGTAGACATTGTTACCATTGTAGGATGTTCCTTAAGCTGAGATTTGTATGAATGCTAGAGTTTTTTTGGTTGATGGAATGTGATTTATTGATGGATTGAGACATGAGACCATGTGATATGCCTTGGTTCCTAAGAAGGTTGAAGACTTGAAGCATGCAGAAGAATAAACAGAGGAGATAAAGGAATTGTTGATAGAATATGAAGCTATCATTTTAGATAATGTACCTAATGGGTTGCCACCTGTGAGGAGTATTAGTCATTGCACAGATCTGATTCCTAGAGCTAGTTTTCCTAATAAAGAAACACACCAGATGACACTGGAAGAGAATGAAGAATTGAATAGACAATTGCAAGATTTGTTGAGAAAAGGTTTGACCAAAGAAAGCTTAAGTCCTTGTGCAGTATCTATTGTATTGGAACATACGAAGGATGGAGAATGGAGGATGTGTACATACTCTAAAACTATAAACAAGATCATAGTGAAGTATAGATTTCCTTTGCCCTGGATGGATGATATTATGGACTGCTTGAGTGGAGCTAAGTACTTTACAAAGATAGATTTGAACAGTGGATATCATCAAATCAAAATCAAGGAAGGGGATGAATGGAAAACAACATTCAATAAAAATGAAGGATTGTATAAGTGTTTGGTAATGCCTTTTGGACTTACAAATGCACCAAGTACTTTCATGAGGTTGATGAATGAGGTATTAAAGAGATTCTTGTGTAAGTTTTTGATTGTTTATTTGGATAAAATTTTGATTTTCAGTAAGACTAGAGAAGATCATTTGTTCCACATAAGACAAGTTTTGCAGAGGTTGAGGGAAGAGCTATTGCTAATAAACATTTAGGAGTGTAGTTTCATAAAGGAATAATTGGTATATCTGGGATTTATGATATCTGGGGATAGATTGAAGATGGATCTTGAGAAGGTAAGAGCTATTTTTGAATGGGATACACCTGAAACTATTAGAGAAGTAAGATAATTTCAGGGATTGGATAGCTTTTACCAAAATTTCATTAGGAATTTAAGTTCTATTTATAGTCCTATGATAGAAACAATGAGAGGAGATATAAAGGATTTTAGGTTGACATTTGGAGCAGACATAAGTTTTGAGTTGTTGAAACAAAAGGTGATTGAGTAGCTTGTGTTTGCTTTACCAAATTTCAATAAGGTATTTTAGGTAGACTGTGATGCAAGTGGAAATGAAATTGAAGCATTGTTGAGTCAAGAAGGAAGACTAGTAGCCTATTTTAGTGAGAAGTTGAATGATTCTAGGTATAGGTACTCAATATATGATCAGGAGTTTTATGCCATAGTTCAAGGTTTGAAGAAGTGGAGACATTACTTGTTGTCTAAGGAGTTTGTGTTGTATACTGATCATCATGATTTGCAATACTTGAATATTCAAGGTAAGTTAAATTAGAAACACATGAGATGGGTGGAAATATTGTAGAGTTATTCTATTTTTTTGATGAATTAAAGAACTTGCATGAGGAAGACCCAAATTTTGTGGAACCTTGGAAAGCTTGTAAAGAACCAATCTTGGAGGATAGAAGCCAGTGGTTGGATTATTTCATTCAGGAGGATATGTTGTTCAGAGGAAATCAGTTGTGTATACCGCAAATCTCAATGAGGGATAACTTGGTGAAAGAGAAACAGAGTGGAGGATTGGTAGGATACTTTGGAATTGATAAGATAGTGGCAATGGTAGGTGAGAATTAATTTTGTCCATAGATTCATAAGTCAAGAAATTTGTGTAGAGTTGCGAATATTTTCAAGTTGTAAAAGGAAGTAGTCAGAATGTTGGATTGTATAAACCTTTGACCATTCCAGAAAGACCTTGGGAGGATATCAGTATGGATTTCATACTTGGTTTTCCTAAGACACAAAGAGCTAATGATTTTTTATTTATGGTGGTGGAAAAAATTTCTAAGATGACACATTCCATACCTTGTAAGAAGACAATAAATGTAGTACATGTTGTAGACTTGTTTTTTAGAGAAGTGGTCAGATTGCATGGATTACCTAGGAGTATTGTTTCAGAAAAAAATACAAATTTTGTTGGTTACTTTTGGAGGAATCTTTGGAAGATGTTGAAGAAAGATTTAAAGTTTAGTTATACTTTTCTACCCATAGATAGATGGAAAAATAGAGGTAGTGAACAAGAGTTTGGGAATTTTGTTGAGATGTTTGGTTGGAGAGAAAACCAAATTTTGTGATTTATACCTTGCACAAGTAGAGTTTGCCTACAATAATTTAGTGATTAGGAGTACAGGGAAAAAAACATTTGAGATTGTTACTAAAGTTCATCTTAGACATATATCAAAATTGTGAGACATCAGTAAAGAACATAAAAGGAGTACAAAAGTAGAGGAATTTGAAGAACATATGAAGAAAGTGCATACTCAAGTGAAGTAGCAGTTGGAAGATATGAAATGAAAAGATAAGGAGCGAGAAGATGAAAAGAGGAGACATAAGGAGTTCAAAGTTGGAGATGAAGTAATAGTATATTTGAGGAAGGAAATATTCCCAGTTGGCACATATAGTAAGCTCAATATGAGGAAGTTTAGAACTTGGAGGATTTTGAAGAAGTTTGATTTAGGAAATGCATATGAATGAGAGTTACCAGATGACATGGGTATATAACCTATATTCAATATTGTAGATGTACATCAATACCATGAAGTAGAATATAGTGAAGAAAATAAAGTGAAATTGAAAGAAAAAATTTCATAAACAATAATCAGATGGGATAGAAGAGATTTTGGATTTTGGAGATGGGAGAAAGACTCACGAAAAAAAACACAAAGAATATCTTGTGAAGTGGAAAGGTAGACCAGTGGAGGATTCTTCTTGGATTTCTCAAGTTGAGGTAGAGCGTATTGGTTTCCCTTTGGCCCCAACAAAGTGAGGGAATCACTTTTCATTAACCCTGGATGTTTGATGCAAGAGCATCCTTGGTTCTTGTCAATCTCGCATCAACCAAAAATATTTTCATTTAGTTTTTTCCTTGTTCTTGTTCAAGTTGGTAGATCCACTATTTCTTCATGTTTTCTCACTAGATCTCTCATATCTACGGATTCATCATGTACATGTTCAATTACCTTATGGGAAGTTATTGCTTTCAGATTAAGTGACAATTTTTAGAACTGGCCTTGAAATAATTTCAAACCTAACAGCTAGTTTGATCGATCGTGGATCCTTTTCATTTCTTGTGGATCCTCACAGTGTGTTTTGATTTGTTTTGTGGAGTTTCCTTGACCTTACACTTAGGTCCACACTTAATCATATGCATCTACTATAGAATAAATTCAAATTTGAGGTTGACATATTCTTGCAAACGTTACATTTCCTTCATCAGAAATTGTAATGATCTTTGGTTGGCACGGATGTTTTCTTGACCCATGGATATGATATAAATATTTTAATAGATCCTTGGTATCATAGTCAATCAATTTTATTTAGAATTTTAAGAATATAGAGTTTGATCTATATGATTTTCGCTTGCATGTATGAGCACTATATTTTGAGCATGTTTTATCAGGCATGTGAGCCAAATATGTAAGCCCGAATGTGGCCGACTATATTTAATTGAAATTTATGATAATAAGAATGTTTGTATCTACATTTACCTATATATTTTGTGTTGCTTTTGTTGTGTTACTCTAGCTACATCGTCTAGATTGTTCTCTTTGAGGACCCTCGTACCATGGCTACACCACCTTACTACAGGATCGACAATGGTATTTATCACTAGAGCTCAAGGGTATTTTTCAATGATAGTAAGTTCCTCAACATCTCTATATTTTAATATTTTCTTCTTATGGAGGCCATCAACAATGCACAAACCAATAATAGCTTTAATGTCTTCTTTCATGTTTAAGTAGGGGTTGTCCAACACAATGCTACCATCCTTGAATCAACTCAATGGGAACAAGATAGACTCTTTGTCTACAAACTAGGAAAATTTTCCCCATAAATCCATACCCAGAGAACTTACATTCTACAACTCATTTGTCTTCAACCCTAGTCCCATTTCATTCATCTTCCAATGATCAAACTCATCCAATTCAACTCCCTTTAACTTCAGAAGAATATCACCACTAGATTCACTACCAATCAACACAAATTCCATTGTCATGCTCAGCTTCTTCAAAATTTTATCACTCTATGAAATTTCTTCTTCTTTGCAAAATGTGAGAAATGATTAGAAACTCCATCTTTTATACTTTCATAATGACTTTGTCACCAAAACGTGTGTCGATGATGCCAATAATTTTACTTCACTTTTCAATCAGTCAGAGTAATCTTTATTGTGTAACATCACCCAGATCCAAAATTTAATCATGCTGGAAACACATCAATCTTTCTTAGCAGAGGGGGAACCAATAGGATATATATTGCAAAACTCCCCCTAAGCCAAGGAAATTGGCTCAATTACCCATAGGCCATGTACTGAGATCCGGTACCATGGAAGTGTCCTCTACACTTGTTTCATTTTTTCTCCAAACCATGATTGTCTTCTTCTTAGATTCATTTGACTCTATAACTTCCCTTTTGTTCTCATAATTTTTTGGAGAAACATATTTGCATGTGTTAGCATAATATATGGGTTGACTACACTTGTAACATCCTTTTCCTAATTATAGTTGAGTGAACCCTAGGTCTGCATTGATTAGCTTTGTAACCGTAACCATAACATAAATAGCAAAAACCATGAAAGAGATTGTTCATTTCATTCTTTCTAGCTGGATTAGATAATTGACTTCTGCAATGAATTTATTTGTGACCAAACTTGTGACAATTAAAGCATTGAGTATTCTATTTCATCTTGCTTCTACATTCTACAACCTTATGTCCAAAATTTTTGCATACAAAATAATGACCATTGAATGATAAGTACCTTTGAGCATTTAGTTGGCATATTAGAGGTATTTTTGTAGATGCATTAGAGTTTCTAACCTTGCTTTACAAAAAATATTGCTTAAGCTTCAACTACTTTGTCTCCATCCTTAGTGTTCAGATTTGAGCTTTCACCGGTGAATCCAAGTTCTCCCTTATCTTCATGACATTTTTGTAGGGACAAGAGTTTATCAAAAATCATGCTACTCTCACATAATCTTGCTTCATATTTCAACCTTCTTATCTCTTGATCTAAATTTTCATTTTATTCTTCTTTTTGCTTGATGATAGCTTTGAAATTTTCTTTAGTCTTATTCCATTCTTCTATTTTTTGTTTGATGGTGTCTTTGAGATCTTCTTCTATCATTTTGTATTCATCTAACTAAATCCTTAGAGTCACAAAATTTTCCTCCAACTCCTTTAATTCCTTGTTGAACTCTTTGTGTCTTGCTTTCAATTTCTATATTTTCTCACTAAGCTTTGAGATGTAAGTATTTGTCTCGAGGTTTTCTTTCAATTCTTCATTCTCATATTTTTCACTTTCCATATCACTTAATATTGACTTCAGTTCTTCCTCAAAGTAATAATCTCTTGTCATCTATTGAAACTGCCAAGATCTCCCTCAAGTGGTTAAGCTCTATCCACAAAGTACCAAGCTCTAATACCAATTGTTGAAAAGTCTAGATAATTGAGAAGGGGGGTGAATCAATTATCCCAAAACAATTTTCTTTCTTTACTTAATCTGGAGCAATCATAAACCATTCATATATTAATTAAAACAAACATGAACATGCAAGCACCAAAAAAAACCATGAACACCAAAAATTATGTAGAAACCCAGGATGGAAAAAACCACGAAGAATTATAATTTTCAATTATAAAAAACTAGTTAAGGTGACAGTGGTTAAGGTGATTTTTACAAGGGCTCACTGTTGAGTTGCTCACTACAAGGTGGCTAATTGATGGGTGGCTCACTATCAATGGGCTCACTCACCTATACAAAACAACTGATTACAAATAGTCTCACTGAAAAAGTGAACTGATGAAGTTGCATCTACATATGCATGATTTTAGTTTTAGTTAATAACATAATCTATGTCTGCAGTAGATCCAGTCAAGAATCTTCTACACACCTTCCTTGCATAATCAGTGCAATGCAAATGACTTCTTCTTGACTCTTTCCTTCACTTCCTTCTCTAATCCTTGTCACTCAATGCTTCACACCCTTATCACTGTTTGCACATATCACTTATGTTGTTCTTCATCTTCAACCAAAAAAATGTTCTTTATATATATGCATGTCTACCCATTGAAAAAAACTAAGTCGACCACATAATATCTGCATAGTCTTCTAAGTTGACCAAACATCATTTGAATTTAGATCACCACAAAACATGTCGGCATAAGGAACAACCTTAATATATTCAATAAGGCTTGGCATGCTAGCACTGAACCCAAAGGATAGGTCGCACATAAGGATCTTCTTACCACATTACCAAGGGACCAAGAATAGGTCAACATAAGATAGCATAATCACCAAAATATATCACATTTGAATCACATTAAATATATTTTGGAGTTGATGATAACACTATAACTAAGACAAAATCTTGATTAACATCAATTTCAATATCAACTGGATAAGCACAATCTGACATACCAAAACTTGTAACATGCAACATGAAGTTCTGGATAACAAGGTTACTAGGAGTAGGATTTTATTACAACAACCTATAAAAAATATTAGCCTTCAATATTCTGCATTAAATTTCTTCCACAAATGTTCCAAAAAGAAGTACTTCTATATTCAAATCAAGAATAATCTACTCGCAATGCAATCATCATAGGATAGATCATTTTTGTATATTATCTAGTGCACAACCTTCCAAATCTAAGGTTTCTATATCAATGACAATAATGCAATATCAACAACTTCTAAACATCCCTGATCAGGGATTTTTCTACATTTCTGAGCATCAAAAACATTGTTTTTGCATTTTGTATTCCTACAATCAATTTGTTGTTTCAGTTTCTAAAATTTCTATTTTATGAGATTTTTCATATTAAGGTTAATTTGTTAAATTCACCTCATTTCTTGAATTCAAATTTGCATCATTTTCATGCTTTTTCTTAGTATAATTAGTAAATCATCTTTCCCCAAATCTATAAATTTATAATCTCTTTGCATTTGAATTCATTCTTGCATAATGGACACATGTATTGGTAATATATGGAAGTCCTTAACATCTTTCGTTGATGTCTCAAGTTGCATGTTTGGTAATGATCCTAATGCAATATAACCTAATCATGTTCAACCAACCCCTAATTAATTTCCTCATGAAATTGACATCTTAGGTGAAGATGATAATAGCATGCATGAATTCTATGAAGAGATTTTTTTCCTTTGTCTATTTTTGGTTTTTGGCTTATTTTTGTCTTTGGGATGATACACGTACAAACAGTTTATATTTCCGACAGACATGTAATGCACAACGTGGTGGTTGCAAGTTTTTTAATAATCACTTCCTCCTCAGTCAAAATTCGGAACACGTGTCAACTTGGCAGACATTTTCTTGAATTTTATTTTTGTGAATCTGAGACTATTTGCATATGTGACACGTCACCCCTTTGCACAAGGAAGCTGTATCTTGGGAGTGTTCATTTAAAGACCATCAGAATGCATTTTTCCTTTTCCAATGAAGGGATGAGAGTTGGTTCCGCCAAAGCCACTTGTGTGATTGACAAGACCTTTGTCAAACTGTCTTTCTAGGATTAGAGCGATTACGAGGGCTAATTCTATTGAAATGTCTAAACGATATAAATGTGGTAGTTAAAAGTTGAAGAGTAGGATTCCAATGACCTAATAAAGATCTAGGATCATATTCCCAAACTATCAAGTGTGAACATCTGGCAGTCATTAATACTAAGTGAGGTGGATGTTTCTCTCTTTTGGGCAGCTATATAATGTGAACAACAACATAATTAAGGGGTTCCTGAAGTTTTCCTGTTGGAAAAGTTTCCTTAGCTTTCTTAGTTAGTAGAAAAATTTTCTTTTAAAATTTTACATAACACTACTTCACTTTGGCATGATATGTTTTTCTTATGATCAAACTATTATCAGATTGGAATATGATCTCTATTTTAAAGTTTATTTATATTTTAAGTACAAGTTATTTTGAGGAAATATTTGAAACTATGTATGATATGGTCTTTTTCAATATTTATTTCTTTATATCTCTATCCAAAATAAAACATTGTGTCGTGCTTAATCTAAATAGTTTGATTATCATATTTCCATGCTATTTGTGTATATTCTTCAATTATAATCTTTAGATATTGGACTATTTCATTGGACTTCTCCATTTTCTTTGTCAGGTTATTATTTCTTCATGATATGTTATATTAGGATGAATGGTTTATGTTACTTTTTAAGATGTTCTCTATTAATTCTAGAACTTCTATGTTCTATCAGATCTTAATACACAATTCTTGCAGGTTCATTGAATGACTATATTTGTTCTTGTATTGAGCCTCTGTTGTTCGTTCTCCTCCAAAAAATGAAGGGAAGTGGTGTTTTGTGTATATCATATCACTCATAAAAGGAAACTTGTGGTTTTGAAATGTTGTAAAAGTGTTGTTGCATTGCCATTTTTATGTTTTTCTATTTGAATTTATTTCTACTCTTTTCTGAAACTTAGAAAAGAGTCAAATTTCTATTAAACTCCCAGAGATATTCAGTGAGGGGCATATTGTCCCCTTCTTGCTGCATTTCCCATAAGATTAATGGACAGGCGCAAGCTTTGATGATCAGTAGTTATTTTTCTAGCATGCACAGTGGGAATAATTCCAAAGGCCTAATTAGAAGTCAGAAATATTTCTAAATTAGACTAGAGAAAGGAAACTAGAGGTTTCATGCCTAGGGTTCAAACAAGAGCATCTTTACAGGGTAACTTTCAGAATTCTCATCTACCAACCTCAGTACCTAGAAGGAGAAGAGTCGTAAGTTTTGTATCACCTATGAGAAGCAGTAGAGTAAGAAGTAAGAGTCTGGAGTTTAGAGCCTTATCTATTTTGCATGGAGGAAAAAGTTTCCAAAGAATAATACTAGTTTACCTGATATATAGGAACCTTTTCTCCATAGCCCACGTACCCCATCTTGCTCCCAAAAACTTTGTAACCTAGGATAGTGGTAGTCCACTATTGCCACTGACTCCACCCAAAATCTTGCCCACCATACTCTCTAATTCCCTCAAGGCTATTCCAAAATTTTCTCAGGAGGACTTTAAAACTCATTCTAAGCACCTCCAAGATGTAGCGAAAGTATGTAGGGTGCACAATATCGTGGATGAAAATATTGCTATGAGATTGTTGGCTGCTTCTTTCAAAGGGAAGGCTCAAGAGTGGTATAGATCTCTGACTTCTGGTTTAGTCAGCTCATGGGATGATCTAAGAGAAAATATTTTCACGCTTTTCAGAGAAAGGAGATTGTTCCTCACTATTACATCAATTGACTATAATCAAGAGAGCCCCACAAGAAGCTATGAGTGATTTCAACACCAGGTTTAACAAAACCTAGCAGATGATCCAAACAACTGCACAACCTCCAATTGCTATGGCATTCATGTTCTTCTTAAATGCCATCAATTCAGATATTGTGGTCCTAATAATTTCCATGGGGGGAGACACTCCACCCAATTCCTACGAGGTGGTAGTACATGCAGAGAATAATTTGATAGATGTGGGAAACCTTCTACCATGACCTTCGATGCCCATTTTTGCGGAAATATCAAGCTCGCCACTTCGAGAAGAGTCTTCTTTGAACACTTTCAAGACACAAATGACAAGCTCAACTCCACTCTAGTCTATGTACCTATACCCTACAACACAGTCAAGCACATTGGGCTCTTCCTCTGCAACAACAGACCTTAATTATGAAGAGCCTAATGTGATCCTTTTCTAATGAGTTAGTTCTCATCAAGAACCAAGAAGAAGATCCTCTTAAGAAAGCAACTCAAACATACCAAGGAGGTAAACCTTCTATCAACAAAATAAAAAAAGTACATATCAAGGACCTTTGGGTCATGGTGGTCAACAAGTGGCTTTCACCAACCCAATAGTTCTAGTTTCTATGTCGTTACAAATGTTCAAGGATAGCCATAGCAAGGAGTTGATTCTAGGCCAAAATAACCTAGCAGATGATGAAAATACATGGTTTTTTCCCTACAATGATGGCCATATGTCTCAATATTTCCCCAAGGGAAATCTGTAGAAAAGGATAGCAAAGAAAAGGAAAAAAGGTGTCTAGCCAAATAGGGAAGGGTATGAGCTCTGAGATGGAGAACAGCTGATTCATAGCACAAATGCAAGGGATGTATGTAGAGTAAGAGTTGGACATTGCACCCGATCAAGCACTTTTATCTTGGATGGAAGAAGAGGATTTTTTCATGAATGATGCTCTGAAAACCAACACTCTACAAGTATAGTGGGACTACAACACAAGATCCAAGAAAAGACTCACTAGAGAATATGTGCCATAAGCTCTACCTCATTTCTAGTCTCACCAGTCACCCTTGCGTGAAGGACAACTGCCCTAGCCGATTGCTCAACTGATTTTTTAGCCAACTTAACAACATCAGATTCCACCATCACTCGACAAGTTTCCTGATAAGACATCAAACCCGTTCACAACGGATCATCTTCCTCTAAAGCCGAGAGAAAATTTTTTATTCAAACCAAATATTCAGTCGGTCGGGATGCTCAACGTAGTGGAGCAATTGAATAAGACACCCACTAATGTGTCTCTATGGGACATGATAGCTATCCCAAAGAAAAATACATTTCTTCAGGAAGCATTGAAAAAAGAACCCAAGCCTTAAGTGGGTGAAGTTTTGTCATGTGATCTATGTAAAAATAAAGGGCCTGCATCAGAACCTCAAATTCTTAAGCTCGCAGCTTATAAAAATGGCATGGATGAAGCAAAAGAGAAAGAGGCAAGCAAGCCCAAGCCCACTCCTTTCCTTTTAATGTTAATTATGGGATATAAACTTTTGCACAATAATATGATTGATTCGGGAGCCAATACAACATTCATGCCAAAGTAAGTGGTTGATTCCTTAATGCTCAAGTGTGAAGCTTTGGAAAAGAGAATCATGCAACTAGATGAAAAGAAGGTTAGGATATTTGGTCAGATAAAAGATCTATCCTTAACCTTTTTTTCGTACCCAGGCTAGATAGTTTCACAAGAGGTAGTTATAGTAAACATTCCCCCAATTTTTGGGATGTTACTTTCTAGAGATTTCACTGCAAAGTTGGGGAGATATTTGGCACTGGACTGGTCCCATTTGATATTAAGAACCAAGCATGGGGAAAATATGAAGATTCTTTTAGAATCTCTGCATCCCAAACACATAGTAGATACTATTGTTCTATGTTTTGAAGCATCGCATACTTCCTTTTTAAGACAAGAAGGATACTACATGGAAATGTTGGAAGATGAAGAAGATACAAGTGAATGGAAACTTGAAGAAGAGGTTCTCCTTAACTAGTTCATCAACTTCGACCCATTGGAAAATTTCCATGCCACGGGACTAAGTACTTATATGATATTTGATGATGGCATGGTTCATCTAAAACTAATCAAAGAGAAGGAAAGCTATGATGATCCGACGAATAATCACAAGTGGACCTATTAATTTGATGGCACTAAATGTAAAGCTAGTTTTGGAGTAGGAGTCTGATTGTTGTCTCCAACGGGATCAGAGACCCTCAAGGCCTATAAATTTTAGTTTTCATGCTCAAATAATGATGCAGAATATGAAGTGTTAATCCACGGTCTATTTCTTGCTAAGAGGATGGGTGCGAAGAGGTTACAAGTATTTGGAGATTCTGAGTTGATAGCAAGTCAAGTCCAGGAGCAAGTAGCAAAAAAATAAATGAGAATGAACGCCTAAAAACATCAGATATGGGATTTAATTGAGGGTTTTGAAGCTTTCAATGTGCAAGTTATTCCCCAATCCTAGAACAATATAGTAGATCAGATGGCTTCTATCGATCATAGTTTAAGCCAGTTTCTGATTCAAAGCAAAGTGTTGTTCACATTGTTGTCTGACCATCAATTCCCGACAACGATCAAAATTAGAAAGTGTTTAAGGATGACACCCAAATAGCCACTTTTATTCAAAAGTTGGAAGGACCTTCCGATCATTCAGAGTCAAATTTTTGACCATCCAAAGGGCGGGTCATTTAGCTAAAAGGAAATTAGCTCCCTCAAGGTTTGATTTCCCTTGAGATCATTTTTTATTCTGCAATTGTAAGGAATGGAAAGAAAAGTTTCACAACCGACAAAAAAGATTATGAAGAGTTGGATGTTAGAAAGGGTAGAAAGTTGAAAGTCAGAATAAATTTCTAGTGGGAAGAGAGAGAAAGGCTAAGAGATCTATGTTCTAGGTATGACAGAGTTATAACATGGACCTATGATGATCTCAAAGGATAAGATCCTAGCATAATCTAGCATATCATTGACTTGGCAGAAGGGACAAAACTAGTATGAAAAAAGAAAAGGCTTGTTAATCCAAAGGTTGAAGCACTGATGGCACAAGAAATCACTAAAATGATTGAGTCACAAATCATTTATTTGATTAAAACCTCAATTTGGGTGTCTAATCTAGTATTGGTTCAGAAGAAAAATAGTGACATTAGGCTTTGTGTTGTTTTCAGAGACCTGAATAAGGCCTCACTAAAAAATCATTACCCTTTTCCATCCATGTAGCAGATCTTGCAAACAGTGGCTGGTTTAGAGATGTTCTCATCGCTTGATGATTTTTCAGGGTACAATCAAGTACTTTTCAAGGAAGGCGACCAACATAAAATGGTGTTTGCCACTAAGTACAGGATGTTCAAATGTCAGCGTCACTTTTCAGTGGGCTATGGATATTTCTTTCAGGGGTTTGATTGATTCAATCATTTTGATTTATTTGGATGACCTAAAAGTCTTTTCAAAATTGAAGGTTGATCATTGTTATCACCTAGAATAGGTCTTCCAAAGATGCCAAAGATTAACGATTTCTTTAAATCCTAAAATATTTGTTTTTGAAGTACCTCAAGGTAAAATACTTGGTTTTGTAGTGTCCAAGGAGGGAATTACAATAGACTCTGAAAGAGCCAAATCTATAATGAATTTTCCCTTACTAGTAAATCAGAACATTTTACAGACTTTCTTAGGAAAGATCATTTTTTGTCAGTTGGTTCATTTTTTACTTTGTAGGCCTCGCAAGGCCCATCACGTTGATGCTAAAAAAGAATTTAATTTTCAAATGGACTCCTGAAGGCAAGGAAGCTTTCAAGTAGATAAAGGAGTCTATCTTCACTGCTTTGGTACTGGCCAATCAAGATTTTTCTAAGGATTTATTAATATATGTATACAATGGTCAACATAGCATAAATTTTGTACTCACTTATAGGGATGAGAAGGATAATGGGGAGCATCTGATTGATTTTCATTCAAGAACCCTCAAAGGTTACAAAACCATATATAACTTTGTAGAGAAACAAGCTTTCACCATTATCAAGAGTCTTAAGAAGTTTCAACACCTAGTTTCGGCCAATAAGATCACCATTTTGGTTGCTCATTTGAGTGTAAGAGAATACATCATTGAAGGAGAAATAACCAAAAATAGAGCCAATTGGATTACCAAGATCTTGGATTATGAAGTAGATATTAAGTTTATTAAGCTGGTGTAGGGAAGAGGCTTCTGTGAATATCTTGCACAAGAGTTAGGTTTTGAACCTGTCAAGGAGATAGATCAATTCTTTTCAAATCAATTTGAATTTGACGAATCCTGGGTGATGGATCAAACACTATACATGTAGAGAGGACACTACTCGACAACTCTCCCATTCCACAAATGAAGATACTAACAGTTGAAAGGCACCAGGTACATATTGGTTGAAGGAATTATATTTAAAAGGAACTATGATAGAGTATTACTCTGGTGTTTGGACAAGTACTAGGCAAAAAGGGTTTTAGATTAAAATTATATAGCAGTCCTAAGGATGAACATTTTCTGCTAAAACCACTACTTTGAAAATCATACGAGCAAGATACTATTGACCCTCAATGTTTTTTGATGCACACTATTTGGTGCAGAAATGCATCCAGTGCCAATTCTTTGATGGTAAGGGGAAAAGTTATGCTCTACCTTTAAGTCCCATTATAACTGAGGATCCCTCTACTCAATGGGGATTAGACTTTGTTAGAATGATAAATCCTATCTCCTATGTTGACCATAAGTGGATCCTCATAGTGATTGATTACTTCACAAGATGGACAGAGGCTATCGCCTTAAAAGGTGCTATAGAAGGTGAGATTGTCACATTTCTAGAAGGGTTGGTGACTAGGTTTGGTTTTCCAAAGACTATCATAACTGACAATGCTAGAGCCTTTGTAGGTTCAAATGTGTCAAATTTTTCTATCAGGAATGGGATCTACCTCAAGACCTCTTCAAATTACTACCCATAAGGGAACAAGTTAGCACAATCGGAAAATACAAACCTAATTATGTTAATCAAGTGTGTTGGGTCTAAACGGAAAAGAGAATGGCACAAACATCTATGGGTTGCTTTGTGGGAAGACCAAATCACATCGAAGTAGATCCTATAGACATATCCCTATAAATTAGTATATGGGAAAGAAGTAGTCTTACATGTTTCTTTGGAACTCCCTGCCTTACAATTACTGAAATCCCTAGAAATAGAGGAAAGCGATGGAAAGGAGGTACGAATAGCTGAACTCCTCAAATTGGAGGAAGTTAGAGAAAATTCATTTGAAGCCATGGTTGGCTACCAATAGACAATCAAGTGATGGTTCAAAAAAAATACTTCTGAGCCAGATTTCAAGGAGGGAAGCCTAGTACTGATGTACAATGAATGCACTATAAAACCATGGCATCACACCAAATTCAAAGCATTGTGGAAGGGCCCCTTTCGAATCAGTGTGTGTAAGGAGAAGAATGAATATGAGCTACAAGATATGGAAGGTAATTCTTTAGAGATGCCGGTAAATGGTATTTATCTAAAACTATTTCATTAAAGTACAACATTCTTTAAAAAACATTCACAGATATGTACCATATGTAAATTTTTTTTAAATAGCTTTTTAAGTTTTGGAATAGGAAATAAAGCGAAGAAACATAAGAAGTATGAAAAGCTATATATATATATTATATTTTCATAAAATTTACATTATAGGGTAGGCCAAGGCTCAAATTTTAACAAGAAATCTCTATCGAGAAAAACCTAGAAAGGGTCTGTGAGAAAAGTACAAAAAACAAAAAATGGAGGCATCTTTTACAAAAAAATCAAAAGATAAGCCTCTAGCCATTGTTACAAGGGCTTGTTGCCCATAATAATTTTCCTTTTTTTTCTTCTTCTTCTTCTTCATAAGCAAGAAAGTAGAGAACACAACACATGGCACATGACACATAGACCTCAACCTCAATCTCCATATTCAAAGACTACAAGCTCGAAGTTCTTTTTGAAATCGTAGTCGGGAGCTTCATCGATGCCATACTCCTAATGGAGGTAGGTGGGAGTGGGTAGAGACATAGTGTGATGGTTGGCCAAGTCCATGGTGCGGAAGTCACTCAGAAAAGGAATCCAGGGCACATCCACACCATGATCAATGAACTGTCAGAGGTCCATCACACTCGGAATGTCAATGCCAAGGATAGCAACTTGCACAATTTCGTCGAGCCCTTCTAGTAGAGATATGTCAAACATACACTGACATAGCTCCAATATCTTGGTTTTGGTGACATTTAGGTTTAGAAGAGAGATCACGAAGTGGGACAGGATGTTGCAATTGGTCTGCATTTGGTTCTCATCTTCAATGATGTCCATGCCAACAACCCATCAAAAATAAATTAACCCTGGCTCGTTGCATCTTTTTACTAGACGCTTAATTTTGTCACTCGTAATCTCCCTTGTGAAGGAATACTATGGCTTTCATGGGAGGAGACGTATAGGACTACCGAGTATGTGCAAGATCATGATGGGCCAAAAAGTGGCGATATGTAAGCCATATGATGGCCCATGTGGCTGACGACTTTTTTTTTACCGAAAATTGATGAAACGAAAAGGATTTTTAGAAGAGATTCTCAACTTTCCACCAATATAAATTATGCTTTACTTTGAATTTAATAAATAATTATTATTCATTTTCTATTAGAATTACGAATAAAGTCCTACTGATCAGCTGATTGAAAAAAATCTATAACTTTCAAATGGTATCACATTTTTTGAATTTGAAACATATGTCACATTCTATGCTTCACATACTATAGGATTAAAAAATAAAAAATGAATTTCATGAATTTTTGACCAAGTTAAGGTGGTTAGACAGACAAGCTTTTATATTTTTAAAAGTTGTAATAAAAAATTCATAATTAATTATTTACATGGAAAAAAATTATAAAAAAATATGCATCACATCGGGACATGAGTGCTCTACTTATATCTAAAATCTTATAAAAAAATATGCATCACATCGGGACATGAGTGCTCTACTTATATCTAAAATCTTATAAAAAAATATTATCATTTTATTGTGGTTAGGGTGGTAAGACATACACCTACTCCTAATTTTTACCCTGAAATTTAAATACTACTGCATTGAAATTTCAAATTTTCACCAAATAGATTTTATTTTTTTAAATAAAGTTCTAGTAGTTTAGAAACTTCATTCAATTTTCTACAGATTCTATTTTTAATTTTTTTTGAAATAATATAGATAACTTATTCAAATTTTTATGTCAAGTTGTCTAACTCTGATTTTTTGTCTTTTTATTGCAACTTAAGGGCCTATTTTTTCCATGATGATCATGCACATACCCTACCTAATCTGGAAGACATGGTAGAAATAGTAGAGCACAATACAATATGCAGACATATAAGAAAATAGCTAGACTTCAAAGTCTCACTTTTTTGAATGATTATAATCTTAAGGTGGCATAGCTATTTATAGAAAAGAGGTGCCAGTAAGACCAAGCAACAAAAGTTCTATTTTTGACCGGGTGGTAATGGGAAAATATCAAACCAGTCGGTGAACGAAGAATAGATCACACAAAAAATCTGACAGGAGGTCTCAAAATTAATGTTTGGATGTTGGGAGTAAATGCTTGCATAGGCCGATTTTTGGCATCTATCCTTGGTCATCATCAACATCAACTAGCTCACGTAAGTGAAAGGACATGGATTAACATGCTAATATCTAACAAATTAATGAGTACATATTTTCAAGGGTACTTCATATCACTAAGAAAAGATTGGTATAATTAAGGACACTCTCCATAATACAATGAGCTTATTTGAGAGAACACGCAGTGAAAGGAATGTACTAAATCCATTCTTGAAGAGTTTTGGCATTCCTAAGTGACACAGATCTCCTACCCACATGTATCTCCTCGATGGCAACATTTAATGGACTAACGGTAACGACATAGCCTTAACTGTATGTACTTCTTGGGGAAATTAATTGCATAAAAATGTAGATTTTTCCCAAAGAAGAAAATAGAAAGTGGCCTTTTTAGTGAAAAATCTTAGCAAATTTCAAAGTAACCATGGCAGAACCATCAACAACTAGAAGAAGAGCAAAATTTGTACCAAGGAGGCCCGTTTTTGACAATATTTTTGGGAAAATATCATTCGCCATTGCCCTAGTGCTTGAGGACTGACCATTCAAATTCTATAAGAAGGTCCTGATAGATATGAGTGTTAAAAGAGAACCATTGTGAGATGTCACCAATAATATCTTCAACCCAAGGTTGGTAAAGAACCCTAAAAATATCAGAGAAGGAGCATTTCAGAGGGTGAAAGACCATTGTACCTCTGAGGGTTTTTCCTCTCATCTCTGGAATTGTGGTCTGCCATAGTTCATGATACCTATCGTACACTTGCACCTAGAATTAGTGGATGCATGCACCAGAAGATTCAATAAAGAAACTGGAACCATAATATGCAATAAATTAGGGTCACAATCTCTGCCCCAACTATATGATAAATTTTGTGTATCCCTTTCAACAAATGTGTTGAGCGATTTATTGACGAAGATAAGGAGACCTACTAGGAGGAATCAAATGAAAGAGAGGGTTTCTATCATCGAGAGACAAAAGAGAGGCTGACTAGAGGTCGTTTGTTTTTTCCCTTGGCATTCAAGAAGTTCTCAGAAAACACACAGGATCTTTTATCAATGTTAGCCTAGGTTTTTGACCTAGACGATGATGAAGAGGTCCATAGTTTCCAGATGGCTTTGGATTTGATAGTCAAGCATGAGAGGGAGAAGAGGTATTTTGATTTTTCTGATTTGATAGCTTTAAATATGTTGTTGTAGGTGAAGAATTACCAAGTTGAGTCTAGATTTAGGTATTCTTATTTCTTGGTCCATTTGATCCTGCATCAAAACATTAGGTTTCTAGAGATAAAATTTCCTATTTCTAGGTTAGATGAGGTGGGTTTAATTCAGCCAATTTTTGTATGGACCTATGTCCTGTCAAGAACAAGTATCTATTACTAGTTGGTACATCTTTTTTTGAGACCAATGTTGCAAGAATTATTGCCATAATCAAGAGATCATTTATCTCATGAGGTTTTTCTATGGATAAAAAAATCATCAACTGTAGTAGATTATTTCTTTGGGGAAGATTTTGCATTCATTAGATATCATGGTTTTGTTGGAGAACCTTTTTGACTCCACAATTTTTTTATAGATCAGTTCTTCGCATTAGAGGCATGCCGACAAGCAACTCTTGCCGACAACACATATGGAAGAGGGAAGAAAAAACCAAGGCTATAGCTCCTTCTTCTCTATATTAAAAATAGTAGGGTAGTGCTAGAGAAGCATAAAGCACAAAATGAATTGACCAACCTTTTGACACCTCTGGGCTTAGTCCTTATATGCTTCAAATGGGACTATAATCCATCAAAGAAGCTTCCCTTAAAGCATGAGAGATGGGAGTATGTGGAATTGAAGAAGAACCCAACTCAAGAGAAGCTGAAATTGTACGTCAACTTGGCCCTCATACCGACGAAAAGGCTAAAGTGGTTGAGGTTCTATATGGCACAAGCAAGATATCAAAGGGAGGTTCTGACAAGAAAAACCCTTAAAAATTAGATGAAATGACAAGGATGGTAGAAATGCAAAATGGAAAACTTCTGGAGGTTCCTACTGGAAATGGGAAATATTCATAAGTTGCTTGAAGACTTTCAGCCATATGATGAACAATTCAAGGAAATTTATGACGGAGAAGTTGATTTCGACAATAGAAATCCAAAGTACAACCATGAAGTAACAGAGGAGTGACTTCCATGCCATGCTTCCTGACCATAGGAATCTAACAAGGGAAAGAGCTCAAAGAAAAAGGACTCACAAGTTTTATCTTCCACTAGTGTCTGAAGCAAAGGGAAGAGAACCTAATGGTCCCCAAGAGAATCAACCATAGAATAAGAAGGTCAAGCTTCAACAGGATCATCCATAAAGGGGTTGGGACACTCTAGTTTGGTTTGGATGAAGTTATGGTGAGTCCAAGATCTGGACATACCTGGTGCAACCATCATAAATGAATAAGAAGCAGAGTCTGCTCTCTATAATGTTCAGATGGTCATGGTTTAAAGGTAATTATTTCTCTATCTTTTTTCAATCCATTGCCCCACCCGTTGAAAATAATCCTCCACCTAGAGACCCTAAGTTACTAGTTTTGAATGAGCCCCCTACCATTTTTAATCTACCATGTAATGTGCCACCATGTCTCGAGAAAGAAGCATCCTCTTTGGCCACCACTGATTCCTTAATCAATCTATCCAGGGCCCCCATTGAGAAAGCCAAGTCATCCATGCTACCTGTTACCCCTGGCTAGTCCACATTCAAAAAAAATTGTCTGTCTCATTCATTAATATTTTCACTCGAACTGGTACTCCTCATGCCTAATCCCAATTTGGCATCCCATCATCCTCAATGATTACTCTCCCATTTTCCTCCCGACATGCCCATACATCTGAAGTGTCCCCCTCTGTCATTATTTTTAGTCTACCCCTCTGTGCTTCTATGGCGGCATAGAGTAGTGACAACCCACAGACTTTCCAGAAGAATTTTGATGTGACTAGGCAAGCCTAACAAAATATAGAGTAGAAAAGAAGAGAGAAGAATGTCAAGGTGCCAGCTGCTAAGAAGATTCAGAAATGTTTTAATGACTTGAAATAAATTCTCTGTGGATTACCACCATGAAGCCACTTGTAGCCCAACCCAAAGGAAAAATGTAGATGGAAGATTATGATATTCAAGTAGTGGGTTTGGATTTGAAAGAGATTCATCTATGTGATAAGGTAGATCTAGCAAAACCACTAAGAAGGTGGTATACACAGATTATGAGCAACTAGATGGGAAGTTGAGAAAGCGTGAGAATGAGATGGAAAATGTAAAAGAAATGGTGAACCGTTTGTAGTTGAAACTTAGGGCTCGAAATGATGAAATGACCCACATACTGTAGGTGCAAGACCAACAAGAAGAAGAAATGGGATCTCTTGCAACACTTTAAGATGCACAGATTCAACTGTACACTAAAATAGAAAGGTTGAAAGGTGAACTTGCAGTTGAGCACCAATCTAGTGTTGAACATCAACATGTTTGGGAAAATATAAGGAATGAGCTAGATAGTACTCGAACTCAAGCTTTTGATGATCTACAAAAGGCCCAAGAGGAGATCAAAAATCTGAAGGATGATAAACAAAGAGTTGAGGCTTCCTTGCACGCTCAGAATCAAGAGGAAAAAAAATTGGTTTTGGAGCTAGCAAAAGCCCTCAAGAGAAGAGATCAACTAGATTAGAGATTGAAAGAAAAAGAGTCTCAAACAAAAGAGGAGTTAGCTTCTGCGCAAAGGTCTACGACCGTTCTTGTAAAAAGAAAGTTGATATCCTCCTATTGGGATTGAATCATTATTGTGCTCATTATTCTAAAACCGAACTTACAATTCCTGACGGATGCCCAGGAAATAAATGAAAATGTTGGTACATTGGTTGACCAAACTCTTTAGGAATATGCTCCCCGATTTGCTGAATCACAAAATTTGATCTCCAAGCTTTGTGTTGCAATAGATGAGGCCCTAAGAAGTGCAGGTATTATATATCAGAGGGCTACCTCTAGTAAAGAAAGTGAATTCTCTTACTGCTATAAAGTGGCATCCAGGACAAAGAACAGGGAGGCATTTTTAAATAAGAGGGTTGATGAAATCAAGAAGGATTTCAGGATTTTATACAGTTACAGGTTGCCTCCCTTCCATTTAGAAAATGGAGATGTATTGTTAGTTGAGTAGATTACAAAAGAGGTCAGAAACAAGGTTAAAATTTTTTTAGAACTTCTAGGGTCAAGCTTGACACCAAAAATTAACGACATCAATAGTGAGGTTCTTTAGCTTTCTCATCTTTACCATCAGCTAGGAGTCATTTCAGCGAGATGGTGATTTGTTTCTTTCAAAGATGTCTTTTAGATGGATTAGGTGTATGAAGCCTTGCTTGATCAATTGATGCACACTGGGAGATGTTACATTCCACCTTTCTAAAAATTCAAGAATGGCTAGAGGTCTAGGTTCATCCCTTCGCGAGTGAAGCTCCCCTATGAGTCATGAAAATTGTGAAGCAAATTTTTGCCTTTGTCTATTTTTGGTTTTTAGCTTTATTTTTGTCTTCAGGATGATCCACACACAAATATTTTGTATTTCCAACAAATGAACAATGCACCAGGTGATTGCTATGTGTATTTTAATAATCACTTACTCTTCAGTTGAAATTCGGACCATGTGTTGGCTTCACGAATGTTTTCTTGAATCTTCTTTTCATGAATCTGAGATTATCTGCCTGTGTGACACGTCACCCCTTCATGCAAGGAAGTTGTATCTTGGGAGTGTTCACTCGGAGACCGTCGTAATGCATTTTGACTTTTCCAATGAAGGGATGAGAATCGGTGTCGTCAAAGCCACCTAAGTGATCGATAAGACCTTTCTCATACTATCTTTCTAGGATCAAAGTGATTATGAGGGCTAATCCTATTGAAATATCTAAATGATATAAATGTGGCAATTGAAAGTTGATGAGTAGGATTCCAACGACCTAACAAATATCTAGGATTGAATTCCCAAGCTATCAGGTTTGGACATCTAGCAGTCATTAATATTGAATGAGGTCATTGTTTCTCTCTTATGAGTGGCTATATATTGAGAACAACATAATGAAGGGGTTCCTAAAGTTTTCTTGTTGGAAAAAGTTTCCTTAGCTTTCTTAGTTAGTAGGAATACTTTATTTTAAAATTTTATAGAAAATTACTTCACTTTGGCATGTTATGTATTTTTCATGATCAAACTATTATCGGATTGGAATCTGATCTTTATTTTAAAGTTCATCTATATTTGAAGTACAAGTTATTTTGAGGAAACATTTGAAACTATGCATGATATGGTCTTTTTCAGTATTTCTTTGTTTATATCTTTGTACAGAATAGAACACTATGTCTTGCTTAATCTAAATAGTTTGATTATCATATTTCCATGTTGTTTGTGTATATGCTTAAATTATAGTCTCTAGAGATTGGACTATGTCATTGGACTTCTCCATTTTCTTTGTCAATTTATTTTTTCTTCATGATATTCTATATTAAGAGGAAGGGTTTATGTTACTTTTTTAATCTTCTCTATTAATTTTGGAACTTCTATGTTTGATTCAGATCTTAATTCACACTTCCTGCAGGTCAATTGAATGATTGTTTATGTGCATGTATCGAGCCTCTACTGTTCGTTCTCCTCCCAACAATGAAGGGAAGTGGTGTTCTATGTATATCATATCACTCATAGAAGGAAACTTGTGGTTTTGAAATGTTGTAAAAGTGCTAACACATTGCCATTTTTTATATTTTTTTCTTTGCATTTCTTTCTACTATTTTCCCAAACTCAGAGAAGAGTCGGATTTCTATAAAAATCCCAGAGGTATTCAGTGAGGCGCATATTATCCCCCACTCATTGAATTTCCCATAAGACTATCGGAGAGGTGCAAGCTTTGATGATCAACAAATTTATATATAATTTTCTTGAGAGCCTTGAGAAAAATGGATCATTTTACCCCTCCATGCAACAACCAACACCTCCTATTATTCCACCACTAGAGATGTTTGGTCTTTTACATCTTGAGATTGAATCACAAACCAAGCCTAAACCTTCAACCATGAGTGGGCCTAGTCTCTCTAACCAAGTGCATACTCATCCATCCTATGTTGATAAAGTCACCAACACGTCCATCAACCTTGAAGAGACTTATGTTCAAGCCTTTAAGATCTTAGCTTAAAAAGGACGTGGCACAAAAAATCAATATGAAATTCACAAGTTATTACAACAAATAATAATTGAAGATACTAAAGGACTAGGATATCGAGATCCTCCTCACTCAAAATCTTCTAAGGAAACAAATGTCCCCCTCCATAATGAAAAAATAACTCACAAGGATGATAATGTCATCTTAGGTACTCCTCCTCCAAATCCACCTCACTAAACTACTCAAACAAGTAAGAAATATAAACCTTATAAAGTCAAATATTTTCCATTCCTATATACTAAAATAGAAATTAAACAAAAAATGGAACAAATTCTCCATCTAGGATGGATTCAGTTGCCACCTATCCAAAGAAATTAAAAAAGTTAAGAGTACAAACATGAATTATTGTGCATATCATAGAACTCTTGGGAATCCTACTAATGGGTGTCATTCCTTAAAGAGTATATTGACTAAATTTATTCCTCTTGATAATTCTTATGACTTCATTGTTTGATAGCAATTACATAAAATTTTCTCTTTTTCATGTTATAGTTGTAGGATCGTTGAATACTCACTATTTCATATTTTTCATTCATTACAAATTACTTTCTATATTAAAAGGATCTCATTCTCACCACTTATCTCCAATCATCCTTGCCCTGAACTTAGTGGGGGAAAGAGGTTAGATAGCCTTGTCCTAGTTTGGCACTTGACATTATCCCTTTGGCTATTTGTCAACCTTCTACATATACTAAATAAGGTTGGGATGCAAATGACCTATTATATGTTGTCTTGCATATACCTTACTAGTCATTTATTTGTTCTCTTTTCATATTCTTTGTATGATTGCATGTGTGTGATATGATCCCTCGTATTGTTCTATTTGGCATGTCTTATGTTCATTCCTCTATATGTATCTACATTCTTCTATATGTCGTAAACCTTTATCTTTTCTTTTGTCTAGTGTTTTTCTCTTGTGGATGACATAAGGCATTGAGACATTTGGGTGATACCACAATAGTTGTTTACAATATTTGGCCAAACTAGACACTGAAATTATTGTTTTTAACTAAATCTTCACATTCGAGCACCTATAGTGGCTAAACCATGAGGAATTTGAAGATGATGCAAACTAGAGTTCTATCACATTTTGTTTGTAGATTCTAAAAATATTTTTTTCAATTTTTTGGGAATCAAATTACACTTCTTTTTCCATCTCCCATGAAAACTATTTTTTTCAGAAAATAATATTTTGAAAAAGTGACGCACATCGTATAATGCATAACTTTTTTTACATGAAGGATAAAATTCTAATTCTTTCAAATTTAGATTTGTAACTCTGATATATAGTGCTTCCACTTGGTTAGATATTTTTTATCAAATATTTTTTTTTTTAATCAAGTTTCAAATTCAAAACAATTATAATTTAGACATAACGCGACCGTATAACATGCAATTTTTTTTGGTTGGATCAAGGACTTCAATATCTGGTGCACTCATATTTTTCCAAATTTTTTTTATAATCTACTATTTTCCCACATGTGCAAACGTAGACCTTCATTTTTGATGAAAAAACTATTTTTAATAAAACTAAAAAAACAAATACATAATAAAACCAAAACATATTAAAAATACTTTCTTTGGATAGCTCATTCTCAGGACTATCTAATTCCAGTTGGGTTTGTGAAGATTCCTCCATTTTCATCCTCAACCTGAGCTTCGAAGTAATAAAATTTAGGTTTTTTGGTGTCTCAGGGGGGATGAGGAATAAGGGGGGTTCGTACGAACCCTTAGGGGTTTGAGCAAAC
This sequence comes from Sequoiadendron giganteum, assembly GCA_007115665.2. Lineage (NCBI taxonomy): Eukaryota > Viridiplantae > Streptophyta > Pinopsida > Cupressales > Cupressaceae > Sequoiadendron > Sequoiadendron giganteum. Next base: position 139,376,147 of record CM021106.1, read on the forward strand.
CACCCTTCCATAAGGGATATTGTTGGGTTTTTGGGCAGGAAAATATTAAAAGGTTTGGCTCGAACCCTAGTTCAAACAAACCCCTTATGGGTTCGCTTGAACCAGTAGGTTCATACGAACCCCTAAAATCAAGTTTTTTGCCATGTATTTATTTTTTGTGAGTTTTCCTTCCTCACTTGAATTGTAAACCACTATTGTGGCTTCTCCCATTTAGGTCTCTTCCAAGTTGACCCAAAAATATATATTTTTTTTTTTATTCTCTATGTATCGTTCTTCAAGTTATATTAGTATTTTGGGAATGATGATGTTTCCAAGCTCTATATTATCATTGTAGGAAATACATATGCTAACCCCAAATATAAGGATGCCTTGTGTTTTATTTTATGATTTCACTTAGGGGAAACCCCTTTTCATGATGTAGCTCCATTTGGAAACATATGCTTGACATAGGGCTTTCAATAAGCTCTCATGTCTTCTTTATTGTTTAGCATTGATCATTTGCTACTTTAAAGTAATTTCTCATATCATGGTGTTTAGAAATTTTTCTAAAGTGGTGGCATACATTCACATTATCATTTTGAAAATTTTTACTATAATTTATGTTTTATAATGTGGTCTTCTTACTTCTTTTGATGTGTCCTCTTCTTGGTGGTGTCATGGTTTGTGGTTTTGGGATTCTCATCCCTTGTCTTTGAGGCCTTGGGTTCACTCCTTCAACCCTTTGAAGGAACCCATTAATATTATGCCTAATTGGGTGAGATTTCCTTATCCACCCTTATATTTTTGGGGTTCCTCTACTCTTCAAATCATAGGTAATGCACTTGGTAGGATTATGAAAGTGAATGAGGATTCCAAGAACTTTATTCACACTTCCTATGCTTGGATTTTTGTGGAGATTGGTTTTTCTTAGGCACTACCTAGTGAGGTTGTGTTTCAAGTTAATGACTCATCTTGGTCTCAACTTGTGGATTACAAAGGAATCTAATTTTACTATAGATGTTATTTTGGTACTAGACATTTGGCTCATGAGTGTTCTCATGGATCTTGAATCCTACTTCTTCCTCTACTTGGTGGAAGAATTCTCTTAAGGACCATCTTACTATGTTCCCTAATGATTCCCCTTCTTTAGATAGTGAAGATTTTGAGCCTCCTTCTCATCCTTCCTAGAAAAAGGTGACTACTATTGAAAATGCTACCCCTCCTAAGGATCTTGTTTGTCATATTTTGAACAAAGTTTCTCCTGATGTTGTGTGTATTGCCTCCCTTGAGGCCCCTGTTACTCCTATTCTAGAAAAAAAAGTCTCTACAATAATTTTGACTACTCTGATCTTGGATTTGGATGTTCCACTTGATGTTATTTTTACTCCACCTATTAGCTCTTATGAAGGGGCTTCTCCCACTTCCTACCTAAGGTTCCACTTCATCTTAGACCATTTTCCAACGTAGAAAGAAGTGTATTCCTAAGAAGGTCTCTATTTTTTACAAGACTTTGGGGGAAAATTTGTTGGGTTCAATCATTGGTACTTGATTTGTTCCACTAGATAACTTTATTTTTTTTGTGTGCTTTGTGGGTGGCCTGTTGGCATAGCTTTTGTTTGAATTTTTAGCTATAAGACTTTTTTTTCTGTATAGGTTTGATCTATTGACTTTGAGGCCTAATTTTGGTTGTTTTATGAGATCAAGACCCTAAAACCTTCTTTTTTAATCAAAAAAATTATTTGGAGTATACAACACTAGAGGAAATTTTAATTATTTGGTGTAGTGAATTATCATTTGAAAAATATTAGGTCATTGTATGGTTTATTTAATAAAATTTGATAGTTCCCCATCATTTAATCCAGTAAAATATTTAATTAAATTAACTTGGAAAACTTAAATCAATTAATAAAATATATTCAATTCAAAAGTTTTCAATATTAACCTTAAAACACATAATGCTATGGCTACCTTGTGTAGATAAGTTTACACAAGAAAAAAATTATAGAACATGGTTAAGTTAAAAAGGTTAAATTCTTAAATCATCAGATATATGTTAAGGAGTATCCTTGGAGTGTTAAATCCATTACAATTGATTGATTTTTTTATTAAATTTTTATTCTCATTGATATGTGTAGGATGGTGAAATCTGCAAATTGGTTAGTTAACATGACAAAAACAATATAAACAGAAACATACATCCTTATGAGATATTACATCAAGTTAGATATGCTACATTAGACATTTAAACAACAAAACCAAAGGAAGCATATAAAACCTAAATACAAATCTATCCCATATTGGATTGGTGCTCCTTATGATGTAGAAAGGATGCCCTTTCCCAATCCTTGATAAGCTTAGATTGCCAAGATAATGATATAGACAATGAGATGTTTGAACTCAAGTTGCCTATAGTGTAGATGCTTGGATATGTAGCTGTTGAAATGAGAGAAGATGGCTTGCATTTATAGGAAAAGTTGATAGAAGAGAGGCCAAAATTAGGCAATGTGGGACTAAATCCCATCCAATAGGATAGAGACACTTGTCATAATGGGATTGGTCAAAGCTTGTGCAAGTTTTGGCCAATGTGCCCATTCAAATTTGAAAAATGTTAATAAATGCATGTTGTTGAGAGTTTTGGGGGGAATAATCTTTGTCCAAAAAAGTCAAAGATGAGAGTTATTGAGGGAAAATAACTCTTTTTAATAAATCAATAAATTGATTTATTGATGCAAGTGGGTGGGTTAGTTAGGAGTTTAGATTTGACTCTAGTTGAGTCAAAAGCTAGAGAATGCTAATCATGATTTAGAAGTCAATTAATTTAGATTAATTAACTTAGGGGATTTTAGGGATTTGATATTTGATTTTAAATCAGTTTGATTTATTAAATCAAATAAGAAGAACCTTAGGAACTTAATTAAATAATTTGATTTATTTAATTAAGCTTGATGAACCTTAGGATTAAATCAATAAATTGCTTTAATTGATTAGTAGAAGAAACGAATGCATGATGTTAGTTATAGTGGAATGCATAATGTTATTTTTGGATGTGTACATTTTGCCCCTCTTTGAAGCAATGTATTTGTTGCATTGGTTCAAAGAATGATGTTGCCGACATCGAAATTAAAAATTCTTTGGTTTTCTCGGATGCCCCAGTGGAAAATAGGTACGTTAGTACATTGCCCCCTCGAGAGATCAAGCGAAAAGATACAATTTGAGGTGGATCTCGCGACAAAGAGGTTCAAAATGGATGTATGGATGGTAATGATGATGTAGATGAGATGTTCGGAAGATGCTTAAAATAACAAATATATATTATTTTAGGCATGTTAAATGATTATGCAATGCATGTGAGATGGATGAGATGGATGATGTTGTCCTGATATGATGGTATGACATGATTATGTAGAATGAGAATACGGATGCAAGATGGATGCATTGTTAGCGTGAAAGAAGATAGAAGAATGAGAGGGATGAACCCTTAAATTCAAGAAGATGAAGAAGTCCAACAAGTCTCCTAGTCATCGAGAATTTATTGGATATGATGATGAATGATGATGATGTGTTGCTTATCCAAGGATGGGAAAGAGCATACCTTTCTTTATGTTTGATAACACACGTAGGTGCGATGCATCAAGGTATTAAGAACTAGGATGGCGTGGCACCTAGTGTGATGGACTTTGACTCGACAATCAGATAGGAGTACTCTTGTTCACACTTGACAAACATAACCTTATTCAGAATGCAGTTCAGAAATTCCAGACATCTCGGGCCAAAACATAAGAAGGCAAGCCTTCTTATGTGGTCAACAAGATACCTAAAACATCCTTCCTACAAACAAAACAAAGTATGCATGACGAAGTTATTTTACAAGAATATCCAACAAGCATAGCAGATAAAAAGATAATGATTGTTGCCCCATTCCTTTCTCTCTAAACCTATTTTGTTTAGGCATCATCGAGAGGTCTTTGGAATGAGCGCAAAATAAGATAAGTCTAAAAGACAAAAATAAAGTAAACAAACAAGCTAATGTTCTTCATATCGCTAGCCAAGACTAAACTACTATGGGGTACCTGATGCTTATGTCCATCGTGGGAAAGCTTCATCCTAGGACATGTAGTGATCAGGGTTTTGGTGAGATTGATTGCGTGATAAGCTATTGATACTCTGAGTTGACCAACTTGCTGACTTACGGATCTAGACTTGAGACTCTGACGATTAGGTGTTCACTTTAGAACCTGCTAAACTTGCTTCTGACTAACTCACCAAAGGGTGAAAGCGATGATGATTTTATTATGAGTGATGACAATCATGGGTGAAAGCGAGATGAAATGGATGCACCATTTTGGTTTTTTTCAAATGTTTTGAGGCTATTTTTGGAATTTTGAGATGTTTTACAAATGTTTTTGGTATTTTCAAGATTTTACGACAAACAGACTAACTTAAAGACCTATCCTAGGGGTCTCGGGAGCTGATCCCTAGATTAGCCTTGCCTACATTATACACGCAGAGACCACGTAGTTCGACTGGTGGTGGACTGACTTGATGATAATATGGACAAATGGATTGCCATTTTACTGCCTAAAGAACTGACTTAAGATGCAGATTAGATGGGCAAACGGATTGCCAATGCGACGGACGCCTACAGGATTGACCCAACCGTCTCGGGGGATGATCAAAGATCAGCCTTGCCTACGTTCAAGCTCAGAGACGACGTAGTTCGATAAGGTAGAAAAAACTGACAAGACTTAATGATGAAATTTTTGAAGATTTTCTGATATTTCGACATGTTTTTGGATTTTTGATGATTTTTCTAGATGTTTTTGAAATTTTTGATGGATTTTTTGAATGTTTTTGGTTTTCTGAATGTTTTTGGAATTTTTCACATGATTTTGACAATTTGGATATGATATGCGATATCAGTGCTCTGTTTTGGGATTTTGTTGAAAACCAAGCTTAATGTTGATCAATCAGATTGATGAATTGATAGTTTGACTAGGTGTGTTAAGTCAAACAAAAGGGATAATGCACTCGTAAGTTCTAGGAAGTTGTGTTATCCCAGAGTAAACTCGTACAAAAAGGATAATTTGGCTAGGTGTGTTAAGCCAAACGAGGTGATGATTTGATAATTTGGCTAAGTGTGTTAAGCCAAACAGAGTGATGATAATGAACTTGTAAACCCAAGGAAGTTGTGTTATCCTAGAGTAAACTTGTGCACAAGATGATGGTTTGACTAGATGTATTAAGTCAAACAAGGTGATGATTGATTGGATTCGATTGATCAAGATTGATGAAGTTTGATTTGGAACAAATTTGTTTTAATGATTTGATGCGATGCTGACATGCGCATTAGATGCGACTGATATTGATTGTTTGGATTGATATTCGACGAAAGGTAGAGCATGATAAGGAATGTCTTCTTTTCAAAATATGCCATGGGCTAGTGATTTGGATCTTTGGCTCACAAATGTTTTGACCAATTTGATTTTATGTTTTCCAATGCTCGGATCACCACATAAGTGGGAAGATATAGATCAAGATTTATTCCCGAAGCGAGATGTAAATATCTGCCCCCCGTGTCTAGCAATGTTTGAACGACCATGGGTGGATTCTTGGATATGAATGGATATGGATTATCTTACGATAAGATAAGGGTGTTCGAACAAAGGAATGCTCATTTGGATAATGCTTCAAGGCTCAGATAGCGTTGGGTAGGATAGGATCAATGAAAATGACCCATGTCAAGATTTTTACCATAAGCAAGCGTAAAGTGTGCTCCAAAATTTTATCAAGATCAAGGTAACTTGGACCTTGGATGCAGATGGATAAAAATGTATTGGATAAATGGTTCATGGATGAACAAATGATATGGATGGAATGCTAGCTTTATTATGGATGTGGTAAGATGCTTTCTCTTGAACTGGCGCACGTAGATGCTCGATTCTACACATGATGCCTGTTTGCCAAGTTTTCATCATGGTACTTGTCCAAAGGGCCACTGAAGTGGTTTTCACTAGAGGACGATTTTTTTTTGTACTATTTTCAATCCTTTTTTTGATTTTTTAGATTTTTTTGTATATTTTGACTTTTTTGTTGTCGCCAAGATGCCTGTTTGCTAGGTTTTCATCAAGGTAACCATTTTTTCAGGACATTTTCTGATTGTTTTTGTATTTTCTGAGAGATTTTAAGCTGATGCTGAACCACTTGGTGGTGCTGATGTTGATCCTTCTGTCATAATCTTCCATCGATATCCTGCTTGAAGAAGTTGCTTTGCCAAGATATGTGCACTTGAATGCAGCTTTTGAGAAATTTGTTCTGCTTTACTGATACTGGAGTTAACTCTGTCTTTGTGCGCACATCGCGATAGAGTGCCTTTTGAATCCTTATGATGAAGGGTTGCTGCCAATACATGGTCAATGTGAGAATTGGATATCTTGTGTGGAGGCGTGGATGGAGTGTGTTTAGGTATAAAAGATGGATTGGTTGTCAGTTTGGAACCTTTGACTCTCCAAACTTGGGAAGATGAGCGATAATGGGTGGATATGGAAGTGTGCATGGAATTTGGACCAACTGCTTGATACACTTTGTACGTTGCTTTAGAAGCATGTTTTCACTTTTTTGGACATCTTTGATGGATACTTTTCCCTTTTTGATTTTGCCCCATAGTTGCTTTCACTAATGGAGTTTGATAGGGATAATTATTCTTTGTATTCTTTGGTATCCACATGTACTTGATTTGTCCAATATGCTTCTTAGCTTCTTTTTCTTTGATAACGTTCTTCATGCTTCAATTCAAGTCTTTCTTTTGATGTTGGTCCCAATTCGTGGATGGGGTGATGGGTGGATGAAGATTCGTGACATGGTGGGTTGTAGTATTGGTATCAGTTTCATCATAAGGATTCTTTGTGCTCCCCATGTTGATGTTTGCTCGAGATGAAGTTGCCCCCAGTATGGTGATAGTATTACTGATATGTTGAGATCCCTTGATTGTTGAGTAACCAAGGCCTTGATGCTTAGGATTTCCAAAAATCTGCACTGGTTCTAGGATACCCTATTCCTGTAGGCCTAATCCTTTGCCTTGATAATTCATTTGTTGAAACATTTTATTTGCAAAAGGATATGTTTTCCCTTGGAAACAAGGTGTTTCTCCTTCTCTACTCTCTGGTGGACCTTCAAATGTGTTAGCTTCTTTATTGATGAGATAGCTAGCCTTTAAAAAGGTGAGTGATCCAAGTTTATAAGTGATAGGATCTTCTGCATGTGGGATGACTTCCTGATTGATATCTTCAACTTGATCTTGTGACATATCAGATTGTAGTGCTTCTTCAATAAGTGTTGATGCTTCGCTATCTACACAAAAGTCTTCCTCATGACTCACTTCATAGGATGTTTCTGATTCACAACTTTTGTAGGAGCCTTCTTCATGACCCATGTTTGACATGTCTCTGGATTTCTCTATATCTTGATCATGTGTACCAATGTTAAGAGTAGGAGACTCTTGTTTCCCAGTAATGATTTCAAGAGTATGAGACTCTTGTTTTTGAAGATCATCCACGTGTCCATCCAAAGAAAGCATCTCATGGGTAGATGGAGGAGTATGTCCTATATGGATGTGGTCATCATTTGCGGCATCTTGTACAGATAGGAGAGTGTCCATTATATCATTGTAGTAGCTTGGAGATACAAATTCTTGATCTTGAGTGATTTTGGAATTGCTTTCAACATGCTTTGGATCAAGTTCTTGGCATGGGTCAATTTCAAAGAATGGACTTCTTTCTTTGATATCTTCATTAGGAAGTGGCTCAATATTCTCTTGAACTTTGAGAGGATTTGGATCAAATGTTGAGATAGGGATTCCTTCAATATCTTTAACCATGAGGTCAAAGGATGTCAATATGTTGTTGGAAGGGCCATTGCTAGACCTTGATGGAAGATTTTGATCATGCTTTGGAATAAGTTCTTGAAACATGTCCTCTGACTCATTAGGTGATGTAGAGACATTGTCAACACGATCATTGGTGGATGGATCTTGGTTTATGTCAATGGGATCAAATAATGTTAACACATCTTGAAATAGATCGCTAAAAGTGGCTCTTGATGAACGACAATTTGATCAATGGATGGGGTAGACATATCTTCAATGTGCTCATTGATGGATTGATTTTGATCATTGTTTTCAATAATTTTGGTGGAGGGATTATCAATGCTCTCAAACATAGGATCAAATGATCTTAATGTTTCTTGGATTGGATCATTGTTGGGTATCGTCAGTGAGTTTTGATCGTGATTGAAAAGCACCTCTTGGTGTGTGATGATTTGATGATTGAATGAGATGGGAACATCTTCAATGTGTTCATTGATGGATAGATCTTGATCATTGTTTTCAACAATTGCGGTGGGAATCTGTTGCAAGCTTTGTTGAGCGGGTAAGGCTTGTGTTTGCTGTTGAGCCAACAACGCTTGTTGTTGGTCGTGTCGTTGTTGTGCCAAAAAATCTTTTTGTTGGGCTCTTTGTTGTGCTACTTCTTCTTGGATTGATTGCAATAGTGCGTAGAATTCTGCTTGCGCTTGCGCTTGTTGGGCTACTTGAGCTACTTGTGCTTGCTGAGCAACTAGCTGTGTAGCTTGTTGGGCTTGGAGTGCCTTTTTGGGGAAGCTTCTTGTGCAGCTTGCAACATGATGGAGAATGAATTGGTCGTGTTGTATTTTGGCAGTGGTGGTGGTGGTGGTGGAATGGGAATGTTGTTGATTGTTGGGGTTGCTTGGATGGTTTCCATCTGTTGTTGCGATATCGATGAAAAAATGGGATAGTTTGGTATGATGTTTTGATTCGGCATTATAGGTTGACTTTGAACATTGTTGTGGTCTAGAATCATATTTCCTTGATTTAGGTAACTTTGATTTTTCATGGTGTTACCTTGACTTGAATCAACATATGGAGTTGCCAATATATTGCTAGGATTTTGAACAACATTAGGGGGATTTGCAAACATGTCAACCCCAAAGTTTACCAAGTGTGGATTTGAAATGGTCATGTTTGGTAAAGTTGCACTTGGTATGTATGGATTTGGTGGGATGATGTTGCTTGGAAAACTCATGCATTGAGTGTTTGGTTGATAGATTTGCAGATTTAGACTTAGATTTAAATCTATCATTAGGAAAGGTGTTCCAAAATTTGGATTGGGTATGCTCATATTTGTTGTACCATTGATGTTTGTATGAGATAATGCTCCCATGTATGCATTGTACAAGCTTTGATAATCAAATGGTATTGCAAGGCTTGGATAGTTTGGTTGGATCGAATTGCTCATGATGGATGGATCAAATTTATATTCCATGTCCCTCTTGTGTTGAGATCGAGTTTGAACCATAAAATGAAGATCAATTTTCAAGAATGTAAGAGATGAACCTCTAATCCTTTAGATCGGTCTAAACCTTAGGTTCAAAGAAGTGAAGAACTAGTATAATTGAAGGATCAAAGCGATGATGAGGATGAGATAAATGGAAGATGAGTGATACGGATGAATGGAACTCTTAAAGAAACTTTGAAGGGAATGCTAAATTTTTAGGACTTTGATTGATCGTGATTGGATTGATGGTTTGACTAGATGTGTTAAGTCAAACAAGAGTGATAAATGTAATTGTAAAACTCTAGGAAGTTGTGTTATCCAAGAGTGAACTCCCACAAGATGGTAGTTTGACTAAGTGCGTCAAGTCAAATGAGGTGATGATTTGATATTTGGCTAGGTGTGTTAAGCCAAACAAGATGAACTCGTAAACCCTAGGAAGTTGTATTATCCAAGAGAGAACTTGTGCATAAGATGATGGTTTGACTAGATGTGTTAAGTCAAACAAAGAGGTTTGATTTCACCTAAAAGTTTAGCATAAAAGATGTTTACAAAGTTTCCAAGAGTTGTTGGTGAGGTGATTTTGACTGATTTTGATGGTTGAGAGATGGATGAAAGTGATTGAATTTGATCCTAGACTTGACCTAGATGACAATTCTGCTTACAAGACCTCGGTGTTGAAGAACACGCTATATTCTGAACTCAAAAAGCCTCTCAAGATTCTCCTCACTAGCTTTCACACTAAGCTTTTTGAACTTCAGTTTTTGGGATTTTGATCATGTTAGAAAACACATGTGTAATCAAATTTGTCTTTTATCTTGGTTAAATGAGGTTCTTTTTATCCAAGACACTTGCTTGCTTAGGTTTTCAAACTATATGTCTAATGTCCCATTCTCTTTCTCATTCCACAAGGTCCTTTATGCGGAAATCGAGGAAAATAGGGCAAAAGTTCCTTATGTTTATCCTTATTGGAAACAAATGATGGTAGAATTTGCACACTTAGAAACCTCTAGGAATTTGATCCCTAGGGAAAGCAAGAGTGGGAAAGTTCATCAATAGGTATTTGTTCCCCACAAGGTGTTTGAAATTTCAAAGTTTTTGTGTATGTTTGTTTTCCAAATGTTTTCAAGATCAAGAAATGTGTTTTTTCCAAGCACTTTCACACTCCTAGATTGATGAGACAATACCTTGTTGGGTTCCCACTTGGATAAATCCAGCTGCGCATATCTTGTGCGAATGGCTAAATGGTTGACCACACTGGCTCCCCTCCACGACACTCACTTATTCGGGTCAGCCAAGCATTAGTACCCCTGAATATCCCATGGCATACTTTCCATTTCCACAACAAGACCGCATGTTACTTGGGGCGGCTTCAAAGGACATGACCTCTTGCACCAACAAGATAGACAAGGTATTGGCCAATTTCTAAACAAGGGGTTCTAATTCGGGCATTCCGTTCGTGGGGGATTATCCAACGTCGGCGAGAGTCCATTGCTGTCCATCTCATCGGAATAATCCTCGTGATTCTTGAACTTTCCTCAAGAATCCACACTTATATACCGGTTGGAAGTCGCTTGGCTTTAGCGTGTTCCCGGTTGGGTCGTTCACTTGGGTGATTACTTTTTCCCACAAGGCAGGCCCTCTAAGATAAACAATAGCGAGCTAACATATCCCGTCGTTCACACAACCCTTGTTGAAAAACAAAGGGGAGAACCTCCGCAATATATCGTGGTCACACTCGCATGTTTTGTTCAATTTTAGATCCCAAATCAAAGTGTGGAGGCAATATTTTTGCAAACTTAATATCAAAAAAAAGACTTTTGATTCTCAAGGTCGCCGTGAGGCGCGAGAGAAGCGCATATGTCTTTTTGATGATATTACTTTGTGAAAAAGATTGCAAAATATGACAAACAGTTGTTCATTTTAAGTCCAAAAAGCAGTGATGAATTCATTTTAAGCACCAAAATCTAAGTGTGAAGGTTGCCTTGTTCAATTTTAGTCCCAAATTGAAATCTAGTAAGTGTCTAAGGTTCAATTTTAACCAACATTGAAAAGATCAAGTCATTGATTGATTTTAAGCCCAAATTGAAAAGTGAGTTAGCTAAAAACAGAAAAAAAGGGTAGTAAATGGAAGCTCCAAGATTGTTAAAACAAGCATTAAAAAATGCTTTTCAAGTTTTGATTCCAATTTTCAATTTAACTCCAATCTGTTTGTGTTGCTTGATTCAATGCCCAAGTCCAATGGCAACCTACAAAACATTACAAAGTAATTCACAGATCAGATTTATTATAAGGATGGCTATTACAAAGCTAGTACTAAAAGAGATCAGATTTTATGCACCCCTAAAATAATAAATAGCTTTGATATAGATGATAAAATTTGTGTCCCTTTGGAGAAAGGTCCTCATTGATCATGAATGCGTGAGCCTATAAAGTCGTCCTGCATTCATAGGCCTGCACCCTAAATTTTGAGGCTATACCAATACAAATAAGCAAGTAAGCAAGTAGGTGCCAATCTCAAAACATTTATTGCAGCTGAGAAATTACTCACATAAAATTTGTATTATTATGAAACTTAGCAGCCACAACTATTAATGTTAAGGGAAATTACGGTGAAACTTAGCAGATACTCATGGTCCAAGACAAAAACAATGAATCATTTCTATCGAGTGCATCAATCGACATCTCAAGGTCACATCCCCAACGAATTCATAATGACAAAATATAGAAAAGAACTGAACTCACTTTTTCTTCTTTCTTACGCCTTCCACAATTGACTGAAATTTTATTGATTCTCCATACAATTCAATGTGCAACAAGTACGAATGGCGCTAAAGCAGTAGCAACAGGGACAAGTTAGATTGAAATCGAGGAAAATCAATACGCTTTGACAAAGAAAATCTGAAGATTTTCAGTTTGATAGGATGTGCTGGTTGACTTTTGTTCAATATTCTGACATGAAATAATTTTGTGATTTCTTGGCTATAGTCTAATAGTGTATTTACTGCAGGATGGGAATATGTGGACAGTTATGCGAGTGGGGGAAGCATAGACTAGGCATGTGAACTGCTTGACAAAATGGCAGGTGTAACACCGATTTCCCACAAGCTTTGCCCTTCTCTTAGCTTTGGTCGCCCCTTTGTTTGGCGGTCTCTCTGTCAAAATTGAAATACGCCTTCCTAATTTGCCCTCCCTATTCCTGTAATCCGCGTCAGCCGCTAACAATGTCTAGTGTGGAGGTGGTGAAGTCAAACGTGGTTTTCAGACCACACATCTCCCGTAGCAGCAGACTGGAGTTGGCGACAGTGGTGTTCATGCCACTCGGTTCCCGCGAGTTGGGCGTGAACCAGCTGGATGAAGGGAAGAGTGGAGGGATAAGGAGTGACGAAGGAATGACAGAATAAAGGAGGAGAAATGGAAAGAAGGGAGTAGAAGAGGAGGTGGTGAGGTGGTGGAGAGATAAGGAGGCTGCGGGGAGATAAACAGAGAAAGGAAGGAGGCTGCGGAGATAGAGAAGAGGAGAAGAGTAAAGTGGAGGGAAGAAGGAGAGAAGGGATGAATGACAAAGGAAGAAAGAAGTGGAGGAAGGATGTCAGAGGACACTTGGGGATGGCTAACACTAAAGAAGAAGAAACAACGAGTGCAAGGTACTCAACCTTGAATGCCTGCAATCATAAGACATTTCAGCATATATGTATATATATCCTGTCGTGTATCGCTAACAGTGTTTTAGATTCAAATTGTCACAAGCAGGGTCAAGAAAAAAAAAATCCATTCAAGCCCATCCATATTTCTAAAATTTCAAATTGAGTCTACCACAGGAAAACCATATTGGACGTATCAAAATGAATTTCAGAAGCTCCAATGGCCTTGACATCAGAGAAAAGGTAAGAAAATGCAAAGTTGATCTTAACAATATGTACCAATCCAAGAGAGACCTGGTAAATCAATTTTCATTGACTTTTTATCAAAGCATATGTGACCACTGTTTACGAATCGATCAACAATCAGTTTCCCAAAGTTTAAAAGCATAAAAAGACACATGTATGTGCTTCATAAAAAGACAACAGTTGAGAAAAATTTTAGCTGTTAACAATTAAAATTTTGATCATCTTTCAGCAATAATATGTAAAAAAAAGTGTCATAAGACAAAAGTCAAATGAATGTTGCTCATACAAAAACGTGAATTATTCGAATATGAGCATAGACAAACATAGACTCTGTCCTCCTTCTAGTGCCATGTGTAGGATGGTGAAATCTGCAAATTGGTTCGTTAACATGACAAAAACAATATAAACAGAAACATACATCCTTATGAGATATTACATCAAGTTAGATATGCTAAATGAGACATTTAAACAACAGAACCAAAGGAAGCATATAAAACCTAAATACAAATCTATCCCATATTGGATTGGTGCTCCTTATGATGTAGAAAGGATGCCCTTTCCCAATCCTTGATAAGCTTAGATTGCCAAGATAATGATATAGATAATGAGATGCTTGAACTCAAGTTGCCTATAGTGTAGATGCTTGGATATGTGGCTGTTGAAATGAGAGAAGATGGCTTGCATTTATAGAAAAAGTTGATAGAAGAGAGGCCAAAATTAGGCAATGTGGGACTAAATCCCATCCAATAGGATAGAGACACTTGTCATAATGGGATTGGTCAAAGCTTGTGCAAGTTTTGGCCAATGTGCCCATTCAAATTTGAAAAATGTTAATAAATGCATGTTGTTGAGAGTTTTGGGGGGAATAATCTTTGTCCAAAAAAGTCAAAGATGAGAGTTATTGAGGGAAAATAACTCTTTTTAATAAATCAATAAATTGATTTATTGATGCAAGTGGGTGGGTTAGTTAGGAGTTTAGATTTGACTCTAGTTGAGTCAAAAGCTAGAGAATGCTAATCATGATTTAGAAGTCAATTAATTTAGATTAATTAACTTAGGGGATTTTAGGGATTTGATATTTGATTTTAAATCAGTTTGATTTATTAAATCAAATAAGAAGAACCTTAGGAACTTAATTAAATAATTTGATTTATTTAATTAAGCTTGATGAACCTTAGGATTAAATCAATAAATTGCTTTAATTGATTAGTAGAAGAAACGAATGCATGATGTTAGTTACAGTGGAATGCATAATGTTATTTTTGGATGTCTACAATATGTTGTCAATACCAATGAGTGTAGATGATATTATATCATGATGGCCATGATGAGATTTATATTTAGCTTGTGTTTTCATTAAAAAATGGGTTTCCATGTCACTAAATGTTTGGCATGACATATTACATCATAATAATATGCATGCCTTTAAATTTAATTTAATAATTAGAAATATGATTAAGTATTTTAGTTGCATGAGAAGTTATTTTAGTAGAAAGAAAAATCCTTAACCTAATTTTTTAATGCTATTATTTTTTTATTCCAATATTAATAAATGGTTATCGTTACTTTTATTCTTATGTGTGGAATTAGTGTCTATAAATATTTCATGTTCTACAACTATGGTGGTGATCTCTATAAGTATGGATATGAATCAAAGAAATCAGATTTCCACAGTCCATATCATTGAAGTGTCTTATTTCTAGATTAAACTGTGTATAGTTTTTGGATCAACGTTTCAGATCACACTCAATGATCCATCATCAGGATGCAAAAAGAGATGAAGGAGTAGAAAATGTTTATAACTGGCTTGGATATGCATTTTCTACTCCTTCATCTCTTTTTGCATCTTGATAATGGATCACTGAGTGTGATCGGAAACGTTGATCCAAAAACTATACATAGTTTAATCCAGAAACAAGACACTTCTATGGATATGAAATTTTATGTAAATCTAAACTTGTAACTTATAGGCTTGGTGTCACTACATTACATTTTTTATTCTAATAAAATATATAATGCTTATAAATATCTTTACGGAATTTACTAAATTATAAGGTCCATGCTCTCCTTAATCAAACCTCTTGACAAATTGATTTGGGAAATATAAGTTAAGGTCAATAAAAATAGGAAAGAATGAAATATGAAATGCTAAAAGAAATCACTTTTAATATTTTATATTTGTATTCTAAACGTTCTCATTTCCTTTCTACATTAATAATTTTAAATCAGACTTAATATTTAAATACATTACACTAGCATGCAATATAGAATATTTTAGATTTTCTAGTTGACTAATAATGACTAATAAGGAAGCGAAGCTTGAGTCTAAATTAAGAAAGTCAAATTTAAATTTTTTGATTTTAACTCAATAAATATGAAAGTGATTTAGATAAATCTTACACTCTTAAATCATTTGAACTAGCATCATGAATGATCTGATTTAGAGATTGACTTTGCATCCTAAAAATGATGAATAAAAATAAGAGGAAAAGGTGATCTAATTATGTATCAACTTTGATATAAATTAAAATCATATTATACACTAACCTATAACTAAAAATTAACCTAGTAATTTTAATCTCAGAACTTATGGAATAAGTAATTGGTAAACAATTTTCACTATTACAATCTAGTTTAGGCATGCTTTATAATTTTTATATTGTTTAGGTTGTTCAATTATATAAATGGAATGACCTAACACAAATACATATGTTCAAGTAATATATATGTTTTCTTAAGTTCAACTTATAATCCAATACCTTTTGTTATTATTTTATTCCTATTAAAATCTATTTCCATAATCAAGGTGATCATGTTACTCTTTAAACACATTTCAATAAGTTTCTCAATCCATATTAAAAATATTCAAGATAATCTGATTAAAGCTATTCTAAAAATAAAATGAATTATATTTTATCTTACAGAATATTCCAAATAATATGAATTTTTATAATAAATATTCTAAAATAATGTATATTAAAATAAAACTATGAAAACTATTACTAATAAATGTAAATCTTAAATTTATCATTACAATGCACAATAAATTTTTAAATTCATAATTAAAATGTTTGAAATAATCTTGCAAAAACATATTGTAAAAATTCAAAATAATTATATTTTATTTAAAAAATATTTTGAATTAAGATATTTTTATAATAAATATTTATATTATAAATTAAATTATTATTTTAAATTTATCTATAATAAACTTTTAAATTTTACTTTCGTAAAAACATATAATAACAAGTCAAACTATATGATGTAATAAATTGTAAAATTGTAGGGTCACAGACCATCAGAATTCACACCTTGCTCTTGCTTCTTCAACTCTTCCTATAAAAAAGGTGGCTGTGTCTATCCTATAATAAGAATGCACCTTTGACTACAATGCATTCTCAGAAATAAATAGACAATATTCAGAGTGTCGTAATTTTAAGGTTTACGTAAGCCAATGCAATATCACATCCATCACTCTCGCTTCGTCAGCTCGTGATGGTCGACACAGTTTGTCATTTGAAATCTCCAGAGGGTATTGTCATCGGTAATGTCCATCCACCTCAAAATTGACCTAAAGGAGTTCAAATCTCCAGACGGCAAATACACAGATTCATTCCATCGGAGGGCTAAGTACACGTGAAACTTGTGTATGAGCAAACATTAGCCTATAAATACTCGACGAATGACAACACTTCTCTCACAGAACAAATCTCATCTTAGATTATAGCTCATCTTTGTTGGGTGATAATCGAGCGAGGCAGGGTTCCGCTTTTCTTTCCATAAGATGGATCACATTTCTAGGCTCAACGCCTCTTCTTCTTCGTTGTCTTCTACTGCATTCTTCTGGAATAGGAGAAACAAAGTTCAGCACTATCCGATCGATACTGATTTTGTAGCGTTCTTGTTGAATTACACCATACCCATCTTTCCCACTCTTGCCATTTTTGTCATTATATCTGCAATCTTTCTCCATTTGCTGAAGTTATCAAAACAACAAAATTCTTTGGCTTTGCCTCCAGGGCCACAACCCTGGCCACTAGTTGGCAATCTGCCAGAATTAGTGTGCAATGGACCCGGTTACAAGTGGGTTCACTCTCTCCTCCACAACTATGCTACCCCCATCCTGTGCGTTCGCCTAGGAAGCGTCCATGTCATTGCTGTTAATAGGCCGGACATAGCAAGAGAGTTCCTGAAGAAACACGACGGTAGATTTGCTTCTCGCCCCATCACGATGGCTTCTGAATACTGCAGCAGAGGATTTCTATCCGTCGCACTGGTTCCGTGGGGAGATC
This sequence comes from Sequoiadendron giganteum, assembly GCA_007115665.2. NCBI lineage: Eukaryota > Viridiplantae > Streptophyta > Pinopsida > Cupressales > Cupressaceae > Sequoiadendron > Sequoiadendron giganteum. The sequence continues at coordinate 139,393,652 of CM021106.1, forward strand.
AGTGGAAGAAAATGAGGCGTGCGCTTGCGTCGGAGGTGTTGACAACCTCACGCTTTAAGTGGTTGCATGGCAAGCGGATGGAGGAGGCCGACAATCTGTCCATTGGATATGGAACCAATGCACTGCTCAATCTCACGCACAACCCAAGACTTTAATTAATATAAGAAGTGCTGCGAGGCACTACAGTGCGAATGTGATCAGAAAGCTCATCTTCAACAGGCGCTACTTTGCCAATGGAGGTGGTAATTAAGATGGAGGTCCCGGTGCAGAGGAGGAAGAGTACGTAGAAGCACTATTCAAGGCGTTGTGTCTTTTGTTTAACATGTGCGTCTCTGATTACATGCGCTGTTTGAGGTGGCTGGATATCGGAGGCAATGAGAAGGCCATGAAAAAAGCCATCCATTCTGTGGATAAATATCACACACCACTCATCGAACAAAGATTTCGTTTGAGGCGCGAAAGTACCTCTTTAGAGGAACCGCAAGACTTGTTGGACGTCCTGATTTCTATAAAAGACCCCTCTGACGGGAAACCCTTGCTCAGCTTGGAAGAGATCAAATCTCAAGTGACGGTAATTATCGAGAACAATTATCAATAATTAGTATGGCCATATTGTAATTAAAGTCATCTATATATATTTTAATTAAACTAACGCTAATCTAATGTGCAGGAATTGAAATTGGCGGCAGTTGATAATACGTCGAATGCCGTAGAATGGGCTTTAGCAGAGATGCTGTTGCAGCCTGATATAATGCAGAAAGCCGTGGAGGAGATCGACACAGTCGTGGGCAAAGATCGGTTAGTAGAAGAATCAGACCTTATACAGTTGGTGTACGTGAAGGCGTGTGCAAAGGAGGCGCTGAGGCTACATCTGGTGGCACCCTTCAACCTTCCGCACATGTCCATGGAGGACAGCACAGTTGCTGGCTACCACATTCCCAAGGGCAGTCACGTAATACTGAGCCGCGTGGGATTGGGGCGAAACCCATGCGTATGGGAAGACCCTCTACGCTTCTGCCCCGATCGTTTCGTGAAAGATGGCAGTGACGTGGGTGTTGGGTTGAGAGACCCTCAGCTACGCCTCCTTTCTTTCAGCACTGGAAGGCGGGGGTGCATGGGAGTTGCTCTGGGCAATTCAATGACAGTGATGCTCTTAGCCCGCCTACTGCACTGCTTCCACTGGTCCACCGCTTCCGTGGCACCCATTCACCTTCAAGAAGGTCTGCATGATCTCTTCATTGCTACCCCTCTCCGTGCAATCACAACCCCTCGCCTTTCCGACCACCTCTATCCATAACTATTGAAAAATAAAATATCTGAAAAAGAAAAAATAGAATATAGTAAATAAAAAAAGCGTTTGCTTCTTCATACACAATTTTAGAAGTATTTAGAATGGTTAATAAAACTTCTGAGGAGAAAAGTATAGAAAGAAAAGGAAGGTTGCGTATGCTGGAATGTTTCATAGACTGAATTTTTTTAGATACATTCCATAAATAAATATTATTTTCAATATGGAGTCTTTTGGATACATTCTATAAATAAACATTATTTTCAACACCTCTCATAATATTTATTTAAAGAAAGATGATCACAACATTTATTATATTAATGATTATATATCAACTTTTTTTAGATATAACATGTTTCCATGCTTTTTCCTGGACTTACTTTTGATCTATCTTTTTTCGGTTTGTAAACTTTTTGGTTTCGAGTCCTTGTAAAACCTTTTTTTTCTTCAATCAAAAACATGTTTTCAAGTTTGATAAATTTCTCTATAAGTAATGCTTTGGTAAATATGTCAACAATTTAATCTTTTATTTCACAAAACTTTAACTCTATTACTTGTTTTCGTAAAAGATGGCGGTGACATGGGTGTTGAGTTGAGAGACCCTCAGCTACGCCTCCTTTCTTTCAGCACTGGAAGGCGAGGGTGCATGGGAGTTGCTTTGGGCACTTCAATGACAGTGATGCTCTTAGCCCACCTACTGCACTGCTTCCACTGGTCCACCGCTTTTGTGGCACACATTCACCTTCAAGAAGGTCTGCATGATCTCTTCATGGCTACCCCTCTCCATGCAATCACAGCCCCTCGCCTTTCCCACCACCTCTATTCATAACTATTGAAAAATAAAATATCTGAAAAAGAAAAAATAGAATATAGTAAATAAAAAAAGCATTTGCTTCTTCATACACAATTTTAGAAGTATTTAGAATGGTTAATAAAACTTTTGAGGAGAAAAGTATAGAAAGAAAAAGGAAGGTTGCATATGCTGGAATGTTTCATAGACTGAATTTTTTAAGATACATTCCATAATTAAATATTATTTTCAATATGGAGTCTTTTGGATACATTCTATAAATAAATATTATTTTCAACACCTCTCATAATATTTATTTAAAGATAGATGATCACAACATTTATTAAATTAATGATTATATATCAACTTTTTTTAGATATAACATGTTTCCATGCTTTTTCCTGGACTTACTTTTGATCTATCTTTTTTTGGTTTGTAAACTTTTTGGTTTCGGGTCCCTGTAAAACTCGTTTTTTCTTCAATCAAAAACATGTTTTCAAGTTTGACAAATTTCTCTATAAGTAATGCTTTGGTAAATATGTCAACAATTTAATCTTCTATTTCACAAAACTTTAACTCTATTACCTGTTTTCGTGAAAGATGGCGGTGATGTGGGTGTTGAGTTGAGAGACCCTCAGCTACGCCTCCTTTCTTTCAGCACTGGAAGGCGAGGGTGCATGGGAGTTGCTCTGGGTACTTCAATGACAGTGATGCTCTCAGCCCACCTACTGCACTGCTTCCATTGGTCCACTGCTTCTGTGGCACCCATTCACCTTCAAGAGGGTCTGCATGATCTCTTCATGGCTACCCCTCTCCATGCAATCGCAGCCCCTCGCCTTTCCCACCACCTCTATTCATAACTATTAAAAAATAAAATATCTAAAAAAGAAAAAATAGAATATAGTAAATAAAAAAAGTGTTTGCTTCTTCATACACAATTTTAGAAGTATTTAGAATGGTTAATAAAACTTCTGAGGAGAAAAGTATAGAAAGAAAAAGGAAGGTTGCATATGCTGGAATGTTTCATAGACTGAACTTTTTTAGATACATTCCATAAATAAATATTATTTTCAATATGGAGTCTTTTGGATACATTCTATAAATAAACATTATTTTCAACACCTCTCATAATATTTATTTAAAGAAAGATGATCACAACATTTATTATATTAATGATTATATATCAACTTTTTTTAGATATAACATGTTTCCATGCTTTTTCCTGGACTTACTTTTGATCTATCTTTTTTTGATTTGTAAACTTTTTGGTTTCGGGTCCCTGTAAAACCCGTTTTTTCTTCAATCAAAAACATGTTTTCAAGTTTGACAAATTTCTCTATAAGTAATGCTTTGGTAAATATGTCAACAATTTAATCTTCTATTTCACAAAACTTTAACTCTATTACTTGTTTTTCAATCAAGTCATGAACAAAGTGATGATGTACTTCTATGTGTTTGGATCCAGTATGATAGACATGATTTTTTTCTAGCTTAAAGGTGTTTTTACTATCAGAAAATATAATAGTTGGACAATCTTGTGTTTGTTGTGTTTCTTCATCTAGTCTTCTAAGCCATAACACTACTTGATATGTCTTTGACGAACCAATATATTTAGCTTATGTGGATGATAGTGATATTGTTGATTACTTCTTTAAGGTCCATGAAATTGATCTTAAACCAAGATGAAAAAGATATATAGAAGTTGTTTTTGTATCACAATAGTCACTTGCATAACAAGAACGTGAATACCCTAATAGAATAGGATCTCCTTATATTTATATTCAAATTCAAGTTGATAAGTACTTGAATGTATTTTAGTATTCTTTTCGATACTTTCCAATATTCAATATGTGGATTTTCCATGTACCTAGATACAATGCCAAATGCATATGCAATATCTGCTCTAGTTATAGTGAGATAAAATAGAATTCCAAAGAATTGTCTAAACATTTCACCATCCAACTTATTTTGAGTGGAATTAGCACTCAATTTTAATCCTACTTCACATGGTGTACTAGATAGTTTCTACTCCACATTAAATTTTCTCTATACATCAAGAGAATATTTGATTTGAGAAATCATGATCCTTCCTTCTTCTTGCCATATTTGCATCTCCAAAAAATAGTGCATCAGTCTTAGATCAATTATTTCAAAAGCTTGTTTAAGTTGATCCTTCATATTTTTAATGTATTGTGTTTGATCTCTTTTTATGATTAAATCACCTACATATAGTACAAAAATAGCAATTGTACCATCACTATCCTTTACTTAAACATCTAGAGTTCTTGGAATCCATTATGGATGTTATCCTCTTAGGTTTAACATACCTTATGTGGGATTAAAAAAGACATAATTATATATCTCCATTTTCCTTTTTGCTGGTAAGATAATTTTAAATAATAAGAAAATACTACTAACTAATTCATTCAAAATCTAGAAGGATCTTTAAATATTGGTTTAGAAAAAGATATTTTTGTAGGTCTAACCACTTGTTTACTTGAGAGGAATTGTAAATTGTTAACATCGAATCCTAATTTATAGTAATATTCTTGAGCTTTTCTTTCACGACAACAAGAAGTTTGAACTTGCATCTCATAAATTCAACAATATTGTTTGAGGCTTTTCCAAGGTTTATGTTTAAATATAATGTTTTCATCTTCAAGATCAAAAACATGACACAACACCAATAACAACAATGTTAATATTTGCCTTTGAGATGTCATCAAAAATTAGGATAGGGTTTTTTAAATGAATTTTTGGAGAGGGATAGCTAATAGGTAGTCAATCATAAATACCACAACTTTTTGTTTTTCAATAAAATAAAGTTTTTTTTTTTTTTATGAATAGGCAACTACCTATATTAAATTAAAGATAAGAGTACATATTCACAAAAAGGGGCGGGTGGTAAAAAGGCACACCCCGAGAGTCACATGGGAAGCACCCAAAAATAACAAAATATCAAGTCACATGGGCCTAACCCATAAGTCTAAAAGCATGAGAAATTAAGAAAAACTGGCAAGTAAGCAGCCAGAGCAGTGTCAGCAGAGCTAGGAGGGTCTATGTCATCCATGTTTTCCCCCATATATTAGCAAGGTGTAGAGTGATGTCAGGAGGAGCACCCCATTCATCATCATCTTTTTCCTTATCTTTATCTTCTTCCTTGTGCCGTGGTGAGATTGCAAGCGCCAACCGTGGAAATTTTTTACCACTGGCAAGCCATCCAGAACTAGAAGCAGGTGGAGTATCAGAGGGCCACCCAGACCACCACCACCACTCCCCAAATCACCACCGAAAGGCCATCCCTGACTAGGTCGTGATGGAGGAGAGCGAGCATGTCGAGGAGGGTGAGAGTTTCGCTGAGGAGGGGGCTGGGAACGGGGATGTGTGGAGCCACTCTGTTGCTGGCCCTAAGAGGGTGACCGACCACAAGAGGAGGAGGGTGAGTTGGGAACCCAAGCCACAACACATGGGGCATTTCCCCAATGGTCCAACAGGACCTGTAGGTGAGCCACCTCTAGTGCAACTTTGTTAGCTTACACTTGTATCTGTAAAAGAACATTAGAATAGATAACTGCTTTAGCATAGAGAGAAACATTAATATCCATTTGAGAATGAGCAAATATGCAAGAACCATATGTCAAGAAAAAAGTTTTGACTGAAAGGGCCAAAATAAGTCATGAATCCAAGTCCAAATTTTTTGAGGTCTGAAACAAAACCATAAAAGATGCTTGAAGCTTTCAGGTTGCCCACAAAAAGGGTAACAAGGGTCTTGGACCCCCAAGTGTATAAGCCAAGAACCCATAGGCAAGCCTTGGAAAAGAATACACTAAGTAAAGTGGGCCAGCTTCGGATGAACACTTGTAGACCAAGTGCCATCAAATCTCTTCCACCAAGCATGAGTAGAGGAATTAAGAAGCCACCTCTCGTTCAAACTGTTGATCATAGGAAAATGAGGTGAAAGCCACTTGTAACCAAGCCGTGAAAGCCACCTGTAACCAAGCCGTGAAAGCCACCTGTAACCAAGCCGTGACTTATAGCTCCTGAGAGGAGTGTCTGAAAACCATTTCCAGTCTTTCCACCAAGGTTTGTGCCCATGAATGCCAATTTTGTGAAGCATTTCCACCAGAATGGCGCTCAATAGCCCATCAAAAGTGGCACGGTCCCAGTTTTGAAGTCTATGTTGGGCCTTAAAAGAATCCCACTACATAATGCGCATAGTGGGTATGTGAAAGACCTGTTGCAAGGTCTGAATGCCCTTTTTGTGAAATTTGAGGGTTGTAAGCCAAGGTGATTTAGCCAAGGGCTAACCATTCTAAGAAAGAAGAGGAGACCACTAAATATTTTGTTGATTGAACGAAAGCCCATCACAAAATCCAGCCTCGACCCATCAGAGCCAAGGCTTAACAGCCTCCCAGGCTCGCCAAATGCTCTTGTCCATAAAGGTTCCAATAATTTGAATAGGCTCCTTCATAACTAGGAGGGTTTGGAAACATATTCCTTTCCAGGCACATTTGTGAACAAGAAATTCGGACTGGATACAATGCATGAGGAGAATCTTTCAGGCTTCATCTCTAGCGAGGGCCCGGATAATCCACTTTACACAAAGAGAAGTCCCTTGTCATTGAGTGGAGAGCAACCCAAGCCCTCCAGAATCCTTACGGAGGAAATAGTACTCCCAACCAACATGATGGAAACCCTTGTAGGTTTCAGAGGAGGCCCATAAAAAATCCTGTAGCATCTTTTCAAGCTTGTTGTAGGCAGCTTTGGAAGGATCCCAACAGGAGGAGTAGTAAACATGAGTGGTTGCTAAGACTTAAGAGAAAACCTAGAACTTACCAGCCAGAGAAAGAGGCTTTGTAATCCAATAAGCAAGCTTTTGCTCAACCTTGGAGAGCACGGCTTTCCAAATCTCCCTAGGGGAGGCCTAGAAGGTGAAGGTGATGCCCAAAAAATAAAAGATCTCTCCCTACCCAATCCACTTCCAATTATAGGTTTGAAGCCACACAAGAGTGGGTAACACATATCTCTTGTAGTATAAGTTATTGTTCCATTGGATGCCAGAGCCAGAGGCAATACAAAAAGTATTGAGACAATCAAGGGGAACATTGATCGATTCTTCTTTTTCCAAGAGAGTGAGAAAAGAATCATTTGCAAAGTGGCCATTAACAAGTTTCTCTTGAGAGTTCAGGAGAAGAATCCCTTTGACACACTAATGAGAAACAACATGAGATAAAAGGTAACCAAAGCCTTTAGTTGCAAGCACATACAAAGAGAGGGTGAGAGGACACCCTTGTTGAATTGAGTGAAAAATACCAAGAGTAGAAGATTGGAGGCCATTAATAGTTATGCAAGCTGAAGCCTTAACAAAAAGCATACGAATAGACTAAATGAAATTGGGCCCAAACCCGAAGGCTTGCAACATCGCATGAATGAAAGGCCATTCAATGCAGTCATAAGCTTTTTCAAAGTCAAATTTTAATGAGCACAACTTTCTAGTTTGAGCGTCAGGCCCAATCCATGCCTTCCCAAACAAAGAAGATATTATCCAGAATGAACTTGGATTTGATGAAACCAGTCTGTGCTAGGTGCACAATTTGAGGCAAGAGATGGGAAATTTTCAAAGCCAAAGCTTTGGCAATGATTTTGTAGGAGACATTGAGAAGCATGATGAGCCGCCAGTTGTAAATATCGTTTGGATCCCCAGGCTTAGGTATGAGCTTTATATTGCTCTTGTTTATTAAATTTCCTAGAGAGTTGGCTTGAAAAGATTCAAGATAGATATGATGCAAATCACTCCTAACACAATCCCAAAGAGCTTTGTAGAATTCATAAGGGAAGCCATCAATCCCAGGAGCTTTGCCATCGGCCATAGAAAAATAGCTTCCTTGAGATCATCAATTGTTAACAATTGATCACAAAAATTTATCTAGGCTGAAGAAAGCTTATGTGACACAACAAGGCAGTCATGAAGGGCTTGTTTTCGCATAGGCGTGGAGTCCTGTCTAGTGAACACCTGCTCATAATGGTGCACAAAGGCTTGGAGAATGTTGAGTTAGCTCAAAGAGCACCTGAGTGCTATCCTTAATTTTTTTGATGCCTAGGGATGAGTGTCTGGCATGAAGTGCCAAAAAAATTTCTTTGGAGGCATGATCACCGATCTTAATCCAATGTAGCTGAGATTTGATTGGTGTTCCTCTGGCAACATAATTATCAGCCAATTTCTTTTTGTGCCTTAATTCCTCCACCTTGACTTGATGCAACAAGGAAAAAGGGTTGGTTGTCAAAGCCTCCATAGCTGCACGCAAGTCAGTAGTGGTAGCCTCATAAGATCACTGGTGAAAGATGGCCAGCTGGCGCCCATAAATGCATAAGAAATGAGTAGTACAAGTGATGTCATCATTCCACCAAGTAATCTAGCCTATTTGGCGAGCTGGTCTACACTCCAAATTCCACACTCAATGAATGTGGGCTAGAGTGGGCTTGTGACAGAGCAGAGACGTGTTCTCATCAATTAAATTTCCTTTTTGGTAGTTTCTTTAAGATTTATTTAATTCTCATCAATTATAATGATCCATATACAAAATAAAGGTAAGAAAGACAATGATAATAATGAGAGGCTACCATTTAAGCAAGATATAGTTGTTAAGTGCAAAAGGAGATCCTAGATTTAACTAGTAGATTAATCTGAATCAATACTTTATTGGCTTAACATTGTTCAAAACACAAACCAACCAGTCTATTAAGATTGGATAACTACCTAAAAGGAGAGCCAATTTTCCCAAGTTTACTTCCTTTGTTGCAAACAAAATACATTGATTAAATATTATTTAATTAACCTAATTATTATGAAGACCTGATCTAAGAACATGAATAATTTGTAAACAAAAAAAAATTGTAGATCTTGGAAGAGAAAATAGAGGGGATCATGTGATAGCAATAAGGGCTTGAAATGACTAAATAAGGGTGAGAGCACCCCACTATAAAAATGAGGATTTTAAACACCTTCAATCAAGATTTGGAAGTTACACGTTTGCATTGTACATTCATAATTTGAAATATATTTTCTTTGCACCTAAACTTGTAAAGCATAGAAAACGAGAAGAGAGGGGGTGGCCATTTAGGCATTTTCCTTAGTGGGTATGTGCAGGATCATGATGGGCCAAAAAGTGGCGATATGTAAACCATATGATGGCCCATGTGGTTGACGACTCTTTTTTACCCAAAATTGATGAAACGAAAAGGGTTTTTAGAGGAGATTCTCATCTTTCCAACAATATAAATTTTGCTTTACTTTGAATTTAATAAATAATTATTATTCATTTTCTATTAGAATTACGAATAAAGTCCTAATTGATAGGTTGATTAAAAACATCTATAACTTTCAAATGGTATCACATTTTTTGAATCTGAAACATGCGTCACATTCTATGCTTTGTATATTATAGGATTAAAAACAAAAAATTAAATTTCATGAATTTTTGACCAAGTTAAGGTGGTTAGACCGACGAGCTTTTATACTTTTTAAAAGTTGTAATAAAAAAATCATAATTAATTATTTACATGAAAAACATTATAAAAAATTATGCATCACATCAGGACATGAGTCCTCTACTTATATCTAAAATATTATAAAAAAATATTATCATTTTATTGTGGTTAGGGTGGTTAGACAGACACCTACTTCTTATTTTTACCCTGAAATTTAAATACTACTGCATTGAAATTTCAAATTTTCACCAAATAGATTTTTTTTTTTTAAATAAAGGTCTAGTAGTTTATAAAATAAATTCAATTTGCTACATATTCTATTTTTACATTTTTTCGAAATAATAGAGATAACTTATTCAAATTTTTACGTCAATTTGTCTAACTTTGATTTTTTGTCTTTTTATTGCCACTTAAGGGCCTATTTTTTCCATGATCGTCCTACACATACCCTAGTCAAACCCCATTTTTTATATTTCTACCTCCATAAATATCTGATTTAATAATAGATAAAAGTGTGTGCTCTTAATCTTTAGTCAAACCCCATTTTTGTATTTCTACCTCCATAGATATTTCAAGCTTAACTTATGACCTATGTTTTTAGGATAAACACTAATGCTGGGGCACCTTCACCATAATCTAATACTAATATTAGTTATTAGAAATATGTTAGCTATGTATACATGGTTGTAATATTTTTTGGCTATTTTTGGGTTGTATACTATCATAAATTGCCTTCATTGGTAGAAGTCGTTCTAAGACATGATTAAACATAGTTTAATTTATTTTTCTCATGTCAAGACAATGTTACAAGCCAAGGAAAGGTTTTAAATTCATAAGTTTCTCCATGATTATCAAGGTGCATTTAGTGGGTTTAAGAAACATCTCTAATAGTAAAATTATACAATACTATAATTTCAACAATACTCTTTCATCAACTGAGAAATACTCATTTTTTAATTTATATTTTCATAAATATCATCTTATATTCTAGTAGAATGTCTCATTTTATTTCAAAAAACTTAATCTAGGAAAATAATATTTGGTTAGGAACTTTGTAGTTTCCTTAACAAAAAACTATAAAATGTCCTTTATGTGTGAAGCAGCAAAAAAATATGCTCACAAGGGAAAGGGGATTCCCTTACTAGGCTCTTAGGGTTTTTCACCCCAAGGGAACTTGCTTAGGAATGACTCTCTTTCCTGTACGTTGATATGTTTAAGGGTAGGTTCATTCAAAAGGGGGAAATGGATTGATGATTCGATTGTACTAAGTGTGTGTGATATGTGGCTAGAACTGAAAGTAAAATGATGATAATTTAAATGTATGCAAATGTAAATAAAATAAAACTAAACTAATGCAAAGCTACTCTAGAATGACCTAAATGTGTATTTTCTAGAAAATATCAAAGAAGGGTAAAAGATGTGTACCTGAAAAAAATGATGTTGTAGATGAATGCTCTCAAGAACCTCTAGAAAATGCCTAAAAATAGTAGGATACATACGCCAAGTGGGGCAACCTAGTCCTCCAACTGGGAAACTTTTCCAAAATAGGTTTTGGGGAAAAGGGTGCCCAAAAGTACATAAACCCTTTTCCGAGCCTAGCACAGGGACAAGGTCACTAATATGGGCGACCTAATCCTCTTATAGCTTTCCAAAGAATTAGGATTTGATTTTGTGGGTCCCATTTGATGTTTCCCTTTTCTGCAGCAATCTATGACAAGAACTCTCGAAAGTGACCTGCAGCTTGTCTGCTTGCTCCTTCTAGGGTTTGAGGCTTTGATGTGACTTGGGGAGAATGTTGGTACTTCTTCCAACACTTTATACTTCACCAAATCTGCATAAAAACTTGCAATCAAATGCAAGGAATGTAAGATTGAAAGATAAACTTAATGGAAATGCTTACCAAACCTTTATTTTTGATGGTTTGCAACATGCAAGAGCAGATCCAATGGAGGTAGCTTGAAAACCTCAATCCATTTTTTCTTTCTTGTGAAGTCTTGGTTGCTTGAGCACTTGAGAGAGAAAAAAAGAGTGAGTGAAAAATGAGCCGAGGAGAGGAAAAATGAAGGTCAAAACCCTTATTTGTACATGTGAAACCCTAATTTTCTTGAAATGCAACTTGATACGCCAACCCTAGGTTTTAGGAGGCAAGATTTTCATTGAATTTTATTTAAAATTTGAATTTTATGCCTAAAGGGACTAGGTCACCCAAAGTGGTGACCTAGTCCACTTGTGAAAATTCTTGTCGTGGTCAGGAATTAATTTGTGTTTATTGAAGTTAATCAGTTTTTCCTCCCGAAACACACTTAGGTCATGAATAAAGATACATTAAAGGGGAAAATTAGCATAGGAAAAGGGTTAATTTTGGGGTGATAAACCTAGATAAGTGTGAAAATGCAACACAACACTTTACAACACTTTTTATTAAGGCTTAGGAAGGTGTAAGAATTTCTTATTTAGGTGAATTATGTTGAAAGGGTCTTAGAAAAGTGAGGAAATAAATTACAACAGTTCACACCACCTTAGTAAAACACCATTAGGTTATTGATGAATTGCAAGCTTACAAGGTTGAATCAAGGTAAACAAGGCTAAAATTGAGCGGAAAAGGCCAAAATGAGTGAAAAGTGCCAAGGTATACACTTTTTGGTGAGACATTTAGCCCCCACATTAGTGAGAGTATGAACGTTCTTCAAACTAAGACTAAATTAGTTGATTCATGTGTGTTGAGCGAGATTTGGTATATATTCATGCTAGTAAGGTGAGATGACTCATGATCAAGAGGGATGATCAAGCCCCCAAGATCAAGATCCCATGGCCAACTAAGCATAAGTATAACAAATCACACAAGGAGTGATGTGAAAGAGTCAGATCAAGATTTGACTATTTGTCCATCTAGTTGTGGATCAGATCTAGGTTATTTGTTTGAAAGGAAAGGATGTACTCACTCTGGGCTGACAATATTTTTAGTTGTTCACCGGGTGACAATGCCTAAAGGTGGTGAGATACATACCCATGGCTGGTATGTGTAGACATGCAAAACTAACATCATGCATTGAATTCTCCTATTAATCAATTAAGACAATTTATTGATTAAATCCTAAGGTTCATCAAACTTAATTAAATCAAATTATTTGATTGAGTTCTTAAAGTTCTTCTTATTTGATTTAATAAATCAAACCGATTTTAATCAAATATCAAATCCCTAAAATCCCCTAAGTTAATTAATCTAAATTTAATTAACTTCTAATCATAATTACCATTCTCTAGCTTTTGACTCAACTAGAGTCAAATCTAGACTCCTAACTAACGCACCCACTTGCACCGATAAATCATTTATTTGATTTATTATTTCTTCTAATTACATTCAAAATGGCATCAAAATGGAATATTCTTCCAATTTGAATCTTCCCCCCAAAAAGGACTTGTCCCTTCCAACAAAGTATTAAATGCTATTTGTACAAGTCAAACATGGCATTTATTTCGCCTTTCATCCCCCCTAAACAAGTCACTTCAAAATTCAAATTTTAAATTGGCACATTGGCCAAGACTTGCACATTCCTCACCCTCTCACAACTTGACAAGTGCCACCTTGTCATTGGTTTGTGAATTATCCCACATTCATCAAAATCTTTCAATCTCCTACCCTTGAATCTATAAAATGCAAAGCATTTCTCCAAAACAACTACAACTCAAAATTTGAATGATCTTTTATGCAAGGTTACTCTCTATATGAGAGAACTAATCTTGCTCATCATTTGGCAGCTTTTTCTTATCAAGGATTGGGAAAGGGCATCCTTTCTACATCATGAGGAGCACCAATCCACCATAGAATAGATATACTTCATGTCTTCTTTACATATTAGGATTTGTTTTGTCATTTGCTTATATTTTGAATATTGTAGTATTATTTTATGAAGACATTGGATTTGTGTTTGGTTATACTAATCATGCTAACAAGATGCATGTGTTTTAGTTTTTAACCAAATTGCAGATTTTGATGTCTACAAAAGGGTGCTAGAAGGAGGGCAGCTTGTTTGTTGTTGAATTGTTTTATGGAGTTTAATTTAATGGCCAACTGCAGGTTTATATCAATTTTAATACCATGTGTAGGTTTAGTGTAGATCTGAAAGCTTTTTCACTAAGCAGAATGGAAAAATATCTAGCATCGTTGATAGATTTATGTTGTTCTCTAACCTTGATTCGAAACAAAGCACATTTCAAAAGCATTCATCTAAAATAGGTTTTTAGTTTTAATGAGGAAGATCAAATGATTTGGTAGACTCTTTATTGTTTAGAATCACTGAATCTCTAGCTTGTCTAAATCCTGAGGTGAGTGGTGGATTGAGAAATTTGTGATTTCTATTTTAAGCTCAGTTCCAAGTTTCAAAAATGTTTGATTCCCATTCTAATTGAATACAAGGTTATCTTCAAGCACTTTCACGTCACCTCTATTTTTCTTTTTATTATGCTAACATGAAGAAAAGTATTTAGACATGTTGAAAGTAATGTAGGTTAAAATAGTTTCAGCTAACTACTTAAAAAAATCTGACAACCATAGACTTCATGCATTGCTAAAGCTTTATTCTCCGCAGTATCTCTTACAGTTCTGGAGGAAATCCAAAGAGATCAAACCATAATATGAACATGCCTTGCTATTGCTTCGCTCTCTATACTATCTCTTACAGTTCTCGAGATCAATGCATTCAAAGTATATTTCTTTGAAAACCATCTTCTGCCTATGTTTGCCTTTGCTGAGATAAAGTTTGTTTCTCTTTGAAAGCCATACATTTGAACTTGTAGACCATACACTGCCTGCATTCGCCCTTGCTGAGATACAATTTAGTTTTCCCTGAATGCATGCTTGGTTCCTTTATCAGCGTTTTATTGTAGAACAAATTTATCTTATATCCCACTAGAAACGATATCAGTTATATGAAAAGCCTGGCCTAATAAAAGTTGAAAGGGAAGCATCTCAGGCTTTACCTTCGGAGGCAAAGAATCAAGTCTACAATTTTTCTATTAAGAGTTCAATATACACTTTGCAACCTTGTAATCATGCTGGACAAATTGATCTCGCTTCATCATAGTGCATACAGGTTTTGGCGCAGCTGGCAGCCACGCTATGGTAAGTTGCACTGTTGAACCACTGTAGACCATTAGCATTTGACAAACCTATGTCATGAAGGTTTACGTTGCCAATGACGCCAATTTTTATTAGCTGCACCACTCCTCCTGGTCAAAGTTAACTGTGGCATTCCTCTTCATTGTCACTCACATTTCCATTAACATACTGGCGCCATGACAAGAACCCCCGACAGTTGCCTCCTACCACGATTGATGAAGAGATGGCCGTGGGCAGCAAGGATGATAGAAAAGTTTGTAGGATGAGGAATAGGTTTTTATTTATGCCTGCTAATGACATTTTCTTGCAAGTTTCTAACGCTGCATCTACCAATCGTGTTATGTTTGAAATCTTTTAAGAAGGCATTTAGTCCATGTTTCCTTATCACCTGCCAATCGTATTAACTCGGAAGCTTGCAAATTCGTTCACTGTTTTTATTAGTATTTACTCAAACATGCTTTACCCATTATGTTGGCTAAGTAGTTGTCGTAGAATTCATCTGGTAGTATATCCCTCCAACCTGTCATGTACCTCAGCATTGATGGTCAAATCCAGGTAATATATAGAGAAAATACTCAAAATCTGTTTGTGAGACATTTAGACTACAATATCACAGAGGCAGTAGCTGAGAGAAAAGGAATATGCCACTACCCACAGTGTTTACATTTACTCGTTTGACGTGCTTTTTCCTATGTTGACTGATGCTTCAACAGTCACGTCTTGAGAAATATTTTTTCTTCTTTGGATCTTGAGTTGAGTTCAGACTACTGTTCGATAATAAAGAACATACTCGACGTGACAGGAGGCACTGCTATTGCAGGCTCAATGTGACAGGGAGGATGCGTGTGGCAATGGGAATAGTAATTTCTAATCAAATTTATTGTGACATATTTTCTATTAATTATTACTTGCCTTGCCTATACTTCCATACTTTGCACGGTCTTATACTTTCCCTGTCAACGCTGAAAAAGTATTTTGTTGCAGAAAGCACGCTGGAGAAGATTGCGGGATTCAAATTTGCATTTACTACTTGTCTCTTCATACATCTGTCGACCTCATTTAGCTTGAAAGTTGCTAAGAAAATAAGTCATTCTCAACCATCTTCACCATTGATGCTCACAAATAGAAATTAATGACAAATAATTTGATCATGTTAGGTGGATTTTGTAAATCTCAAAAGGGATATTAGATATATATTGAAATGACGTGATACGTTTAGCTCATCTTGATTTTTATTTAGAGATATAAATTTTAAGCTAATTTATACATGCTGGTATAAAATTCTGCCAGTATGCAGATATATGCTTCCTTAATTATCTTCGAAGGTAACGCTTCACACATGTGTGCATCATTTGTCTTTGCATACTTTTTACATAGTATGATTTCTTTTACATGCCATTCCTAAGGTCATTGACTTGTTCTTCATGAATTGAATAAGCTTCCATGTGTTTTGCTAACTTATGCATTGAGTGTATGCAGCCTTAAAATCTTGGTTCAAAAAACCAAAACAATATTACATTATGCACTAAAATTTGGAATTAATGTTTGCCATTCTATCACATAGGGTAGCAGGCCATTTATGTGTGTAGGTATACATTAAAATCGACATCATAAAATCAATATTTCAACATCATTTCTTCTAATGTGAATCAATGGAGAACTATTGCATAAGTTTAATATCAATAAGTGATAAAGCATGATTCACTTATAAATATTTTTGTCATGATCGTCCAATTAATTTATCTTTTCAATTAAGATCATGTTATTGTTTGAAATTAATGATCACAATGAGTTTAATATAATGATCCTCACATGATTGTCTTTTGGATGAAATAGGAAAATGAAGGAAGGAGGAGCAATTTCATTTACGCAAAGAGAATACAACATTGAAACATCAGAAACAGTCTTTGCAAAAGATTTGAGTTGAAGAAAATCAAATGTTGAAATGAAGACTTGAAAAGCATTTTTTAATGCTTGTGGTTATAATCCAGGGCTTAAATTCACACTTTAGTTTTTTGTTTTGAATCAAGTCATTTTTTTTATTTGGGCTTAAAATTGATCACTAAGTTCATTTTTTTTTTTTAAATTTGAACCTTAGACACTTACTAGATTTCGATTTGGGTTAAAATTGAACAACTTCACATTTCAATTGGTGCTTTTAATATGAACTCATCACTGCTTTGAGGTATAAAATGAACAAGTGTCTTTCATGTTTTGCAATCTTTTTCACAAATTAACATCATTGAAATGCGTATGCGCTTCTCTCGCGCTTCACAATAATCTTAAGAATCAAAAGCATTTTGGTGATATTAGCTTGTCAAAAAGATTGCCTTCACACTTCGATTTGGGAACTTAAAATTGAACACATTTGTCTAGTGTGAGAAAAAGGCATTGCGAGTGTTCTCTCTTTGTTCATGCAAATAAAGATGATCAAACTACGAATGCACTTTCTTGCTATTGTACACCTTTAGAGAGACTGCCTTGGTGGGAAAAAGTACTCACACCAAGGGAACGACTCAAGCGGTAATGGGCTAAAGCCAAGCTCTTCCAAACTGCTATATAAATTTGTGTTCATGGTGAAAGCCATGGACAATGGGAAGCGGCGCATGAAAACTCTCCCCCAGTATCTTTATGATGCGTAAAGCCCTTGTTCTAAGGGTTGGGAGATCTCTCACAAGGACTTTATCATTGCACCCACTAAATTGGATGCCCTTACTACAAACCTTTGTTTAGAATACCAAAAGCCTTATCTATTTTGTTGGTGCAAGAGGTCATGCCCTCTGAAGCCGCCCCATGTTATACATGTGGTCTTGTTGTAGAGATGGAAGGTATGCCATGGGAGATTCATGGGTACTAATGCTTGGTTGACCTGAGAACTGTGTGTCGTGGAGGGGAGCCAGTGTGGTCAAGCATTTAGCCATTCGCACAAGATATGCGCAGTTGGATTCGTCCAAGTGGGAATCCAATGAAATATTATCTCATCATCCTAGGGTTGTAAAAAGTTCTTGGAATCAAAACACATTGCTTGGATCTGAAATAGTGGAAAACAAACATTCAACGAGTCATCAAAATTTCAAACCCTTTAGGAAAGAAAATACCTTTGACGAATTCAAGTGTTCATGCTTGCCCTAGGGATTTCATCCTTAGAGGCTTCTAAGCATTTGGATTTCATCTCACTTTTCTCACTAAAGTCAACAATAGATAACCTTTGCCTTGATTTCCTTGACTTCCACATAAAACACTTTTTGGGATAAAAGAAAATTAGGACATTGGACATTCAGTTTGAAAAACATAATCAAGAAAGTGTTTGTGGTAAAAAGAATTGAATCTAAACAAGATAAAAGACAAAATGGATTACACATGTGTTTTCTAACATGATTTTCCACAAGATCAAAATTAGAATCCTGATCTTTTGAAAGATTCACTTTCCTCGCATAGGAAGTGTAGCATGTTCTTCATTACCTTGGTCTTGTAAACAAGTCATCTCAGGTTTGTCTAGGATCAATTCCATCACATTCATCCATCCCTCAAGCATCGAAATCAATCAAAGGTCACCTCACCAACAACTCTTGGAAACTTTGTAAACAACTGTTATGCTAAACTTCTAAGCGAAATAAAATCACCCTTTGTTTTGACTTAACACATTTAGTCAAACCATCATCTTATACATGAGTTTTCTCTAGGATAATACAACTTCCTAGGGTTTACGAGTTCATCTTGTTTTGCTTAACACACTTAACCAAATTATCAAATCATCACCTCGTTTGACTTAACACACTTAGTCAAACTTCCATCTTGTAGGAGTTCACTCAATGGATAACACAACTTCCTAGAGTTTTACGATTAGAGTTATCACTCTTGTTTGACTTGACACATCTAGTCAAACCATCAGTCCAATCGCGATCAATCAAATCAAAGTCCTAAAAGGTTTAGCATTTCCTTCAAAGTTTCTTAAAGAGTTCCATTCACCCATATCACTCATCTTTCGTTTGTCTCATCCTCGTTATCACTTTGATCCTTCAATTTTCCTAGTTCTTCGCTTCTTTCAACACAAGGTTTAGACCGATCTAAAGAATTAGAGGTTCATCTCTTACATTCTTGAAAATTTATCTTCATTTTATGGTTCAAACTCGATCTCAACACAAGAGGGACATGGAATATAAACTTGATCCATCCATCATGTGCAATTCGAGCCAACCAAACTATCCAAGTCTCACAATGCCAATTGACTATCAAAACTCACATTTATGCATGGCATCATTACCTCCTCCAAACTTCAACGATACGAATGTGAGTATGGCCAATCTAAATTTTGGAACACCTTTCCCAATGATAGTTTAAATCCAAGTCCAAATTTGCAAATCTATCAACCGAACAATCAATACATGAATCTTCAAGCAAACAACATTATCCCACCGAATCCACACATGTCAAATACGAGTTGTCCAAACATGACCATTTCGAATCTGCACTTGGTAAACTTTGGAATAGATGTGATTGCAAATCAAACCAATGTTGTTCAAAATCCAAGTAGTATATTGGCAAATCAATGTATTGATCCAAGTCAAGGTAACAACATGCAAAATCAAAGTTACCTAAATCCAAGCAATGTGTTTCTGAATAACAACAATGTTCAATATCAACCAACAATGCCAAATGAAAACATCACACTGAATCAAAGCATTATCCAGAATCAATCTATCCATGATCCGAAGAAAACACCTCAAGGAGGCATTCCAAATAGTCTTGCTCAACAACCAATTCAACCATATCAAAGGCGTCAACATCAAAATCAAGATCAAATTTTGCAAGATCAAATTGCTTCACTTTCCAAAGTAGTTGATCCATTGCGCCAAGGGACATCTCAACCCCAAAATCAATACACTCTTCCATTGGTTGAACCATGTCATCAAAGCATTGAGTTATCCCCACAACCACATCAAGAACGATATCTCAAATTTTAAGGAATTGGACAATGACATCGACAACAAAATCAGCCACCACCACCACCACCACTGCCAAAACACAACATCACAAATTTATTCTCCATCATGTTGCAAGCCACACAACAAGCTGCCCACCAAAAGGCACTCCAAGCCCAACAAGCCGCACAAGTTGCACAAGTAGCTCAAGTAGCCCGATAAGCACAGGCTCAAGCTCAAGCCCAACACCAAGCTCAACAGGCGCAAACACAATTCCGAGCACTTTTGCAAGCAATCCATCAACAAATAGCTCAACAACAAGCCCAACAAAAAGCATTGTTAGCACAACAATGACATGATCAACAACAAGCATTGTTGGCTCAACAGAAAATGCAGACATTACTTGTGCAACAAAACTTGCAATAGATTCCTACCATAATTATTGAAAACAATGATCAGGGTCTATCCATCAATGAACACCTTGAAGATATTTCCATCTCATGCAGCAATCAAATCAACAAACACCAAGAACCACTTTTCAATCACGATCAAAGCTCACCGGCGATGCCCAACAATCATCCAATTCAAGAAACATTAACATCATTTGATCCTATGTTTGAGAACATTGACAATCTTTCCACCGTAACTATTGAAAATGGTGATCAAAATCAATCCATCAGTGAGCACCTCGAAGATATTTCTACCTCATCCGAAGATCAAATCAACATTCATCGAGAGCCACTTTTTAGTGATCTATTCCAAGATGTGTTAATGTTATTTGATCCCATTGACATAATCCATGATCCATCGACCAACGATCATATTGAAAATGTATCTTAATCACCTTATGAGTTAGAGGACATATCTCAAGAACGTATTCCAAAGCATGATCAAAATCTTCCATCAAAGTCTAGCAATGGTCCTTCCCAAGACATATTGACCTCCTTCGATCTCACTGTTGTGAATGGTGAGAGAATATTTGACACTACACTTGATCCAAATCCATTCAAAGATCAAAAGGATATTAATCCACCTCCCATGCCTAAGGACGATACCCAGGAACCCTTTGTAAGCAATCCATCCTTTGAAATCGTCCCATGTCAAGAACTTGATCCAAAGCATATTAAAAGTAATTTTGAAATCATTCAAGATCATGAATTCGTATCTTTCAGATACTACAATGATCTAATGGGAACTCTTTTATCTATACAAGATGTCACAAATGATCATATCCATACCCTTCCATCTACCCACGAGATGCTTTCTTTGGATGGACACGTAGATGATCTTCATTCAAAACAAGAGTCTCATACTCTTGACATCATTACCAAGGAACAAGAGTCTCCTACTCTTAAAATTTGTGCATAAGACCAAGATGTAGAAAATTTTGGAGACATAGCAAAAACAAATCATGAAGAAGGTTTCTACATAAATTGTGAATCAAAGACATTATATGGAGACATATAAGAAAGCTTCTACAAAAGTTACAAATCAGAAACATCCTGTGGACACCTAGCGAAAATTGGTCACAAAGAAGGCTCCCACAAAATTCATGAATTAGAAACATCTTATGTGGACAATGAATCATCAACACCTTTTGAAGAAGTATTAAAATCTGATATCTCACAAGATCAAGCTAAAGATATTAGTCAGGAAGTCATCCCACATGTGGAGGATCCTATCACTTATAAAGTTGGATCACTCACCTTTCTTAGGGAAAGCTACCTCATCAATAAATAATTTTTCACCTTTGAAGATCCACCACAGAGCAGAGATGGAGCAACACCTTGTTTCCAAGGAAAATCATATCTTATTGCAAACAAAATGTTTCAACAAATGAATTATCAAGGCAGAGGATTAGGCCTACATGAATAGGTATCCTGGAACCAGTGCAAATTGTTGGAAATCCTAAGCAATAAGGCCTTGGTTATTCGACACTCAAGGGATATACACATATTAGTGATACTTCCACAAAATTAGGGACAACTTGGTCACAAGAAAATGTCAACATAGGGAGCACGAAGGATCCTTATGATGAAACCAATGCCAATACTACAACCCGCCAAGTTATGAATTGTCATCCACCCATCACCCCATGCATGAATTGGGACCAACATCAAAAGAAAGATTTGAATCAAAGCATGAAAAACATCATTAAAGAAAAAGAAGTAGTGAATCACGAAGGACAAATCAAATACAAGTGGATGCCAAAGAATAAAAAGAATGATTATCCCTATCAAACTGGACATTAGTCAAAGAAACTATGGGGCAAAATAAACAAGGGAAAATTATCCATCAAAAATGTCCACAAAAGCAAGATCAGGCTTCTCAAGTGACATACAAGGTGTATCGAGTTGTTGGTCCTGATTCCACACACACTTCCATATCCATCCATAATTGCTCATCTTCCCAAGTTTGGAGCGTCAAAGGTTCCAAACTGTCAACCAATCCATCTTTTATTACTAAACGTACTCCATCAACACCTCCACGCATGATATCCAATTCTCACATTGACTGTGTGTTGGCAAAAACTCTTCATCATAAGGATTCAAAAGGCACTCTATTGTGATGTGCGCACAAAGACAGAGTTAACTCCGATATCAACAAAGCAGGTTAAGAATCTCAAAAGTTGCTTTCAAGTGCACATATCTTGGCAAAACAACTTCTTCAAGCAAGATATCAATGGCACGTTATGACAGAAGCATCAACATCAGCAGTACCAGGCAATTGAACATCAACTTAAAATCTTTCAGCAAAAGATACAAAAAAATCAGAAAATGTCCTAAAAATATGGTCACCTTGATGAAAACTTGGCAAACAGGCATCTTGGCGACAACAAAAAAGTCAAAAATATAAAAATCCAAAAAAATCAGAAAAATGATTGAAAATAGTAAATAAAAAAATCATCCTCCAGTGACAACCACTTCCGTGGCGCTTTGGAAAAGTAGCATGATGAAAACCTAGCAAACATGCATCATGTGTAGAATCAAGCATCTGCATGCGCCTGTTCAGGAGAAAGCGTCTTATCACATCCATGATAAAGTCAACATTCCATCCATAATAAATCCATTCATCCATGAACTGTTTATCCAACCCATGACTATGTATCTACCTTATTTTGATCTTGATAAAGGTTGGGTGCACACTTTACACTTGTTTATGGTAAACATTTTGACATGGGTCATTTTCATTAATCCCATCCTACCTAACATTATTTGAGCCTTGAAGCATTATCCAAATGAGAATCCTCTATTTTGAACACCCTTATCTTATCGCAAGATAATTCATATCCATACATCTATTCAAGAATCCATCCTTGGAGTTCCATACATTGCTAGACACTAGGGGCAAATATTTACATCTTGCTTCGAGAATAAATCTTGATATATATCATCCAATTTATGAAGTGATCCAAACATTGGAAAACATGAAAGCAAATTGGTCAAAGCATTTGTGAGCTGAAAATCCAAATCACTAGCCCATGGCATATTTTGACAGGAAGGCATTCCTTATCATGCTTTATCTTTCATCGAACATCAATTTGAACAATTCATATTAGTGGCATCTAATGTGCACGTCAGTGTCACATCAAATCATCAAAGCATTTTTGTTCCAAATCAAGCTTCATCAATCCTGATCAATTGAATCCAATCATCTCCTTGTTTGACTTAACAAACTTAGTCAAACTATCATCTTGTGGATGAATTTACTCTAGGATAACGCAACTTCCTTGTGTTTACAAGTTCATTATCACCTTGTTTGACTTAACACACTTAGTCAAACTATCATCTTGGGAATGAGTTTACTCTAGGATAATTATTATCATCTTCTTTTGGCTTAACACACTTAGCCAAATTATCAAATCCAAAACCACCTTGTTTGACTTAACACACTTAGTCAAACCGTCCTCCTATGTACAAGTTTACTCTAGAATAACACAACTTCCTAGAATTACAAGTGCATTATCACTTTTGTTTGACTTAACACACTTAGTCAAACTATCAATCCATCAATTCGATTATCAACATTAAGCTTGGTTTTCAACAAAAATCCCAAAACAGACCACTGATATCATCATCACATATCATATCCAAATTGTCAAAATCATGCAAAAAACCAAAAATAGTCAAAACATCAAAAAATCCAAAAAACATTCAAAAATTGATCAAAAAATTCAAAAACATTTAGAAAATCTTTCAAAAATCCAAAAAAATCCAAATCATATCAAAAAATCCAAAACATCTCAAAAAATTTGAAAACATCAAAAATAGAGTCATCTTGCCAAACTACATCGTCTCTAAGCTTGAACATAGGCAAGGTTGATCTTTGATCATCCCTTGAGACAATTAGGTCAGTCCTTATGCGTCTGTCGCATTGGCATCCATTTGCCCATCTATTTAGGCATTTGTCGCAATGGCATTCATTTGCTTATCTTTTTCACAATTAGGTTAGTCTTTATGCATCCATCGCATTGGCATCCGTTTTCCCATCTAGTTAGGCATTTGTCGCATTAGAATTTGTTTGCTTAGCTTTTTCACAATTAGGTTAGTCTTTATGCATCCGTCGCATTGGCATCCATTTGCCCATTTAGTTAGGCATCTGTCACATTGGCATTCGTTTTCTTATCCTTTTCACAATTAGGTCAGTCCTTATGCGTCTCTCGCATTGGCATCCATTTTCCCATTTAGTTAGGCATTTGTCGCATTGGCATTCATTTACTTATCCTTTTCACAATTAGGTTAGTCTTTATGCGTTCGTCGCATTGGGAATCTGTTTGCCCATCTATCTTTTCATTGAGTCAAGTCAACTGGTGTCCAAACTACATCGTCTCTAAGATTAAACATAGGCAAGGCCGTCCTTGATTGGTCCCCGAGACACAAAATCCAAAAACATTCATAAAATCTCATAAAAAAATCCAAAAACATTGGAAAATCAGAAAATCAAAACAACCTCAAAACATTTCAAAACATCAAAAACACCCAAATATCTGAAAAACCCAAAATGGTGCACCCGTCTCATCTCGCTTTCACCCGTAATAACAACATTCCTAATAAAATCAATCGTCGCCTTCACCCTTTGGTGAGTTAGTCAGAAGCAAGTTTAGCACGTTCCAAAGTGAACACCTAATCGTCAAAGTCTCAAGTCTAGATTCGTAAGTCAACAAGTTGGTCAACTCGGAGTATCAATAGCTTATCACCCAATAAGTCTCACCAAAACCCTGATCAGTACATGTCCTAGGATGAATCTTTCCCACGATGGACATAAGCGTCAAGTACCTCACATTAGTTTAGCTTGGCTAGTGGTACGAATAAAATCAGCTTGTTTGTTTACTTTATCTTGGTCTTTTTGACTTATCTTATTTTGTGCTCATTCCAAGGACCTCTCGATGATGCCTAAACAAAACAAGTTTAGAGAGAAAGGAATGGGGCAATGATCATTATCTTTTTGTTTGTTGTGCTTGTTGGACATTCTTGTAAAATAACTTGGCGAATACTTGCTTTGTTGGGTCCGTCCTAGCAAGGTTTCCATATGTCAAGTGTGAACAAGAGCACTCCTGTTTGATTGTTGAGTCAGAGTCCATCACACTAGGTGCAATGCCAACCTGGTTCTTTATACCGTAATGCATTGCCCCTATGTGTGTTATCAAACATAAGGAAAGTTACACTCTTTATCTCCCATCCCTAGATAAGCAATACATCATCATCAATCATCATCAATTCTAATAAAGTTGGATTGTTGAAATTCTGCATCTTCTTGGATTCAAGGGTTGATCCCTCTCATTCTTCTATCCTCTTTCATGCTAACAATGCATCCATCTTGCATCCTGTATAATCATGTCATATCATCCATCTCACATGGATTGCATAATCATTTAACATGTTTAAAATAATATAGATTTGCTATTTTAAGCATCTTCCAAATGCCTCATTTTCATCATCATAATCATCATATATTCCTACCATCCATACATCCATTATGAACCTCTTTATCGCGAGATCGACCTCAAATCGAATATTTCGCTCGATCTCTTGACAGGGCAATGTACTAACGTACTTATTTCCGTTGGGGCATCCGAAAAAAGCATAATTTTTTTTTATAATTTTGATGTCAACAGCATCATTCTTTGAATCAATGCAACGAGTACATTGCTTCAAAGAGGGGAAAAATGTAGACATGCAAAACTAACATCATGCATCGAATTCTCCTATTAATCAATTCAGACAATTTATTGATTAAATCCTAAGGTTCATCAAACTTAATTAAATCAAATTATTTGATTAAGTTCTTAAAGTTCTTCTTATTTGATTTAATAAATCAAACTGATTTAAATCAAATATAAAATCCCTAAAATCCCCTAAGTTAATTAATCTAAGTTTAACTAAATTCTAATCATAATTACCATTCTCTAGCTTTTGACTCAACTGGAGTCAAATCTAAACTCCTAACTAACCCACCCACTTGCACCGATAAATCATTTATTTGATTTATTATTTCTTCTAATTACATTCAAAATGGCATCAAAATGGAATATTCTTCCAATTTGAATCTTTCCCCCAAAAAGGACTTGTCCCTTCCAACAAGGTATTAAATGCTATTTGCACAAGTCAAACATGGCTTTTATTTCACCTTTCATCCCCCCTAAACAAGTCACTTCAAAATTCAAATTTTAAATTGGCACATTGGCCAAGACTTGCACATTCCTCACACTCTCACAACTTGACAAGTGGCACCTTCTCATTGGTTTGTGAATTATCCCACGTTCATCAAAATCTTTAAATCTCCTACCCTTGAATCTATAAAATGCAAAGCATTTCTCCAAAACAATTACAACTCAAAATTTGAACAAAATTTTATGCAAGGTTACTCTCTACTTGAGAGAACTAATCTTGCTCATCATTTGGCAGCTTTTGCTTATCAAGGATTGGGAAAGGGCATCCTTTCTACATCATGAGGAGCACCAATCCACCATAGAATAGATATACTTCATGTCTTCTTTACATATTAGGATTTGTTTTGTCATTTTCTTATATTTTGAAGATTGTAGTATTATTTTATGAAGACATTGGATTTGTGTTTGGTTACACTAATCATTCTAACAAGATGTATGTGTTTTAGTTTTTAACCAAATTGCACATTTTGATGTCTACAGTATGCACTGGGTAAGTGAAAGATGTTGAGTCCACGAAACATGGAAGTATTGGCCTTAGCCAAAAAAATGAAATCGGCATAGCAAAAAAGGGATCTCGTTTAGGCTTGGGATCCCGAGCCTAAAATCAAAAAATAGGATAAAACAAGATCCCACTTTTCAAAAGACGGGATCCCGTTTTTAAAAAATCCACTTTTGGAATATTTTGAAAATGGGATCTCATTTTGTAAAGTTTCCGTTTTTGGAAACTGTCCATTTTTGGAAAATTTTCGAAACGAGATCCCGTTTTGAAAACAGTCCAAAAATAGAAATTTATATTTTTGGTAACTTTTGAAAACGGGATCCCGTTTTGTAGATTTCCGTTTTTGGAAAGTGTCCATTTTTGAAAATTTCAAAACGGGATCCTGTTTTGAAAAACTTCCAAAAATGGCAATTTTCGGCAATTTTCAAAATGGGATCCTGTTTTCCTGTCTTTTAAAATTTCAAATGTAGGTCGGGTTTTTGCTTTGTTTCTAGGTTCAAGAAATGGTTTGGGGATCCAAACCTAAGCCCTGGACTTGGTTTGACCTGTAAGTTGAAGGTCCTAGCAATGCCACAAAAAAATACTGACTTTGGGCATACGTCTAAAGACATTCTTTGTAGATTTTTTCGATAAAATGAAAACCCATTATAGATTAGACAGTGTAGATTTCAAATATGTATTTTGTTTTACAATTGGATTAATTTTTTCATTTTTCATTTAATTTCTAATTGAATAGGTCTATAAACTTGAATTATCAGTGTTTTTTAGTATTTTAATAAATTTTTATCAACATAATATTTTTATGAACAGATTGCATGAGAACAAACTTTAGACAATTCTTTTCAATATTAAAAATAAAAAATAAAAAATGATAAGTTTAGGTCATCTTATGCATGTCATACAGGATGATTTTTGAAAACCACAAATATGCCTAATAAAAATTTAACAAAAAAGAATATTCAATAAAAAATTACAAAAAAATATCAAAAACAAGCTTCGATGAGTCACAAATATTTTTCCAAATGGATTTAGAAAAATACAATAATTTAGGTTAAAATATGGATGTCGTACACGTGCATGGTATGGTAAAAAAAAGTGACTTTTAAACAGTGGTTTTAAAAAATTCCTATTGAAACTCAATTTGTACAATCTGGGTATTGAAATAAATTACATATTTGGAAACTAGACTTTGAGTACTACATTTTATGATTTGTGACTTTTTCGAAGATTTCATGTCTAAGTGCTTCAAATTTTAAGGTCAACGTGTCAAATTCTGAAAATCAGGAGAAACACTTCCACTTTTTGGCCAAAAAGTGGACTCAACTTCTTGCCAACACCCCACTCAAACACAAAAAGGTGGCTATGGGGAAGTCATCCCACTAGTTGAGCTTCCCATTCAACCATACCAAAAATTATAGCTCTTGATAACTTTGATAAGGTGCCACAAATGATAGGGGTGTGGTTCATGAGACAAGAAAAGCCTTGGATTCTTAGAACCCATTAACAAGTGCAAGATGGCACTACAGTCATGCAAGTTATGTTATGCAAGGTGGCCATGTATGCATGAATGGAAAAGTGCAACATGTGAAATGCAAAAATGAAAAGTGAAAAAAAATTTACGAAAAATGAAATTGTTCAAAGGAGTCTTGTTTAGTTCATATGAGGTATTTAACTTACGGGAACATTGCATTTAATGTCTCCACAAGAGGACCAATCATAGGATAGAAGATTCACCACTTAGGGGATGTAGTGTATCAGATCAGGCCACTAAGAGGAATATAATATGCTAAGATAAGTCGTGCTTATGAGAGACATTACACTGAATGTCATCCACAAAGTGAGAAACACATCATGTGAAGTGAAAAGGCTGCACTAGGAAGCCTATACAAAGAAAAATAAAATGCAAATGTAGAAATAAAATAGTGTCAATGTATGCCCCCACTTTAAAGGGATTGCTACACACAGTAATGTGAGCAATTTATTTAAAGTAGAGCAAAGAAAAATGCAAGAGGGACATGAGAGCCTACTTGAAAAATCCCAATGTCAGGTGATAGGTATCCAAGAAAGGCTACATAATGTGAAAAAGAAGGAAGCAAGAGAAAAAGAGGGGATATGCCCCCAAAATGAAAAATGAAAAACACATAAGGGATCTATGGATTTGGGGTTATTATGTTTGTTATTTCAATGTTTGTTTTAGAGAGCGTGAAACTATCATCATTCCCCCAAATACATAGAACTGGAAGGACACAAAAGACAACTAAAGAAAAATGAAAAAGAAGTCATTTTGGGTCAACATGGAATAGACATAGGATATCTCGACACTTTGCATCGTCCTCAAAAAGAACCATAGAAAACAAAAGAAAAAAACAAGCACAAAAGAGCCCTGGTTTTGAGTCAACATGAAGGAGACATTGTGGTCTGAATGCCTTGCATCATCCTCAAATGAAAGGCAAAAAAAGGACACAAAAAGGAAAAGAGGTTCACTGGGTCAACATGAAGGATACATTGTGGTCTCAATGCCTTGCATTATTCCCAAATGAAAGGAAAGAAAAGGAAAAGGGGAAAAGAGAAAGGGGTTCATCTAGGACAACATGAAGGAGACATTGTGGTATCAATTTCTTGCATCATCCCCAAATGAAAGGAAAAAAGGGAAGGTGAAAAGAGATAATCAAAAAGGAATGCAAGACACATAGAAGAAGAGAGATATATATAGAAGAATGTCATAAAGAGTGAGAAAATACCAAACAAAATAGGGAATGTACAACACATAAAAGAAAAAATGAAAATATAAAAGAAGGTCTAGTAAGGCACATGTGCATTACTCTATGAGAAATTCATCTACCTCCCAATCTTGCTCAGTATAAAACTTAGGAGGGCGACTAGCGAGAGGAACAACAACAATTGTCAAACTAGCTTCAAGATCAATGCTTGTCTTAGGAGAATTCTCATGAATTCTAATGGAAGAGGAGAATAGTGAATTTAAGGTGTGGTGGACCTCTTCATTGATGCGAGTATTCTCATCATCATCATCTAAGTTGATGACAATGGTGGTGTGTATGACAATATCAGTGATGGCTTGTAAAAGAGGTAATGTAGGAGGTCTAGAATCTGGCTGTAGGAGAATCTTCTGCTTGATTTTCCTCATGAGATTGGTAGGAAAGAGCATGACAGTGATGTCTATGCTTTCTTGCCTCTTTATTCCTTTTTGATTTTTGGTCAAGGTGTATGAAGGAAGGTGTGGGACAATCCACCATAGGTTGGGAATCATCTCAGAGAGGAGGGACAAGAGGGATTATGGGTGGTTCATCCACCTTCTCTTTGACTTTATAGACTTGTTTAGTGTGGGGTCGGAGGACGGAGTTACTATCATGATCCCTAGGCCTTTTGGATGATGTGGAGGAGGTATCAAGAGTAGGTTGGCTAGGCATATCAAATTTGGGTGGCAACATGGCTTCATTAAGGATGGGTGAATTTGAGGTAGAGGGAGGTATGTTGCACAAAGAGAGTTTAGATATCTTCTTGGATTTGAAATTTTGATAGGCAATGAAGAAGCCTCGTCAAGGGGTGATGAGCTCCATAGGTTCAGGCAAAAATAAATCCAGGGAAAATTTACCCTTAGAGGATAATGGATTAAAACCACTATGGTGTACAATAAATATTTCATTGTCAATAGGAAACTTCACACACTTGTAAATGATGGATGGGACCGCTTTCATAGAACGAAGTCATGGATGGCCAAGTCGTAAGAAATATTGGTCTAGTTGAGGAATAATTGAAAAGGTAACATCCAATGTTTTCGGATCTATTTGCAACAAGAGGGTAATCGATCCAATCATCGAGCATGCAAAACCATTGTGTGTTTTGACCCACATGATAAGTCGATTATAGACATCTTGATCAATATTAAGTTTAATACTAGAAACTATTTTGTGATGGCATTCTCACCACATGCAGGATCTATAAGTATCCCATTGGTGGGTTTATCATAGATGTGACCAGCTATGTAGAGAGGGCCATCAGGAAGGTTTCGTAGTATATCTTTTGCATAGAAGGAGATATCAAGAGGTCCTTTGGTTGGGCCCTTACAATGGATAATGTCTATTATTCCTACCATTTCACTAATAGGTGTGACATGGGTTACCATTGAAAGAGAAGAAAAATGTAAATATTGTGAATCCACATTCATGGGGCATCGGGTTGGGAAGTTTCACATTCTTTGAAAAATGACAAATTATGATTGGGCATCAGGTTGGTGAATATTTTTAAGTTTTTATTAGGGTGTGCCATAGATGTATTGCTTCTAACATTGATGCTTGCAACATATAGACCTCCTGAATCAATTAGGTCTTGCACTAGGTTCTTTAGATGCTTGCATTATTTCGTGTCATGTCCATTTTGGCAATGAAAGTAACAATAAGTAGTGGCATTATAAGAAGGGGGTAATGGTTTGTTAGAATAAAGTATATGGATGGGAGGTAAATAAATCATATGTTGCTGAAGTAATTGGGTCATGGTGTTATGAAGGGTGTCGGGCAAGGGTGTGAAAGTATGCTTAGGATCTTTGTAGTTAAAGGGAACTACAGACTTAACAATGACCACTTGGTTATTAACAGGTGAGGGGTTTGAGGATGAAGGGTTGAATTGGAGGAATCCTTTGTTTGGTTTACGAAAAGGTTGGGGGTTATATTGGGAAGGGTTATCAAACTTTTCATGATAACTAGGACTGGACTGTGAGTCACAACATCTAGTATAGTTATGGTAGTCATAGAGTGATTGACACAGGTGCATAAAGGAGGGGAACTTCATGAGAGTAAGTTTATCTTGAAGGGATGTTACACGGTTTTCAGTAAACATCTTCTACAGATGGGGATCTAGGATCTAAACATCAATCAAGGAGTAAAGATCTCGATAACGAGAGATAAAATTAGTTATCTTCTTGGTATTAGCTTGTTTACATCTCGTGAGGTCGACTAAAGTTTTCTTTGGAGCCATGTGAACTTGAAAGTGATTAATGAATGCATCCACCAATTCTTTGAATGAACTAATGGAATTATTAGGTAGGGAAGATAACCAATCTAAGGTTGCATCTTTAAGAGTTCATGGAAATAACTTAGTGAGCAACTTGTCGTCAATAGAAAAGTTGCTATAGAGGGCAGTATAGGTATTGACATGGTTAAAAGTGTCAAAATTCCTGCCCTAATTCTTGAATCTATGGATCTCTATTCCTTGTGGAAAGGGAGTGAGGAGGATTTCAAGGGGCAACAGGTTAAGTTATGAACATAGTAAGAGGGGTAGCCATATTGGTTTTGGTTAATGGTGGATATCTACTACTGCATAGAACTTACAGTGTGAAAGAGTTGTGTAATGAGAGGGTCATTGTAAGTGTTATGAGGTAGAAGTGAGTTAGGTGAAGGGGTGAAAGTGGTGGAAAGAGAAGTTTTAGGAATAGTGAGGATAGGGATAGTGGAAGAGGTAAGGGGGTGGGATGTCACAAGAGAAGCAGGGATGCTAGTGGTGATGGTGAGGGGAGGTATCACATTACTAACCTATTGCATAGTGGTTCTCACACTAGGATGTTTATAGGTTGGAATAGAAGAAATGGTTGAGGGGGAGGAGTAGAAGGTCCTCATTGATTAGACATGGGAGTGGATGAATGAGATGTCTTAGGTGCATATCTTTTCATATATTTTTGCAATTTTCTTCATGATGCATAAGCCATCATCATGATCGAGTAAATGAGGTAAGTGCTTCATGGTAGGGATAGAGGTTTTGGATGTGGGTTCAAAGCTAACTTCATGTTGATAATCAGCGAGATCAGCAAGGATATGGAAAATTGTATCATGTGGTAGGCCATTTTTATCACCAGTTGTATCTTCTAGGTACAAGGAATTACTAAGGATATTTTCTAAGCCTAATGCACCATTGTGAATACCAAGAGTTGAAGTTGGAGGAATGCCAAGATCTACAAAAAGGGTTGTGTTGGTGGATTCCATGGTTCTAGAAATTTGTCTCACAACTATATCAGCAAAGGGACACTAAATACTCATACATGGTTCCCAAAGGAAATGTAAGCAAAGGTGACAAAATGTCTTTTAACTAATATTGTGGAACAAAACACAGAAAGGAAAGACCAGAAAGTTGTAAGATAGAAAATACTGGCAATTTTTTGAGAATATGACAGAAAATGGTGCCAATGAACTAGGTTGCCCAGTGTGGCGACTTAGTCCTAGTAGTGTTGTTTTTGTAAAATTCTTGAAGTTTTGGCTAACCTTTATGTTATTTTTTGATATTTAAGTGCAAACATAAACTGGAAATGCAACATTTTTGTGTTTTCTTATTAAAAATTAAATGCAATGTGCAGATTTATCATTAATTTTCACTAAATTCTCTTGTTTCACTAACCCTAGGATGTAAACAATGCAATATTTTAATGAAATGCAAGCTATCTCTAAGATGAAATGCAAAAATCAGAAAGCTAGCTAATGGTCTACGGTCGGGTTCACCAGAATCAACCACCAATAACATATACTAACAAGGGAAAGGGGATTCCCTTACTAGGCTCTTAGGGTTTTTCACCCCAAGGGCACTTGGTTAGGAATGAATCTTTTTCCTCTACATTGATATGTTTAAGGGTAGGTTCATTCAAAAGGGGGGAATGGATTGATGATTCAGTTGTGCTAAGTGTGTGTGATATGTGGCTATAACTGAAAATAAAATTATGCTAATTTAAATGTATGCAAATGTAAATAAAACAAAACTAAAATAATGCAAAGCTACTCTAGAATGACCTATATGTGTATTTTCTAGAAAATAACAAAGAAAGGTAGAAGATGTGTACCCAAAAAAAATGATGTTGCAGATGAATGCTCTAGAGAAACTTTGGAAAATGCTTGAAAGTAGTAGAAGAATTATGCCAAGTGGGGCAACCTAGTCCTCCAACAGAAAAACTTTTCCAAAATAGGTTTCAAGGAAATGGGTGCCCAAAAATATAGAAACCCTTTTCTGAGCCTAGGACAAGGATAAGGTTGCCAATATGGGTGACCTAGTCCTCTTGTAGCGTTGCAAGGAATTAGGATTTGATTTTGTGGGTCTCGGTTGATGTTTCCCTTTTATGCAACAATCCATGATAGGAAATCCTGAAAGTGACCTGTAGCTTGTCTTCTTGCTCCTTCTAGGGTTTGAGGCTTGGATGTGACTTGGGGATAATGTTGGTAATTCTTGCAATACTTTGTAATTCACCAAATCTACATAAAAACTTGTAATCACATACAAATACCAAGAGAGTATTAGGGTTAGGAAATAGGGTTTTTCCTAAGTCAAACCCCTTTATAGGTGATTAAACCCAAATGAGATGAAATAAAAGGAATGTAATAT
The DNA here is from genome assembly GCA_007115665.2 of Sequoiadendron giganteum. Taxonomy (NCBI): domain Eukaryota; kingdom Viridiplantae; phylum Streptophyta; class Pinopsida; order Cupressales; family Cupressaceae; genus Sequoiadendron; species Sequoiadendron giganteum. The sequence goes on from CM021106.1 coordinate 139,427,802, forward strand.
TGAAAGATAAACTTAATGGAGATTCTTACCAAACCTTTGTTGTTGATGGTTTGCAACATGTAAGAGGAGATCCAATGGAGGTATCTTGAAAACCTCAATCCTTATTTGCTTGATTGTGAATTCTTGGTTGCTTGAGCACTTGAGAGAGTCTAAGAGAGTGAGAGTGAAAATGAGCTAAGGAATGGCAAAATGAAGGTGAAAACCCTTATTTGTACATGTCAAACCCTAATTCTCTCAAAATGCAACTTGATAGGCTGACCCTAGGGTTTAGGACGAAAGATTCCCATTGAATTTTATTTAAAATTTGAATTTTATGCCTAAAGGGACTAGGTCGCCCAAAGTGGCGACCTAGTCCACTTGGGAAAATTTTAGTGGTGGTCGAGAATTAATTTGTGTTTATTGAAGTTAATCTATTTTTCCTCCTAAAACACACTTAGGTCGGAACTAAATATGCATTAAAGGGGAAAATTAGCATAGGAAAAGGGTTAATTTGGGGGTGATAAACTTAGATAAGTGTGAAAATGCAACACAACAGTTTACAAAACTTTGTCTTAAGGCTTAGGAAGGTGTAAGAATGTATTATTTAGGTGAATTATTTTGAAAGGGTCTTAGAAATGTGAGGAAATGCATTACAACACTTCACAACACCTTAGTAAAACATTGTTAGGTTATTGATGAATTGCAAGCTTACAAGGTTGAATCAAGGTAAACAAGGCCAAAATCTAGTGGAAAAGGCCAAAATCAGTGAAAATGTGCCAAGGTATACACTTTCTGGTGACACAATGTGAAGGTTAATTTAAGGATTTGTAATTCATAAACAATCAATTTATATACAAGTATGGTTTACTATTATTTTAAAAGTTTAAACTTAGTGTGATACTCTTTCTTTCGAAACATCACCATAAATATTAAAAAATATTATACCATTCTTTTGAGATTTATTAAAATATTGAACAATTTAACACACACATAAGTAATTTAATATTTCATCTATTTACAAAAAATAAATAATTATTATATTTTTAAATTATAAAAAATATATTACATAATGTATAATATAATCAGATGCTTAGCTTTTGGATTCAACTGTGTATTTTTTGACACAAAAAATACACACAATTGAATCCAAAAGCTAAGCATCTAATTTCAATGGATTGTGGAAAACTCATACCAAGTATAATATAATGTAAAAATTTCTCCTAGTTGAAAGAAAAGTTATAATACAATTTTTAGAATAGACCCAATGGAAACTCAATCATTACCTATCTAAACCAATGTTGTTATTTTTCCAATTAATTCAATTAATGTTACTCATTTTTTCTAATTAATTTAGATTGTGTTTTTGTTCATAGTAGAATGATTATTTGAGTTAACTACTTCCATGTCTCTATACAAGCTATATTTTCTTCATTACTTGCATGTTAAATGTTTATTTTATTTTTTTACATTATTTTTTAGTTGAAAATTATATTTTTAATAATATTTAGCAAAAGCACAAATCTAAATAATTAACATTAAATATTAGTGAGGTTAAGAGGAGTTATCTTAATATTCATTTTCATGGTTCTAATGTATACCAATCATTTAAATTTAATACTTTTTATAGACAAAAACTTTAGCGTAACACAATACTTTTATAATTTACATAGAATATGAATAAATTTGACATAAACTAGTGTAGCATCATAAATTTCCACCCTTGACAATTTTACACTATGTTTTTCTCCCCTCTATTTATTGGACCAGATTAAGAACCCAGTTTTTGAAATTAAGTATTTTATTGCCTATAGTAGTAATGGAAAAAGTAGCCTTTTTCTTCCTTACTTGAACAATAGATATTAAAACTGAATTAATAGTGCCTTGGAGTGGTGTTGTAATGTCTTGTACACATTCACAGTATTATAGGACCTTTATTTAACTAAATCATTCCTAAATTGGTCCTTTGCAAAGATGTTGTAAAGTGTTGTAACACACTTTCACACTTTTCTGGGACTTATTTGCTTAATTAAGAATAATGGGCTCCTTTTTAATAAAATATACCTAATGTATTCCTTTTTTAGGTGTTCTAAAGTGATTTAAAATACTTTCACACTTATCTAGGTGGTCTTAATTCATTATGGTTAATTGGAGTTATTAATCCCCTATTTAGGCCTTAATTTGGACACCTCCCGAGGATCCTTCTCGATAATCATAAATCAAATATAAAACTACTTCATTGAGAAAAAAAATGGTCCTAGTAAGCTCGGCCAAGACCCATTCACCCTTAATGGTGAATGGGTCCTCTCTTAATAGGACCCCCTTTTTTCTGGTGATCTGGAATGGGTTTTTGTCCTTCTTTCAACTCCCCGAAGCTTGGTCATCGAAACTTAGTCAAGACCCATTCAGCCTTAATGGAAAATGGGTCCTCCCTTAATGAGAACCTAATTTTTGAATTTCATTTGGTAGAAATTTAATTATGTTTCTTCCTGTAGACATGCAAAACTGACATCATATATCTCACTCTAACTAACATCAAATTCTGCTATTAATTAATTAAAGCAATTTATTGATTAATTCACTAAGGTTCATTAAATAAATCAAAATTATTTAATCAAATCCTTAAAGTTCTTCTCATTTGATTTATCAAATGTCACTTCTTAATATCCCCTAAGTTAATTAATCTAAATTAATTGACTTCTAAATCATGATTAGCATTCTCTAGCTTTTGACTCAACTAGAGTCAAATCTAAACTCCTAACTAACCCACCCACTTGCACCAATAAATCAATTTATTGATTTATTAAAAAGACTTATTTTCCCTCAATAACTCTCATCTTTGACTTTTTTGGACAAAGATAATTCCCCCCAAAACCCTCAACAACATGCATTTATTGACATTTTTCAAATTTGAATGGGCACATTGGCCAAAACTTGCACAAGCTTTGACCAATCCCATTATGACAAATGTCTCTATCCTATTGGATGGGATTTAGTCCCACATTGCCTAATTTTGGCCTCTCTTCTATCAACTTTTCCTATAAATGCAAGCCATCTTCTCTCATTTCAACAACAGCCACATATCCAAGCATCTACACTATAGGCAACTTGAGTTCAATCATCTCATTGTCTATATCATTATCTTGGCAATCTAAGCTTATCAAGGATTGGGAAAGGGCATGCTTTCTACATCATATGGAGCACCAATCCAATATGGGATAGATTTGTATTTAGGTTTTATATGCTTCCTTTGGTTTTGTTGTTTAAATGTCTCATGTAGCATATCTAACTTGATGTAATATCTCATAAGGATGTATGTTTCTGTTTATATTGTTTTTGTCATGTTAACTAACCAATTTGCAGATTTCACCATCCTACACTTCCCAAATCTGTGTCGGCCTTAGTTCTTTGAATTTCAGGATTAATCTCCTAATTTAGTATAAATAAGGGGTTCATTCACATTTTTTCTCTTAACACTTTCAAGAACACAAGCATTATAGAAAATTAGAGTTGACAAGAGCCTTAAAAGAGTATTTAAAAGGCATTACAAGGAAAATTTTAAGCCATTATTGTAGAAATTAAAGGTCTTATCATCATGTCAATGGTTTAATGCATTCATGTGTGTTGAGATAAGAAGTTAATGTTGCATTGAGTATCTATTTACAAGCATCATCTTTCATCCTATATCTACATTCTTCATGGGCAATCCATGATTGTTTTCATATTTACATCACAAGACAAAATCTAAGGTGACATAATTTACATTATTGCACTTTCATGCTTTATTTCACTCATTCCATCATTTGGTTTAATTACCTACAAGGGGTTTGATTGAAGCGAACCCCCATTCACTAACAAATCAGCAACTTTTTGGCCCTTGAGTGTGTTATTGTAGATTTTACAGGTTGGAGCAAGATTTGGAGAAAACTTGCTAAAGTTGTCATCCACATTGCAAGATCACAGAAAGAGCTCTACAAAATTAACTACAAGCTTCTAGAACTTGATAACCAATATTTCAAGAGTGCAAACATCAAGATGCAGGATTTTGAAATTAGTTTTCCAAAACCTTAAAAGGACCCATTTTCTATTAAAGGCTAATGAGTCCTCCATAGATCAAAAACAACAACTGTCTAGCCAGGTACACAAATTTTTATGCTCTAAAATCATTTCTCATAGTTGCTATAACAATTAGTTTGCATTTCTAGTTGTTTTTAGCATCATATTTTGTATAATTTGAAGTGATTTGGGATTGGAAAATAAGTGCTCCATCTCTTTTGTCCCCAACACTAGGGTGGATCCTATTTTCACACCCATCATTATTGGTAAACCTGATGTTTTGAACATTGCAATTTTCTGATTTTTGGAGTATCTCATTCCATATTAGGTAGAAATATTTCATTCATTGCATTTAGATTTGTATTGAATTAGGGTTTTCTTCTGTTACATTTAAATCTTAAATATCATATAGCATTTATATTTTCATTGTTTTGCACTTCTCAAATATGAAAGATCATAAAAACAAAGTACCCATTTTGCAACTTATTTAGATATCATTCAATTGCATTTGAAAAAAAATAAAATTTATTTTTCAAATTAGGTCTTGCATTTCATCTTTCTATTGCATTTTTGCATTGAATTTATAGAAAATTTGAAGTTACATTTCATTGTCTATAACTTGGAACTAAAAGATAAATTTTTGAACTTGTAAATCATTCAAAAATAGTTTAAAAAGACCTTACAAGGACCCGTTCACCTTTACTGGTGAATAAGTCCCTTACCAGGTCTGATCTGTGCCTTCTGGTAGCCAAAAAGGCATTAAATTTGAGTTTGAAATCCATTGAAACATCCCAAAAACACCTAACCAGGACCCATTCTCCCTTACTGGCGAATGAGTCCCAGTTAACTACAGATCTACACTTTTAGGACATTAAAATCTATTTTTTTATCTTTTGTTTGTTGTGTTTATCTTGTTGTTTCAATTTCCTAATTTGTTGTTTCATCAATTTCATTTCATTTAGCTTAAATTGATTCATTTTAGTGCATTGTTAAAAGTTCAAAATTGCATTAAAATATTTTGTTTTCATTTCATTTCATTGTGTAATCACCAAATTACCATGTTTAGGTCTGAAATTTTGAAAATGGAGAACTATTTAGGCAACGCATGGAAATCCTTTTTCTCTTTGGTTGATGTTTCATTTTTTTTTGATAATTACCCTAATGATATTGAATGAGCACTAATGCTCTCACAACTCCTAATGCATTTACTCCTTCTGATGTTTACATAATTGGATAAGATGATTCTAGTATGAATGAATTCGTAAATGATTTCCTTAATAACCTTGAGTCCAATGATGTATCCTTTCATCCTTCAATGAAATAACCAACAACAACTTGAAATGTTTGATCTTTTACATCTTGAAATTATTTACACATTGAACCTAAGTTCCCTACCATAGGTGAACCTAGCACCTCTCAACAAGAAAACATTCAACCATCTTATGTCAACAAAGTAACCAGCACATCAATCAAACTTGAAGATACATATGGAAAAGGATTTACAACCTTACGAAAACAAGGATGTGATACAACAAGAGAACATAAAATTCATCGAGTCCTAGAAAAAATACCAACTGAAGAAACCAAAGGGTTAGTATATACAAATCCCCCTCTCAAAATAAGTGCTCCCAAAGAGTGCCTAAGGCTTTGTAGAGATGGTACAATTATCTTAGATCCTCCTCATGGTATAAGTGTCCTCCTTCCTAAAGAGAAACCTATACCTCCTATGGATAAGGATAACAAATACAAGATCATTTTAGGACCTCCTTCCCTAATCCCATTTAGATAAGTTGGTGAATCCAACAAGCGCAAGAGGCCCTACAAGCTACAAAAACTAAAGTTCCCTTGTCTGCTACCTGAAAGTGAAAGGAAACTACAACTGCTTCTAGACAAATAACTTATAACATTACCACCAATGAAAGACAGGCTCATACTATATCTGAAAGATGCCAATGTTCCACATTGTTGATACCATAGAACTCTTGGACATAGTATTGATAAATTTCGTGCACTCAAATTAGTATTGAGCAACTTTCACTTCAATGGAAATTATTTCAATCCAGTGATTGAATAAAATACCCCTTATTCTCCTTGTCATGTAGTAGTTGTAGAATCTTCAAACATTCTCACTATTACATGCTTTACACTTATTGCAAATAATTTTCCCTAATGCAAGGAGCTCATTTTTTTTTACCTACATCAGCTCATTCTTGTCTTGCACAAAGTGGGGGAAAGAATTTGATAGCCTTTTCCTAGTAATGCAATTGCCATTTTCCCTTTGGCTAATTTCCCACCTTATCTTTATACTAGTCGAGATTGGGAGGTGGATGACCTTCTTTAGGTTGAATCATCTATGCCTTACTAGTCTTTTGATTTTTTATTTTTCTTTATGATTTCATGTGTAATTTGATCCCCTATGACATTTCATTTGATTTTCCTCTCTCTTTTGTCCATTATTCTATTTGTACCTTCATTTTTCTATGTGTGTAATCATTTTTCAATTGTCTTGTGTTTTCCTTTTGGTGATGACACAAGACATTGAGAAATTCATGTTTGTTCCCTATTGACCCAAAATCTTTTTCTTTATCTTTTTCATTTGTCTTGTTTTTTCCTTTTGGGGATGATGCAAGGCATTGATACATTCATGTCTCTTCCATGTTGACCCAAAAGCTTTTTATTTATCTTTTTCATTTGTCTTGTGTTTTCCTTTTGGGGATGATGCAAGGCATTGAGAAATTCATGCTTCTTCCATGTTGACCCAAAGAAATTTTCTTTGTTTTCACTCACTTTGTTTCATTCTTCCAATTTTGTGAGTATTTGGGGAATGATGGTAGTTCCATGCTCTATGAAAACATTGTAGCACAGACATACTAACCCAAAATCCATAGATCACTTATGTGTTTGTGGTGGAAACCCTTCCTTCCTATTTCATGACATAGCTTTCTTCGAAAACATATGGCTTGGCATAATTTTTTTTGAGGAAAGCTCTCATGTGTCTTAGGATCAAATAATTGGCTACTTTAAAGAAAATTTTGCTCCTAGTGATGTTGTAGCAACCACTTTAAAGTGGTGGCACATAATCATGATATCTTTTGGAAAATTTCATGGCATGATTTTTCCTTCTTCTTGTGATGTATCTTCTTCTTGGTGGTGTCATTGGGTTTGATGCCATCTACAATTGTATGATCCATTGTCATGTCATGATGTGAATGAGGCATCTCATGGGTGATCTGACACCTTAATTTTTCCTCTCTTAGAGACATTAGGAAAAATACTCCCTAAGAGGAAGAATTTTACATGAACAAAGAAAAATCCCCTTTTTCTACAATTTTTTAACATGAAATTCAAAAGTATTTACAAAATCATTTTCTTTCTGGTTCCTTATTAAAGTCATCTGGACGATAAATTTGGTATGGCTAGTATGATGGGAAGTTGATACACTAGCATGGCTTTCTCATTGTATGGTGGGAATTTGACACACTGGCATGCCTTTCTTAGTAAAATTCTTTGGGAAAACTCACATAGTGGACTGACTGAGGTTCCACTACCCCAGAGTGAGTAGCATTTATTATGGACAAACAACCATCGCCTCACCTTACGTTGAGTCAGTTATGCTTGATCATTTTTTGTTTTTTCCTTTTCTTTTGGATTTGGCAGGGTATGATCATGTATCTATGTAATTTTAGCATAATTAAGTGTCTTGGATGTCTACTTTAGTGTGGGTTTGACATGGGGTCATCCTCTCACTAAAGTGGAGGAAAAATGTAGTAACAGAAAAACTAGCCTTTTTCTTGCTTGCTTGAATAATGGATATTAAAACTGAATTAATAATGCCTTAGAGTGGTATTGTAGTGTCTTGTACACATTCACACAATTATAGAACCTTTATTTAACTAAATTGTTCCTAAATTGACCATTTTCAAGTGTGTTGTAAAGTGTTGTAACACACTTTAATGCTTTTCTAGGAATTATTTCCTTAATTAAATGTGAAGGGCCCCTTTTCAATAAAATATACATAATGTATGACTTGATTAGGTGTTATAAAGATTTTTGAAACATTTTCAGACTTATCTAGGTGTTCTTAATTCATTGTGGTTAATTGGAGTTATTAACCCCTATTTAGGCCTTAATTTGGACACCTCCCGAGGATCCTTCCCAACAATCATAAATTAAATATCAAATTATTTCATTGGGAAAAATTTGGTCCTGGTAAGCTAAGAAAGGACCCATTCAACCTTAATGGTGAATGGGTCCTCTCTTAATAGGACCCCCCTTTTTCTAGTGATCTGGAATGGATTTTGGCCTTCTTTCAGTTACTCAAAGCTTAGTCCTCGAAACTTAGCTAGGACCCATTCACCCTTAATGAGACCCGAATTTTTGAAGTTTATTCTGGTGGGAATTTAATTATGTTTCTTCCAAAATCTAATGTTGGCCTTAGTTCTTTAAATTTCAAGGTTAATTCACATTGTTTCTCCTAACACTTTCAAGCACACAAGCATTATAGAAAATTAGGGTTCACAAGAGCCTTACATGATAATTTACAAGGTGTGGAGGCCTTTTTCTACATTTTTCTCAAGAACAACATTAGCATGTCTATTATACTTTAAACAAAACTAAAAAAAGCCTCCCTATGAGATAATGAATCATGTCTAATATGCTAAACAAAAGTCTAAAAGAACAAAGAAGGAAACTTGAAAGAACATTCAAACAATATTCATACCTATCTCATAGTAGAAGTGGTGCACCTTTGATGTGAAAAGGATGGCCTTTCCCACCTCCTTGATAAGCCTCAAGATGATAAACAAAACATGCAAGATGAACACAAAACTCAAAATTCCTATAGTTTAAATGCTCAAACTGTGGATGCCAAATGAGAAGAAGAGCTTTCTATTTATAGAAATATAAGATGGAGGAATGAACAAAATGAAGCAATGTGGGATCGTTCAACATCCAATGGCCAAGTGCCACATGTCAAGATGTGAATGGAGGAAGCTTGAGCTCATTCTGTTGAATGAGCCAATAAATGATATTAGGTGAATTTTAAAATTTGAAAGTTGGAGGGAGAAGAAAGAGTCTTAAATGCCAAGTTGGAGACATGTAAGAGACAATGTAAGAGGATTTAATGCCATGTTGGAGGACAAGTCCTTTGGGAGGGACTTCCAAACTTGGAGGAATATTCCCCTAAAGATGCCATGTTGAGAGAAAATATAGATTTAATAAATTAATTAAATGTATTTTCATGTGCAGGTGGAAAAATCTAGAGAAATGGGGGATTAGATTTGCATTAATCATGATTTGATTAATTTTAATGGAGTTTTGTTGATTGTGACATTCAACTTAAATATTTGGATTTATTTAATTAATTGAAGGAACTTTAGGATATTAAAATAAAAAATGATTTGTTTAATTATAGAGATGAATTTAGGAGATTAATTAAATAAAATTTATTTATTTAATTAAAGAGATGAATATGGTGACTTAATTACATAAATATTGGTTTATTCAATTAAAAGAGGAAATATGATGAATTTTAATGAGATAAAGATTGTTTGATTAAAATGGTTAGGAGAGGGATAATTAAGGATGAAATGAAATTAGTGATTTCGGATCAGATGCATGTATATTTTACGTGCCTACATTTTTCCCCTCTTTGAAGCAATGTACCTATTGCATTGATTCAAATAATTATGCCACCAAGATCAAAATTTAAAAAAATTCTGATTTTTCCAGATGCCCCAATGGAAAGAAGTACGTTGGTACATTGCCCCCTTAAGAGATTGAGTGAAAAGTTAAATTTGAGGGTAAATCTCTTGACAAAGAGGCTAAAGATGAGTGTATGGATGGTTAGACTAAACTATCTATATGATAATGATGATGCAAATGAGATGTTTGTAAGATGCTTAGAATAACAAATCTATATTATTCGAAAAAACAAATGATTATGGAATGCATGTGGGTTGGATGATGTTGTCCTATGATGGTATCACATGATTATGCAAGATGAGAGTGTGTATGTTTTATTAATACAAGATGGATGCATTGATGAAATGATACTATGTTAGCGTGAAAGAGGATAGAAGAATTAGAGGGATCAACCCTTGAATCTAAGAAGATGCAAAAGTCCAACAAGTCTATGAGCTGTTGAAAATTTATTAGATATGATGATACATGATTATCATGTATTGCTTATCCAGGGATGGGAGTGATAAAGAGCATAACTTTCCCTATGTTTGATAACACACATAGGTACGATGCATCAAGGTATAAAGAACTAGGATGGTGTTGCACCTAGTGTGATGGACTTTGACTCGAAAATCAGATAGGAGTACTCTTGTTCACACTTGACATACAAAACCTTATTCAAAACACAATTCAAATATTCTAAACATCTCAGACCAAAACATAGAAAAGAAAGCATTCCTATGTGGTCAATAAGACATCTAAAACACCTTCCCTACAAACCAAAGAAAGAACGCATGACCAAGTTATTATACAAGAGCATCCAACAAGCATAATAGATAAAAAAGTAATGATAATTGCCCCATTCCTTTCTCTCTAAACCATTTTGATTAGGCATGATCGAGAGGTCATTGCAATGAGTACAAAATAACATAATTCAAAAAGACAAAGATAAAGTAAACAAACAAGCTAATGTTCTTCATATCGCTAGCCAAGACTAGACTATTGTGATGGATGATGTTGATGTATGTTGTAGGAAGGATGCATCCTAGGACATGTTGTGATCAAGTGATGATGAGATTTGACTAGATGATAAGCTATTGATACTCCGAGTTGATTAACTTTATGACTGATTGACTTAGACTTGAGACTTTGACAATTGAACTTTCACTTTTAAACCTACTAGACTTGCTTCCGAGTGACTTACCAAAGGATGACAATGATGATTGATTTATTATGAGAAGATATTATTTATGGTGAGAGCGAGATGAGATGGGTGCACCATTTTGGGGTTTTTCAAATATTTGGATGTTTTCGGTGTTTTAATATGTTTTGAGGTTGTTTTGATTTTTGGGTTTTTTTCATTTTTTTTGGATTTTCAAGATTTTGACCAAGAGACTAACTTAAAGACATATCCTAGGGGTCTCAAGAGCTGATCAAAATATTAGCCTCGTGCCTACATTATACATGCAGAGACCACGTAGTTTGACTAACGACTTGACCAATTTACAAGATGAAGATATGAACAAAATGGATTGCCATCTTTTTATGACAGAGTCCTAAAGGACTAACCTAGGGTGTCTTGGGGGATGATCAAACATCAAAATTTCCTATGTTCAAGCTTAAAGATGATGTAGTTTAGTAGGATGAATCTACTGACATGATTTTTTTATTTTGATATTTTAATTTTTTTGGATTTTTTATTTTTCTGATGTTTTTGGATTTTTAATTTTCTAATTTTTTTTTTAATTTTTAATTTTCTAATTTTTTTGGACTTTTTATTTTAAGAAAGATCACAAGAATATACACAAATATAATTTGATGCAGGTATAGTAACATTCCCCCAACATGATGTGATAGACTACTGCAATAAAGGAAGGAAAAACTTACCTTAGGAATGTGCCAAGTAGTACTAGGGTGGATCATGATACGAACACAAGATCAAGCTATGGTACAAACAAAAATGAATGGTGGAAAGAAATAATGGAATGCGATGGATGAATGGATAAGTGAGTGTGCAGAATAAGTCGTGAAGATCCTGATTGATGGAGAGTGCTTTATTTATGCTTGGCACCTGTTTTCTAGGTTCTCAGCAAGGTACTTGTCCAAAGCACCACTGAAGTGGTTTTCACTAGAGGATGATTTTTTCTTTACTATTTTTTAATCTTTTTTCTTTTTTTTTGGATTCTTATATTTTTTTGATATTTTTGTATTTTTTGTTTTACCCTAAAAAGATCAGGCCTAAATTTTTTTGAGATGGGTGTTGTTAATGGGCTCTTGCAGAGGTTCACCTTTAGGTGTGGATAGCTAGTATGCCCCTGACTTGTAGCTTCTGGTGATGATGAATGGTCCCAACTAGTTGGGTTGAAATTTCCCCTTGCTATTTATATTTTGCATGTTCTTTTGATTCTCCTTCAGTACTAGCTCGCCGATTTGGAAGATCTGCCTCCTAATTTTCTTGTTGTATTTGTGTTTGAAATGATTCTGATAGACTTGCAAGTGATTTAGGGCATTTGTGTGTCGCTCATCCAGTAGTTCCATCTCATTTAGTTGTGAGACCCAGTATTCCTCATCTATAATGAGATTTTGCAATGATATTCTCAATTACGGGAGCTCGATCTCAATGGGGTGGCACCTCTTGGTTTGTGGATTTTGGTGCGATAATCCCATAAGGTGGGATTTAGTTGCAAATTTCAATGAAAACTGACATAATTAATTGATTTCTTAAGGATTTTGAGAATGGTTTTATTGGTGGATTCTGCTTGTCCATTGATTTGGGGGTAATACAAAGTCGAAAAGCGATGTTGGATGTTGAAGTTTTGGCAAAGGTCATGAACATCCTGATTTTTAAAAGGTGTCCCATTATTTGAGGTAATAGCTTGAGGGACACCATATCAACATATAAGGTAGTTCAGAATGAACTTGGATATCTTCTTTCTAGTTATGTAGGTCATAGGAATGGCTTCAACCAACTTCGTGAAGTACTCTGTGGTGGTAATGATTAATTTATGGCCATTGGATGAGGTGGGGGTGATTTTACCAATGAGATCGAGCCCCCACTATGAAAAGGGCCAAGGTGTAACAATGGGATGAAGCTCTTGAGTTGGTGCATGAATGAGGTCCCCATGCTGCTAACACTGCAAACATATTTTGACCAATTCATGTTCTTCTCTTTCCATCATGGGATAATAGTATCATGTCCTCAACAATTTCTTATCCAAATTCATACCGCTCAGTGCAAACCACAAATTTCATTCTGTACCTTGGTTAAAGCAGTTAGGGATTCCTTAGTGTTTAGGCAATGTAATAGGGTCCCTTCGATGCTCCTATAGTAGAGGGTTTCTCCTAGCATGACAAAGTGGGTCATCTTCTTGATGAAGGCTCGTTTAAGGTTCGGGGTTATATTAGTAGGGAGGACTCCTATTCTTAAGTAAGTGTAAATGTCATGGTACTAGGGATCATCGAGATGAAGAAGTTCACACACGAATTTGGACTTTGGTACCTCAAATGCTGGTATAAGAAGTTGCTCTACAAGGAACTCATGTTTTGGGATGTTGTGTGGGATCTCTAGGAGTGATCCGATTGTGGCCATAGCATCTGCTACCCTATTGTTATCTCTTGGTATCTTTTCAAAGGTGACATCAATAAAGGATTCCTTGAGGCTCTCCACCAATTTCTTGTATGGAGTCAGATTTTCATCCTTTGTTTGGTATTCCCCATTGACTTGGTTGTTGATAAGCTATTAATCTCCATAGACCTTGAGTGCCATGATCCGCCATTGTGTAGCAATTCTTAATCCTATAATAAGAGCCTCATATTCAGTAATGTTGTTTGCGGAGGCAAATGACAACTTATATTTGGGTATGAAATCATCTTGTGGCATTATGAAGAAGATTCCAGTGTCTGACCCATGTTGTGTGTGAGATCCATCAAAGTACATTTTCTAGTGGTCTTCTACGCTTATGTTGAAGATGGATTCGTCGGGGAATTTTGATACTAATGGATTATCAACATACATCGGTGCTTTTGCCAGCTATTCTGCAATTACTGGCCCTTTAATGGCCTTTCGTTCCACATATTCAATGTCGTGCTCTGTTAAGATCATAACCCACTTAGTCATTTGTCCTGTGAGAGTTGCTTTAGAAAGAAAGTATTTTAGTGGATCTATTTTTTCAATTAGCTTGATCTAATGTGCCAATATGTAGTGTCTAAAATTTTGAGCTACAAATAAGACTACTAGACAAGCATTTTCAATAGGTGTTTAATTTAGCTCATGTCCTACCATGATCTTGCTGATGTAATAGACTACTTTTCCCCTTCTATTTTCATCATGTTGGGCTAAGAGAGCATCAAGGGTTGTCGTTGTTGCTGATATGTATAGGATAAATGGTTTTCCTAGAATTGGCACCATTAGAAATGGCTTTGTGAGTAGGTATTCCTTAATTTTGTTGAATTCCTAGTCGCATTTCTCATCCCATTTGTATGCTACCCCCTTGTGGAGTAGATGAGAATATTGGATCTATTTATCTGTCAGTTGTGCTATGAATCTGTGGATAGACTAGAGCCTCCCTTGTAGGCCTCTTAGTTGTTTGAATATTTGAGGTGCTTCCATTTTGAGGATTTCCTTGACTTTGGTGGGATCTAACTCGATTCCTCTCATTGAAACGATATACCCCAGGAGCTTGCTTGATTGCACTCTGAACATGCACTTCTTTGGGTGGAGTCAAACCTTGTCCTTTTCCAACCTACCAAAAAAGGAGCTCAAAGATGATATGTGGTGTTGTCTTTTCCTTGATTAAGCTAGTATGTCATCCACATAATCTTCTACAATCTTATGGATCATATCACGAAAGATTAATTTCATGGCTCTCTTATAAGTTGCTTCTACATTCTTTTGCCCAAATGGAATCATATTCTCGCAATAGGTTTCCCACGAAGATGTGAGAGTTGTCTTGTGTTACTCCTCCTTTGCTATCATGATTTGGTTATATCCCGAGAACCCATCCATTAGTGATAGCATCTCATGTATGGCCATCATATCCACTATCATGTCAATGTTTAGTAGTGGAAATTCTTCCTTGGGACATTGTTTGTTCAAGTCTCTAATATTTGTGTAGATGCGGATGCCCCCATTTGGCTTTAAAACTGGTACAAAATTTGACACCTACTCGGGATAGTCAATCGAGCGTATGAACCCTACATCCAAGATCTTCTACAATTCCATTTTGACTAGCGAGGATATTTGGGGATGCATCTTTCTCAATTTTTGTCTCATAGGTTTTTCTTTAGGATATACAACCAAGTGATGAACTACTACCTTTGGGTCAAACCTAGGAATGTTAGCATAAGTCCATGCAAATTTTACCTTTCTTTCTTTTAGGAATGTAGCTAAGAGTTCATGTTCTTCCATGAGAAGTGATTCAACATAGAAATTTATGTGTGGTAGATCCTCCATTCCTAGGTTGATGCGATTGCATTGTTCTACCAGGACCGCTGATTTTTTTTTATGAAGTGCAGTGAGGGGAAGACTAAATCCTACATCCTTCGGTGCCTTAGAGAGGTTTTCACCATTGGATGTGTCCTTTATTTTTACTATTTTAGGGTCGAAGAGTTCCACAGTGTGGTTTTCACTCAAGGACCTTGAGATTATTCTGAATTTCTCACTTTTGCGACTGAAGGATTTAATCATCTCCTTGTAATATGCTTGAGTGTCCAACGTGATGTCAAATCTAGCCTTATGGTCTCCATATGCTACTATATCTCTCAATCCCATGAACTACGAAAGCACCTCATCATTTTTGAACGTGTCCAAAATTGTTTGTCCTTGTTGGTTGTAATCAATGAGTTGGGGATAGACCAGGTTTATTTCATATGTTTGGTGGTCCGACTCAAACAATAGGGTGTTAATCATGAGTAGGGAGGAATCTTCAAAAGCATGGGTAAGTTAGTTATGGTATCCTCATCATCACTACTACTACACACATCAGTTACGTCAAAGGTGAAGTTATCTATGACTCAACCTGTGGACACGGGTAATTGAAAGGTGACTGCCGATAGCTGAGGGGAAGTTCTAACTGCTTTAACTGGGGGACTTCTATCGCATATGGTTACACTCAGAGAGGTACACCCAAGGCCAAGATTTTTCATGTACTTTTCAAAAATGATAGGTTCAAATCGGACATTGCTATTATTTCCAAGACTTGCATTCCTATTATAGCTCATACCCAACATTAATTGCAGTCCTATGTTTGCATCATCCATAAGAAGGGCTGGTACAGGTCTTTCATCTTGATAGAGGATATTGGATACATCTCTCTCATCCACCACTTCTCGGCCTAGATCTCTGCAACTCATGAATTGAGAGGGATCCATTCTAAAGGTTTGAGCTGTTGTATTGGTGGATTGCGGTTGTCCATGGGATTTGGGGGATTGAGGTAACTCCTTGACAACAAAGGCTCCTTTCTTCATTCTATATTCCCCACACCCATTGTCTTGGATTATAATCTTGATGTTGGATATGTCAGGGATGGCGGGTGTCTTTGTCCCAAAATTGGAGGCTATGTTAGATGGATCTATATATGGAGTTGAGGGGCCTTCATCATTCTTTCAGACTTGGGGAACCTTATAGTACTTAGCTTCCAGGTTCTTGCAGTAGACAAAGGGTTCATGATCACCATAGATTATGACCTCTTGGTTTTGGTATGAAAACTTGACACATTGGTGGAAATTCGATGCAACTTCTTGCATCCCATGGATCCATGTGCATCCTAGGAGGATGTTATATGACAGATCAAGGTCAAGCACCTGAAAGGTAGTTTCCATAATGGTTGGCCCTACTTGAATAGGGAGTTGAATAGTGCCCTCAGACACTCTTTCTTGATCATCATAAGCCCTAATTGTGATACCCTTACCTTTTTCAATAGAATCTTCAAAGATTCCTAGATTCTTTATAAGCTTGAGTGAAAAAATGTTGAGGCCAGCACCTCCATCCACTAGGACCGTTTTGACCTTATTTTTATGAACCAAGACTTCAAGGTGGAGTGCACGGCTGTGAGATGGTTGGGCAAGAAAGTCTTGATTGGAAAATGTTAGTAGATTCAAAGTGGTGATGTTACCGACCATAGCTTGGAATTGATCTGCATCAAGATTGTTGGAGATGGTAGATGAAGCAAGTGCTTCCTCAAGGATTTCTTTTTGGGCGGCTGAAATTTTCAGTAACTCCATGATGAAGATCTGAGCAGGGGTTATTTCTAATTTTTCAAGGACGTTGTAACCATTATGGATGGATTTTTTATTTGAGGTGGTTGTCCTATATGGTTGTGATGCCCCAATAATGGTGACCTTGCCGCTGCGTGTGGTGACTTCACAATCAGTGTTGGATCTCTTGTTGCTAACAATAGTGACCATTTCATCAAGGAATGTGACAAATCCTTCATACACATGGTTCACATTGCCATATTTTTGCTTCCCTTTGTTGTTTCCTTGATTATGATTGGGCATCAGATTTGTGTTTATTTTCAGATCTTGATTGCTAACTCATTGCTCACCATTTAGGATTTTTTCATCGATGAGATCTTAGATGAAATTTTTCGATTTCATGCAATTGGTAGTTGTATGCCCCTTGATCTTATGATAATTGCAAAGGAAATTTTCATTGTACTAGGGTGGTTTCACCTAGGGCTCTTGGTAATTATCATAAGTAGGGATTTTGATGAGGTTCTCACTGACCAACTTCTTCATGATGGATTCAATTAATTACCCAAGGGCTATGAACTTCCTCTTGGGGGGATATCTATTTCATGAGGGTGGTCCTCCTTGATTATTAAGGTTGTTGGACTACCACATTGGTTTGCATTTTATTTTGATTGTTGTTATGTGGTTGATGATGGGTTTGGGCATTCTAATTTAGAGCACTGATGATGACCTTGGCATCAACCACTCCATCATTGGTGGCATTCCTATTTTTTTCCTGTGTGTGAGGTTTCTCATTATAATTGGTGGATGGGAAACTATCTTAATGTTTAGGATATGTAGGTGTGCCCCATTGTTAAATAAGGGCCCTTTCGATGTTGAGTGCCTTGGGGATCAATTGGTCTTATGTCGTGGTACACTGCATCTTCAGATAAAATGCCAAGTTTTTGTATAGATTTACAATGATAGTGCAAATTTGTTGCTCTGATTGACCTTGGATCACCATCATTATAGGAAGGAGGGAAATTATTCCCCCTTTCCCTATTTGAGTGTCGATAATTCCTCTAGACTAACATCCATGCTGATGTTGAATGCATAATTTTTGAGGAATGCGTCTATGATTTCTTGAAATGTTTTGATTCCCATAGGAAAATGAGAGAACCACTCCATGGCAAGACAAACTAGGCTTTGAGGAAACAACCACATCATATATGTATCATTGTAAGTGATCTCCATGTAATGTACTTGAAATTCGTTGATGCGATCTTTAGGGTTTCCCAACCCACGATATCTATCAAATTTGGGGATTTTGAATCCCTTTGGGAATGGTATCATTGCAAGGCTCCTATCAAAAGGATAGGGAAACAAATTTTCAGGTGTCATTTTTTTTCTTGATTGAAGATCAAGTACTTGTTGCGAGAGTAGTTTGATTTGTGTTGTCACATCATCTTGTAGATTAGGACGTGGAGTGAACATATTTTGAGGGTTTGGAGGTTTTTGATTGATAGGTGAAGCTTTGGTGAGAGTTTTTTGCAAGCTTTGTTGTGCGATTAAGGTTTGTTGATATTCCTACATTTGTTGTTGTGCCAACAATGCTTCTTGTTGTTCTTGTTGTTGTTGTGCCAACAATGCTTTTTTTTGGGCTTACTGTTGAGTTGCTTCTTGTTGTGCTTGATACTCTTGCAAGGCTTGTTGATATGCTTGTTGTTGGAATTCTTGCAATTGTTCCTGGTATTGTTGCGCTTGTGCTTGTTGAGCTTGATATTGGGTTTAGGCTTGAGCATGTGCTTGTTGGGCTGCCTGTGTGGCTTGGATAGCCTATGCGGCTTGAGTTGTTTGCGCAACTTGGGTGGCATGTTTTTGTTGTAGTAAATCTTGGGCTTAAGCATCCTACTATGCCTATTGTGTTTTTTGCACTGCTAATTGTGCTTGTGTTTGCTAGGCAGCTAGTTGTACAACTTGTTGATTTTGGATATTTTGAAGTGCCTTTGGATAGGTGTCTTGTCAAGATTCTTGCAACATGATGCTAAATGAGTTTTCCATTTTGGTTTTTGGCGGTGGTGGTGGATTAGGAATAGTTTTGACTATTGTGATGAGTGGAACTATTGTAGTGATGATTGGGGTTTGAGTGGTGGATGGCATGATTGAGATGCTTTGTCCTTGGCAGACCATTTTTTGAGATATTTGGGGGATAGTAGATGTGTTGATTGTTTGGGTTGCATGGATGGTTTCCAACTATTGTTGTGATATCGATGGCAAGACAGGTGGATTCAGTATGATGCTTTGATTCATGATAGGGGGGTTGCTTTGATTTGGTTGATTGATGATTGGTAAAGGTGGAAGGTCCAACCCAAGGGGTGATGTGGATGTAAATGGTAGAAAGGTGGGTTGTGCATTCCCTTGAAGAGATGATGATGAGGGATCATAGACTTCTCCTGCTCCAAATAAATCACCTTCTCCTTGTGAGGCCATAGGGAGAGAGGTTTGTGTTTCAAAAGGATAAACTGGTGTTGCATGAAAGGAGGATGAATTGGTATGATTATCAAATCTGAGAAAAACATATGGGTGTAGTTGATTTACTAGGACGGATTGGCCCAATATGGTGTTTGCATCCAACTCTTGGTTATTCACAAGGGGATGTGCTTGAAGAGAATGAAGCAATGATCTTCCCTTATTAATGATTGGTGGAGTTGGATTAATGGATGATGTGATCTATGAGATGCTTTGCGTGATGCTTTAACATGGAGGTATGGGTGGGATTGGAGGCATGATCCCAACAGGTCTCTCGATAAGGATTCTTACATCATAGTTAGAAGGGAGTTTAACCCCTTCTTTTCCCAATTCAAGCATGTATTGGCAGGGGTATAACCTCATCATGGCATTAACAATTTGATTCTTTTCAAGATTTTGCGCCATCTCAAGGATGTCATCTTGTGTCATCCCTAAGACGTTGTTGGTGATGTCTTCCACTTGAACTTCCTCTTGAGGATTTTGAGGTATTGGAGGAGGATTGATTGGGAGGTCAATGGATATCATAGGGTTGAATTATGTTCTAGTTTGACTCAGATCACTCGAACTGGATGTTTCTTTGTTTTGCTCCATGTTTTTCTTGTATTGAGATTGAGTTTGAACCATAAAATAGGGATCAATTTTTAGGAATGTAAGAGATGAACCTATAACACCTTAGAATTGTCTAAACTTTAGGCTCAAAGAAGAGAATCCAAGTTTTCCTTAAGGATAAAAAGGATCTGATGATGAGACAAATGAAAGATAGATGATGTAGATGATTGAACTCTTAGGAGTCTTGAAGGGAGATACTATACTTTAGGGATTTGATTGCATTTTGATTTGGATAGTGCACTCATAAAATCTAAGAGGTTGGATGTTGTCCTAGAGTAGACTCGTACAGAAGGTGATAATTTGACTATAGCTATAAAGAAGGATTAATCAAGACACCCCTAGTCAAACAAGATGATTTTGGATAATGAACTTATAGACCGCAAGATGTTGGATTTTAACAAGAGGTAAAATTGTTCACAATGATTTGATAATTTGATCAAATATGTGGAGAATGATTCATCTACAAATATCTAACCAAAAAAAATGATTTTGAATTTGTAAAGAAGTCTAGTATGAATATTTTTTCAAGATTTCATAGATTTGTTGGTGAGATGATTTTGATTGACGTTTGAGGGATGAATTAAAATGTTTAATTTCATCCTAGATAAGACCTAGATAGAATTTCTTTCTACAAGACCTTGGTATTGGAGAACACGCTTGGTACTTTCTATGTAAGAATTGCAAACCTTTGAAAGAGACTCAAATTTTGTTGGCAATAAAACTCATACAAGTTAGGATTGTCCCTTGAAGCTTTCTTGTAAAAATTGTAAACCAACCTTTCTCTAACTTCAAGAAGTCTTTCAAGATGCTCCGCATGAGATTTAGGACTAAGACTTTTGAAATTTGGTTTTTGGATTCTTATTTTGTAGGAAATCATTTGGAAGAACACATGTGTGGGGTTCAATTGTCTCTTAACTTTGCTTAATGAGTTATTTTTACCACAAACATCTCTTGATTAAAGTTTCAAACTAGATGTCTAATGACCTAACTTCTTCTCATCCCACAAAGTCCATTATGTGGAGAATTGAGGAAATTAAGGAAAAAGTTTCCTAATGTTGACTTTAGTGAAAACAAATGATGATAAAACCCAAGTACTTAGATGCCTCTAAGGATGAAATCCCTAGGGCAAGCAAGAGCCCTTGAATTTGTCAAAGGTATTTGCTTCCCTAAAGGGTTTGAAATTTTTGGGATCTTGTGAATGTTTTTTTTCAAATTTTTTGAGACCCAATAAAAGTGTTTTGATTCCAAGAATATGCACAATACTAGGATTAAGAGATAATATTTGTTGGGTTCCCACTTGGGCGAATCTAGCTACACTTACTCTTAGTGGATGATTAGATGCTTGACCACATAGGCTCCCCATTACAATGCACTCACTTCTTGGGTCATTCAAGCATCAGTACCCATGAATCTCCCATGGAATACTTCTCATCTCTACTAAAATCCATAAGAATGTGGGGTGGCTTCAAAATGACCATTCTTGCACCAACAAATAGATTAGGATTTTGGCCTTTCTAAACAAGGGGTTTTAATATAGGCATTATGTTCGTGGGGGACCATCCATGTGGAAAGAGACCATTTTTTCCCTTCTTGTTAGAATGATCCTCATGCTACTCGAACTTTCCTCGAGTACCCACACTTATATACTGGTTGGATGTCACTTGGCTTTAGCGTGTTACCGGTTGGGTTGTTCCCTAGGGTGATTACTTTTTCCCACCAGGAAGGGCCTCTATGGACAAACAAAAGTGAGCAAGTACATTTGTAGCTCGATCGATCTTTGTTGAGAAACAAAGATAGAACACTCATGATGTACTCCAATCACACTCACAAGAATTGTTCAACTTTAAACCCAAATTTGAAGTATGTAGGTAACCTTTTAGAAAATCGATGTCAGTAAAATGATTTTGGTTCTTAAGACCGTCATGAAGCATGAGAGAAGTGCATAGACATTCGAATGATTTTAATTGCAAAAAATATTACAATACAACAAAAGCACAAGTTCATTTTAAGCCTCAAAGTAATGATGAGTTTGTTTTAGAGCACCAAGATGAAGTGTGAAGTTGTTTGTTCAATTATAACCCAAAATACAAATTCTAGTGAGTTTCTAAGTTTAATTTTAATCCAACTTTGACAAAGCATGAATTGAGGGTTAATTTTAAGCCCAAAAGATGAAGTGATTTGGCCTAAAATAGAAAATAAAGGTAGGAATTGAAGCCTTAGATTATAACAACAAGCATTAAAAAAAAAAATTTCAAGTCTTAATTTCAATGTTCAAGGATTAAATTTCTTCAACTTCACTCCACTTGATTTATTTCAAATTTTGATGCTCCACTCCAATTTCAACCTATAAAAAACATAAATCCATCAAAAGTGTGATATTTCCAAAAATAAATGACTATGATTTCAAACAAAATGAATGTATTCATAAGGAAGCAATAATCAAATAAACAAAAAGTTATCCTTTGAGAACTCTTGGTGTAGATTTTTTCTTTAGTCTACTCATCCACTCTGCATAGCCAAGAATTAATCATAGAGACCACAATATTAATGAGATAAAAAATAGTTATAAGTCGTAGCATATATATTCGTACAAGGAAAAACCCCAAGAATTACTCAATCATCCAAAAAATGCATCTTGAATAGCCTGAATGGTGTGCATAACAAATGAATGTGGGAAGATTAGATTTTATGTTACCTATGAAAAGTATATGTTTGATCTCCAAGAAAATATAATTAGATTTCTATCTCCATCTATATTTTGATTAGCATTTAAAATCATCACATTGATATTATTCTACCATCAAGATAGTGACCATCTTTAAGCATCGAATCAGATTTATTGTATCAACCCTCTTGCCTGATAAATTGCATCCTCCAATCAATATTAAATATTAATGAAGGCCAACTTGAATTTCCAAATGCATTAGTCAATTCTAAATAGAAACATAAAGCTCACCTCAAATTGATATAAACTTAGCTCCTATACTTCTATATATGCATAAGATGGGATATTACACTAGCAGTGTATTGTTGTAATATCAGTGAGATTTGACATTCTTCTTACATTTCATCTATGAATTTAATGACTTATAAATAGTCAAATGATAGGCTATCAGATAATGGGACAACCTCTTAAATTCCTATTTATTGTAGTGTAGCCTTCACCATATTCAAAATAGCCATAGGCTTAGTCTTCCTCAATAATGCGTTTCAATATTTGACAACAAAAATAGAAACGTGAATAAATCATACAACCATCGCATGAAAAGGAATTATCGAGAAGACTTTAGAAGCTTTCAAGCTAATGTAATTCATAGGTGTAAACTCAAATTCTAGAGTTTTTTCTTTCTTTCTTCCAGAATGCAATGATTGTAGGACGTGTGCAAAAAAGGTTTTGCTAAAATTGGGATAAGAAGCTTTTAAGAAAATTCTATTAGCAGGTGTTCAATTGAACTATGCAAACCATCCTAGCATATAGATGTTTGAACAAGATATAGGCATTGGAACAAATCAGCAAAAGAAAATACTTTTTCAGACATTACATTTGCAGCTATACTAGTAGACAAGTATGTAGAGAGGAAAATGTGGAGGTCTAGAAAAGGCATGTGAGTTGTTGACAGTATGACCCTCAAAATATTTGATCTTTATCAAATGCAACTAAGATTAGTTTGAAGAAAGAAAAAAATAGTGAACATGATGCAAAGACCAAGGTCATCAATAAGCAACTTAAACATTTCTATGTGAGCCTTGGTATAGATTTAATGATGTAGATGTTTATTGACATGTCTAGATAATTCCAAATATCATGTTCTTATTTAGATCTATACATAAATGACCATGTAAGTTGAAAATTGAAATACCATACAAGTTATAACTACCACTCCTTTGTTTTGACTTTCCCAAAGTACTTCAGCAATGGAATTTCATTGTACATTTAATGCAAAAAGAAAGGAAATCCACATTACTTATCTTAGGATTACTATCTCTGCTGACATCCCATTGTACACTATATTTTTTATTTAATGCAATCTAATGGAGTGCAATGGCAGCTATCCTAAAATGTGTCCTATGCTTGAGATCTTATCTATGCATTACTAGCTTTGCTCAACCTTTAAGATTTCAAAATATTTTGCTCACTATAAGTTTATTGATTTTTTTTTACTTCTCCAATTTAGTGGAGAGCAGCTTGAAATGATAAGACTACTAAAAATGAATTGTGTTGATGTCATCTCCTGCAAAATGTAATTCCTGTCATAGAATGAAATGGCAATTTATATTGGCACAAGATTATGAATAAATGAGCAGCACATAAAATTCACTAAACCACTTGGCTTGGGCTTGAATGTAAGGTGTGGCAAAGAATAAATATTCAATTGTAGTTAATATATGGAAATAGTTAACTATGCAAAAGTTTTGAATATTTTATCCTGACAAACATAAGCTCTGAAATATTTGTGGAGAATTAGGCAATAGATGAAAAATAGTCCATAAGGAATATCTTGTTAGTTATCCTGAAAAAAACTCTTTCAAACTAAAATAGAAGTTGAGCCCTCCTTCTAGCGCCATAATATAGAGGCCTTTTTCTATATTTTTCTAAAGAACAACATTAGCATGTCTATTCTACTTTAAACAAAGAAAACAAAAGCCACTCTAAAAGACCAAAGAAGAAAACTTGAAAGCACGTTCAAACAATATTCATACCTATCTCATAGTGGAAGTGGTACACCTTTGATGTGAAAAGGTTTCCCTTTCCCACCTCCTTGATATGCTTCAAGATGATAAACAAAAGATTCAAGATGACAAGAATGCAAGATGAACTCAAAAATCAAAATGCCTATAGTGTAAATGTTCAAACTGTGGATGCCAAATGAGAAGAAGAGATTTCTATTTATAGAAAGACAAGATGGAGGAATGAGAAAAATGAAGCAATGTGGGATCATTCGACATCCAATGGCCAAGTTCCACTTGTCAAGATGTGAATGGAGGAACCTTGAGCACATTTTGGTGAATGAGCTAATAAATGATATTAGGTGAATTTTGAAATTTGAAAGTTGGAGGGAGAAGAAAGAGTCTTAAATGCCAAGTTGGAGAAATGTAAGAGACAATGTAAGAGGAGTTAATTCCATGTTGGAGGACAAGTCCTTTTGGAGGGACTTTCAAACTTAAAGAATATTCCCCTAAAGATGCCATGTTGAGAGAAAATATATATTTAATAAATCAATTGAATGTATATTCATGTGCAAGTGGCAAAATCTAGAGAAATGGGGGACTAGATTAGAATTAATCACGATTTGATTAATTTTAATGGAGGTTAGTCGATTGTGACATTCAACTTAAATATTTGGATTTATTTAAATTAAATGAGAAGATAAAGGACATTAGAGATTTAATTAAATATTTGGATTTATTTAATTAAATGAAGGAACTTTAGGAGATTAAAATAGAAATTGACTTGTTTAATTATAGAGATGAATTTAGGAGATTAATTAAATAAAATTTATTTATTTAATTAAAGAGATGAATATGGTGACTTAATTAAATAAATATTGGTTTATTCAATTAAAAGAAGAAATATGATGAATTTTAATCGGATAAATTATATTATTTGATTAAAATGGTTGGGAGAGGGATAATTAAGGACAAAATGAAATTAGTGATTCCAGATCAGATGCATGTATATTTAATGTTCTTACACAAGGAATTATAAGGCATATTTCAAGTCATTATTGCAAAAATTCAAGGTCTTATCATCATGTCAATGGTTTAATGCATTCATGTGTGTTGAGATAAGAAGTTAATGTTGCATTGAGGATCTATGGACAAGCATCGTATTTTATCCTAGATATAAATTCTTCATGGCCACTCCATGATTGTTTGCAGATTTACATCACAAGACAAAATCCAAGTGACATCATTTACATCATTTGGGACTCATATGTCCCTCTGGGTGATTTAGTTCCATTTCAGATTGTAACCCACGTTTTCTAGCATTAAATCCTTTATTTTTGTGTTTTTGTTTGTTGTTTTTAGTTATCTATTGTGGTTTGCAGAGTTCCTATTTTCCTCATTTCATTGCATTTAACTTCATTACATACATTGCATTATTTTAGAATTGCATTTATACCTTTTTATTCTATGTTCTTGCATTGCATTTCATCATGGATATATGTCATTCAATAAGTTGTGGATGTCCTTAAAGTCCTTAGTGGATGTGCCAAGTTGTGCTTTTGGAAATGATCCTAATGAAATTGAAATTACTCATGCTCACTGAACTCCAAATGCATTTCCTCCTTGTGATGTTGACATCATTGGAGAAGATGATGACAACATGAATAAATTCCTACATGATTGTTTTAATAACCTTGAGACCAATGCATCCTTTTACCATTCTATGACACAATCAACACCCTTTACAAAACCACCACTTGAGGTGTTTAGTCTTTTACATCCTTTGAAACACAAGTTGAGCCTAAGTTTCCTACAATTGGTTAACCTAGTTCCTCTAATCAAGAAAACATTCAACCCTTCAACGTTAACAAAGTGACCAACACTCCAATCAATCTAGAAGAGACATATGGAAATGGATTCACGATCTTAAGAAAAAAAGTATTGTGTAATATGACAAGTGAACATGAAATTCATCAAATCTTAGAGAAAATACCAACTAAAGATACTAAAGTGTTAGGATATCAAGATCCCCCTCTTGAAATGAATATCCTTCTTCCTAAAGAACAACCAATGCCTCCTAACAATGATAAGGATAATAGGATCATCTTAGGTCCTCCTCCACATTCAATAAGACAATTCGGTGAATCTAGGAAGTGATGAAGGAATTACAAACTAGAAAACCTAAAAATCCCTTCTCCACCAACTACCACTAAAATAAATTTACAAATAATTTTAAACCAATGATTGATTACATTACCACCCATAAGAGAAGACCAATCTTTGAATCCTAAGAATACAAACATATCACATTGTTGATACCATAGAGTTCTTGGACACAATAGCAATGAGTGTTGTGCTTTAAAAAAAATTCAAAAAGTTTGATATCATATAAATAGTCCCTTAAAGAGGGACCCTCTTGCTCCATGCCATGCAATAGTCATAGAAACAACATATTCTCACTATTGCATGTTTCACATTCATTGAAAATAATTCTAAGATTCAAGGAGCTCTTTCCTATCACCTACCTTGGATCATTCTTGTCTTGCACTTAGTGGGGGAAGAATTAGATAGTGTTTTCCTAGTAGTGCATTTTTCATTGTCCCTATGGCTAGTTGTCTACCTTTTTTATGTGATAAACATGATTGGGATGTGGGCAACCTTCTAATAGGTTAACTCACATGTTCCTTACTAGTCATTTACATTTTTTTTAATTTTTTTTGTGATTTCATGTGTGTAACATGATCCCCCATGACATTCTATGAGATTCCTCTATTTGTCCCTATATTCTTCTCTATATCATTAATCTTTTATCTTTTCCCTTATCTTTTCATTTGTCTCATGTTTTCCTTTTGGAAATGACGCAAGGCATCGAGAAATTTAGGTCTCTTCCATGTTGACCCAAAATGTTTTTTCTTTTTTTCACTTTCTTTGTGTTATTCTTCTAGTTTTATGAGTATTTTCGGAATGATAATAGTTCTGAGCTCTCTAAAAACATTGTAGCAAGAACATACTAACCCTAAATCCATGGATCCTTCATGTGCTTGGAGTTGTATGTTGAGGGAAACCCTTTTTTCTTTCTTTTCATGATGTAGCTTTATTTCGAAACATATGACTTGGCATAGGGCTTTCCAAATTAGCTCTCATGTCCTCTTTATTATTATCATTTATCATTTTCTACTTTAAATTAATTTCTCACAGCATGGTGGTTAGCAATTTCTTTAAAGTGGGGGCATGTACATTGGCATTATCTTTTTGCATTTCATGTTTCATGGTGTAGTCTTCTTTTTTCATGTGATGTGTCTTTCGCTTTATGGTTGAAATTGGGTGTGATGTCCTTCAAGAGCATGATCTCTCTTAGCATATTATATTTCTCTTAGTGGCTTGATGTGACACACTGCATCTCCTAAGTAGAAAATCTTCTATTCTTTGATTGGTCCTCTCTTAGACAAATGAAGCACAATATTCCCTAAGTTAAGACCTTACATGAAGCAAAAAAACTCCTTTGAGTGTTCCCTACTTTGAATTTACAATTTTTGTTATATGGCCACCTTGCATAGCACACTTTTCATGCCTATGGATCCATCTTTTTTGCTCATGAGTTCCAAGCATACAAAGTTTTTCTTGCCTCATGAAGCTCAAATTTCATTGTTGCATGACACCTTATCAAATTTATCAATAGGTATAGCTTTGGTTTGGTTGAATGGGAAGCTGAACTTAGGCATGAATTTACCATAGCCACTTGATTGTGTGTACGAGGGTATATCTGTTGTGTGTGTATGTGTCTCACCACTTTGGATACTCACCCACCAAAAAACCTAGAGTTCCATTGCCTTGGAGTGAGAGTGTATTTTTGGACAAACATCCTAGATCTGATCCACATCACAATCATGGACAAATGATCAAATCTTGATCCACCCTTCTTTTTCTTTTCTTTTGGTATTTTCTCTCTATCTTTGGCAGTGTATGCTTGTGCCTTGTTATTTCTCTTTATACCATTTTTCATTTTTTTCCCTTTGTGCCTATGTTGGTTTGCTATAGGATCTTGATTTTGGGGGCTTGATCACCCCTCTCGATCATTGTCACCTTATCTTACTAGCAATGGTGTATTGGGACCCCTCTTGATGTGTGTTTGTCTACTTTAATGTGATTTTGAAGCAACTTCATCCTCTCACTAAAGTGAGGGCTAAATGTCATGTTGAAAAATGTCTTCCATGACATTTTCACACTTGCTTGGGTCCTCCTTGTTAAATCGGGCTTAATATTTCCTTGATTTAGTGTTATGTGTTCAACACATTCACATTAGGTCTTGGGCCCTTATGAATTGAATGAACTTAATTATACCTTATTTAAGGTGTTGAGAAGTGTTGCACCACACTTTTGCACCAATATAGGGTTTGTTTATGCCTTATTTGTCCTTATTTTGCATCCACAAGCCTTAATTAATGCATCTTTTTGAGGAAAATCACAAAATAAACCATCCAATCATAATTCAGGTGTGTTTGGATTGTATGACCCATATTTAGTGATTTGGGACTCATACACAACCTTAGGAATATGGATCCCACCTTATTTTTAGTGGCTCAATCCTGACTTCACATGAATCAAAGCTTTTCCTAAAAAAATGTGTCCCATAGCCCAGCCTAATAGGACTCATACTCCACTTCTGGTATATGAGTCGCGTGTGGCTTAAGGGTGATCCCACAATACTGGTTTACAATTTTTGGCCAAATTGGACATTGAACTGATTGTTTCTAACTAAATCTTCACTTTCAGGCACCTATAGCGGCTAAATCGTGAGGAATATAATGATGATGAAAACTAGTTATTTGTGACATTTTGTCTATAGATTCTAAATATATTTTTTTCAAAAAAATGGAATCAGATTGTACTTCTTTTTCCATCTCCTTCGAAAAATATTTTTTATCAGTAAACACCATTTTAAAGGAGTGATGCTCACCGTATACAATATAACCTTTTTCCATAAAGGATAAAATTCTTATTTATTGGAATTTAAATTTGTAACTATGATATCTAACCA
Organism: Sequoiadendron giganteum; assembly: GCA_007115665.2. NCBI lineage: Eukaryota > Viridiplantae > Streptophyta > Pinopsida > Cupressales > Cupressaceae > Sequoiadendron > Sequoiadendron giganteum. The sequence continues at coordinate 139,457,530 of CM021106.1, forward strand.
TTTAATTTGGTTTCATAGTGTTTTATTGAATATTTTTTCCTTAATCAATTTTTGAAGTTAAACCAATTACAATTCAGACATAGGCAGACTGTATACAACATAACCTTTTTTGTATGTATCAAAATTCAATTTTTTTTACTAGATCAAGGACATCAGTACCTAGCCTGCACATACTTTTTAGAATTTTATTTTGATAATCTACTATTTTTCAACATGTGTAGAACAAAGAGCTTGATTTTCTATGAAAACCCTATGTTTCATCAAACTAGAAAAACAAATACATATTAAAAATATATTTGATGGACAGCTCATTCTGAGGATTACCATCATAAAAAACTGGGTATGTGAAGTCTCGTCCATTTTGATCCTCAAATCGAGCTTCAAAGGGAAAAATTTTGGATATTTTTTGTGCCAGAGGGGGAGAAGGGGGGTTTGAATGAACCTATGTTCGAGTGAACCTCAAGGGGGTTTGCTCAAATCTTGCTTCATTCAAACCCTGGTTCAAGTGAACCCCTCTTTCTACAAAGTTTCTCTTTGTTTTTTATTCTGAGAAATGTGAAATATGTGGGACCCATCATTTAATAGGGTTCGCTGAAAGGTGGGTTCGAGTGAACCCTTATTGGGTTCGTTTTGACCCTAAGTTCACTCGAACCCCGCAAAACCCCAAAAAAATCATGGGAGTGGTTTTTGCAATTTTGCTTCCTCAACGGAATTGTAAACCAATTTTGTGGGATCACCCTTAAAGTTAAATTTAATTCAAATTCTTGGCAAGATTTTATTCTCCTATATCTGATGTCAATTTGTAGTGTTGTAATTTCAAGAAATCTTGTATAAACAAGTATAAATACAAGGTTATTTCACTCATTTTGAACCTAATAAGCAATCAAGTGACCTAGCAAGTTGAATGAGCATCCTTATAGAAAATTTGAGTTCACAAGAGCATTTAAGTGTTTACAATAGCATTCAAGAACCTTCAAGAGTTCATTATCAAGTTTTTTGGAGTATTATTCAAGTATCAAGCATCATGTTTGTTTTTCAGCTAACTATTGTAATGTAGGGTTTTATGAATCAAGCGAGCATTCAATTAAAGATCTATCACATTCAAGAAAGAGTCAAGATCTACATCCATTGGAGCCACATCATACATGTTTTTAGCCTTTTATTGCTAGGGTTTTCTGAGTTGCAACATTACATTTTGTTCATTCATCGAGTATGTGTAGCATCATCATGGAAAAAATAGACCCTTAAGTGGCAATGAAAATTCAAAAAATAAGAGTTAGACAACTTGATGTAAAAATTTGAATAAGTTATCTATATTATTTCAAAAATATGTAAGAATAGAATCTATAGAAAATTGAATGTACTTTCTAAACTACTAGGTTTATTTTTTATTTTTTAAAATCTATTTGGTGAAAATTTGAAATTTCAATGTAGTAGTACTTAAATTTTAGGAAAAAAATAAGAAGTAGGTGTTTGTCTAACCACCCTTACCACAATAAAATGATAGTATTTTTTTTATAATATTTTAGATATAAGTAGAGGACTCATGTCTCGATGTGATGCATATTTTTTTGTAATTTTCTTCGAAGTAAATAATTAATTATGATCTTTTTATTACAAAATTTTAAAATTATAAAAACTCGTATGTCTGACCACCTTAACTTCGTCAAAACTTCATGAAATTCAATTTTTTAAAATCCTATACTATATGAAGCATAGAATGTGATGCATGTTTTAGATTCAAAAAATGTGATACCATTTGAAAGCTATAAATGTTTTTCAATCAACCTATCAATCAGGACTTTAGTCGTAATTCAAATAGAAAATGAATAATAACTATTTATTAAATTCAAAGTAAATCATAATTTATGTTGGTGGAAAGCTGAGAATCTACTTTAGAAACCCTTTTTGTTTCATCAATTTTGGGTAAAAAAAGGTCGTCAGCCACATGGGCCATCATATTGTTAACGTAAGATTTTGCAGGGGTAACAGTCTTATAGGAAACTTAGCTACTAGGGGACATTGTGTGCTTAGCTAAGTGACCTCTATAGATTTATCAAATCTGACTCTTCGATTTTAGAGGGGGGAGGTAAACGGTGAGAGAGATAACAATAAATATTAAATCTAGACTAAAGGCGATGCACCAAATCATGAATGAAATTACCTGAGCACAGTGCTGAAAGGAAAGGCTTGAACCACTAAATGTTGTCTATAAAATAGATTATCTAGGAGTGCCTCAAACATAAGAACATCTTTTAATTGCATAGAATAATCTAATACAACCTCGACCAACAAAGAAGAGTCTAAACATGATTTGTATTTATTAAGTTGTAGAAGATTACAAAAGCTAAAGAATAGGTGTTCATATGCTATAGGAAAATTAATGCACAGTCTAAATATCTTATCAAATGCATGAAAAATAGAAAAGGTTGAATTGATCGGCATAGTCTGCAAACTTCAAGTTCAATAAAAATATTACAAAGGTTATTCCTAGTGCTTGGGAAGTTTTTCAATCAACCTAACAACAACCAACAAAAGAGAAGAAGAGTTGATTAAATAAGCCAACCCACCACCTGAAAGCCATAGAGAAAGATGCCCAAGAAAAAAATCAACATTCCAAATCTCCTCAAGTTGGCACCGAGTAGGAAGATCATCCAGCAACGCACCAGTAAACCCATCATCAGAGAAGAGAAGGGCATGCAGAAGCAAAAGAGAACACACAACATCAAGGAAGAAAATTTGGCAACAAAAGAGAACTGATGGCACATGAGGTAACTTGCAAATAACCGATGCACAAGAAAATGCCACGTGTCGAGCACACGGAGCCTAGAAAAAGAATGAGGGATGCCCAGCAAAAAGCTCTAAGAGGAATCCATGTGGGTGACACTGAGCGAAAGTAACTGCAAAGTGGGACCAACTCGAGAAACAGATAGAGAAAGCCACAGGTCAAGCACACAGAACTCAGCAGAGGTAAAGCAACATAGAGTGGCAGGAATCTTCGTTAGGAGGCCACGTGGAAAATTTTGGAAGGTTGCGAGTGATAAAAGACATGAAAAAGCCACGAAGGAAAGATAACCATGAAGGCTAGCAGTTCGTGAAATAAAGTCCACAGTTTGTTAACTCACAGGGACATTTTACCTACGGACTGAAGAACCCCAAAAACCTTGGTTCAACATCCCATTATCACTCACAGTTTAGAGAGGGTAGTTTGTAGGCTAGTCTAGACCTCGTTTGATGGCACAAAGAGGGCTCATATATTTTTGTGTTCCAATTTGAGATTGATGATTATCTTAAAAGGAAACCCACCAGATACCTTCGCATCTAATTCAAGCTGGAAAAAGAGTTGCACCAGCTGATGCACGATACCTTCAATATTTTCAGCGGTCAGAGACTGATCAAAATATTGGAAAACAAAGAGGTTCTGCTTCTTCTCCTCAATCCTTGCAATTATGTGCTCGACACCTGCTACCGCCTGATCTGCGATGAAGGGCGATGGGAAGCCCCACTGAGTTAAGCAGGAAAATTTTGCCCGCATGTCACTGGTAATCTGGTTCAAGTTGGCCCCACATTCAACCACCAGTTGGATGGCATCGTGCATAATAATGAGAATTTTTTTGCCTATAGCTTTCATTTTTTGATCCTAAATACCTACGTTGCTCAAAGCTTCATCAAAATTTGTATACAACTTGCCCAATAACCACCTAGCCTCTAGAACTTTATCAGAAGTCATCTCCTACACTTGCTGCATTGTTTCACTAACTATTCCGCATAGGCTAGTTGCTTGCGCTATAAACTTTAAGGTGAGCTGAAAAGTAAGGCATAATGCCTTGAACTTATCCTAGTACGATGCAAATAAATCCTTGGAAATTTCCAGGGAGCTCATTTGAGGTGCAGGAGGTTGGGCTTTCAAAAGATCTAACTCTGCATTCTAGATATAACATCTACTAACAACCATGAACAACATATCTGAGCTACACAACAATAGGTGAAAATTGGGACTAAAAACTAGAGGAACCATTAAACACATGTAGAATATATTTATTACAATTTTCTCAATGTCCTTGACATATCCAACCAACAACAACTAGTAGATAACTAGTTGATCAGTTGACATCAATGACAAAAGCTGGAAAAATTTTCTCAACACCTTAAGTATTTTCATTCTTGCAACAATTTAGTGATCTAGGACTCATTAGCCACCTTGGGTGAATGGGTCCCACTCAGATCTTTTGGTCCTAAACCTGGTTTCACACATTTCTAAGCATTTTAAAAATTGGTCCCAAAAATTAAGTGTGGTGGGACTCATTCGCCACCTTGAGTGAATGAGTCTCATGTGGCCCAAAATAAAAATTAATTCAAATTTCTTGTGGGATTTTATTCTCCTAGATCTGATGTCAGCTTGCAGTGTTGTAATTTCAGGAATTATTGCATAATTGAGTATAAATACAAGGTTATTTCACTCATTTTAACCTAAGAATTTTATGAGAGCATCCTTATAGCATAATTGAGTTCAAAAGAGAATTCAAGCATTCACAAGAAAATTCAACAGAATTCAAGGGTAGATTATCAATCATTCTAGATCATTCTTCAAGAATCATTCATCATGTCAAAGATTACATGAATCATTATTGGTTTTGAGCTAACAATTGTTATGTAGGATTTCATGATTCAAGCAAGTGTTCAATTCAAGATCTGTATCCTTCAAGCAAGATTCAATATCTACATCAATTGGAGCCATCTCAAGCATATTTACAACACTTTATTGCTAGTGTTTGGTGAGTTGCAACATTGTCATTTATTCATTCATCATTCTCCATTCATATTTGATTTCATTTTAAGGTTTAATTACCAACCAGGGGTTTGACCAAGGCAAACCCATTCCACTAACCCAACAACATTTTTCCCTCTCCTTTGTGTGTGATTTTCAGGTCTAGGTTGCAGATTTCCCAAGGAGAAAGATTGGAGAAAAGTTGTCAAGAGCTAAAAGTTTTCGAAGTTATCAACATGCCTTATAGAACCTTGGAGAAGACCTACAAGTTGCAAATCAGATATTTGGATCTAGAAACTTGTAGAGGTAGATTGAGCAGACGGGGAAGAGAAAATTCAAACTTTGAAACTTCAAAATATCCCAACTAGACTGATTCACCACTTTTGGCAAATGAGTCCCAGTTCCTATCAAATTCTAGATTTCTGCAGATTTTGATACCCATTTGGTAGATTCTTGTTCCTGCATAGTTTTCTAGAATATGGACTGATTCACCTGGCTTGGAAAATGAGTCCCAATCAACATTTTAAATCGAATTTTCAGTGTTCCAGATCTCCATCGAACCATCTCCAGATTTCCAGGTGCACACATCTTATTTTGTAGTTTTTTGTGTTGTTTCATTCACTTTTCTAGGTCATTTAGTGTTACTTTGCATTCAATTAGGGTTTTTCATTTCATCTTGCATTTCTTTATCTTTTCCAAGACTAAACTTGGTGGTGAGCCCCTTTTTAGATCATATTGAACCACTAGAACAACCCTCTTGCAAGATCTCTTTCTCTTTTGCATTGAGATATGAAGGGTTTGTCCTTGAGTGAAAGTTAGTGAAAATTGACATCCTAGGTCCTAAACCCCCTAGGTGGAAAGCAAAGACCAATTTTCCACCTTTCAGTAGGGAAATTTCTACTACTCCATGATTCACTTTCCTTGTCCTATAGTGCCTCAACTAATTTCTCAATAAGTTTTGGTACTATGGATTTGGATTCTCATGGTTCCAGTTAGGGATTATATTTTGTTTCTTTAATTCGTGGGGTAAATTATTATCCAATATCATTTTCTACTACTATTCTTTGTGGCAATCCTTCAAATATTCTATTAGTTGTTTTTGCTTCTGATGTCATCAACAAGCCTTTGAATCTTGTTGCAAGTGTTAAGGCTTATATCACCTTTAATGCTAACCTATTTAAATTATATACATGAATATTTGTAATGGTATTACCCTTGCCTCTAAGGTATGATATTTATCCTCTTCACAAATTTAATGATGAAAAATAATTTTGATATTCCTAATGCTAGGAAATATATGCTTTCTCCCCCTATAGTGGTTTTATGGGTTGAGGTCTTTAAAAATATGGAGTATTTCTCTGATAAGGAACTAGCATATAGATTTTATAAACTATCTCCTCTTCTTGATGATCTTAATAACCATATTTTTTAGTAGTGGTGACCTATTATAGAATGAAAAATTAAAATTGACCCTTGTTCCAAGGGATTTTTATGGTTTGTTTTGATTTAATCTCTAATAAGAATATAGTTACAGATACTCATGGTTTTTAGGCCAACATGCCTTCTTGTTGAAGCCATGAAACTCCTCCTTTAATCATCTCATTGAATCCTTAAATATTTTTCCTATTTGTATTTACCTCCATAACATGTCTCTTCACCTTTGGTGTGAACCGTCCTAAATTTGTATAGAAAGATCTATGGGTCATTTCATCAAAATTGATCAAGATAATTCTATTTTTTCTCATACCACATATACTTGAATACTTATGGAATTTGATTTTTCCAAACCCTTTTTAATGAAGGTTATTTAAAAGAAAGATGTATATGTTAGAGAAATCATGTATTAGCTAATAATTAATTAACCTTTAATTGATTATTAGTCTAATTTATTCTCATGCACTTAAGCTAGATTTAGGATTGCTTTATTAAGTCAACTATGTGTTTTTCTATGTTAGCTGAAGTGAGCTTTTATGTTTATAGGATTTTGCTCCTATATAGCACTCAACCCTCATTATATTAACTCTAAAGATTTACTCTCGAAACCTTTGAGGGATTTTGTTTTCCTTGAATATTATTGAGTTTCATCTTTAGCTTTTTCTTGTTGAGTAATATAACAATTCTTTGTTTGCAGATCTCTTGCATGGAAGGTGTCTTTTTTCATTGTTTGATCCTATGGCTCATGGCTTAGTGGGTTTTCACAATTCTAACATGGTATCAGAGCATGGATTCATCGAACCCCTTCTCAATTTATGAGGTTTTTTCTTCAACTAGGGTTACAAGAGAAAATTTGAAGTCTTCTTTATTGTTTTTACTTTGAAAGAAAAAAAATAGAAAAAAATAGAAAAAAAAACCTCCACCCCAAGGTCATATGGGAAACTAGTACCCAACCCCTGGGGGGCTAAAAAAATTATTTTTTTGAAAAACAGGTAGAATCAAGAAAATGGGCATAACTTTTCACTTAGGTACCAAAATCAGGCAAATGAGATATCATTAGAAAGTTGTTTACACCGAATTTATAGTGGTGTGTGTTTCATCACTTGAGTTTTTTGTTGATGCATTTTATAGCCTATTTAATTCAAAGGTGTTGTTTTCAGTCCAAAGCTCATAACTTTTTACAAGTTTCTTCACTTTTTTCAATTCCAGTGGCATTAGAACCATCTATCAAAGATCTTCATAACCGTCAATGCACTTTTTCCATATTTCTCTTCAAGTACATTTTATTCAGGTTTTTTTTTTTCACACTCTAGTAAATTACTTGGATGACTTAGCTCTTGAAACCTTTTTTTTTGCATAGGATGACTCATTTTTCACTATTTTATATGTATTTATATTATTTTGTCCTATTTGGGCATTGTAGAAATCTTTTTCATGCACACTCTTTTATAGATGCACTGAGATAAAGTGACATTTAGGTGTATAATTTTTGGCGATTTTGCACATCCTATTATGCCTTTTTTATTTAGACTATGGTATAACTTTTCATGGGAGGTTGATGTTTTCCTTTGGTTTTCCATCACACCTTTGTCAAGTGAGTGTCCCTTCCATGATAGTAGTGAATCCCAGTGATTCTTTCATCATGTGTGTGTGCCTTAGTTTTCACACCCTTTTATTTGTAGGTTATTTTTCCTACGTGAACTTCTTGGTTTCACACAATTTCAATGTACCTATGATGGCTCTCCATTTTTAGCATTATGGGTTGTTTCTACTGCTAGTACAAAATGCATCCTTGGTTTTACAGTTTGGAGTGATCTACATATCTAGCTATTGTTGCTATGCACTGTCAAATATAGTGTACATTAGTGACTAGTTACATGCATTTCATTGAGTTGGGTCATTTACCATATGGACATTCTTACCTTCCTTTTTCTATAGGTGTCCTTCCATTTTCACTTGATTAGAGACTACTTGGTACTTTATTTTCACCTTGCATCTTGCATGTTGAGTAGTGCCAATTTTTGGTCACTCATACAGATTCATGTGCCATTTTTATCTTCAAATTCTAGATGTTTGCCTTTGTTTTCCATCTAATTCAAGTAGTGTCATTGGGGACACTCATGCAAATTATTGTCTTTCACATGATCAGTGTTCTTCAGACTATTTGGTACCTATATCTTTGATTTGCATCTTGCATGTTGAGTAGTTTTGTTGGGTTCACTCATGTGGATTCATGTACCACCTATATCTTCGACTTCAAGATGTTTTCCCTTATTTTACATTTTATTCCAGTAGTGTCATTGGAGGCACTCATGCAAATTATAGTCTCCTTGATCTTGGCATTTGTATCTTCGATTTCTAGATGTGTTTCCTTAGTTCCCCATCTAATTCTAGAAGTGTCATTGGGAAACTCATGTAGATTCTTGTTATCTTGATCGTAATCATCATTTTTTTCAAAGGAGGTTCTTTATTTCAGCACTATATCAGTCATCATTCGATAGAAGTGTACAAATTTTTCATGCTTTTGTGATGTTCTACATGTTCCTATTCTTTTGGACATTTTTTGGTTGGAGGCTTCTCAATCATTCACACATTTGAGAGAAGTTTTCTCCCACTGTGGTTTTCTCCCTTTTCTCCAGTTTTGAGAGATCTTTTGTTCGTACATGGGTACCCAACTAGGCCTCGTTTATCATGACCCATAATGCATTTTATTTTTTGGTTTTTTAACTACTCCCTAATTTCATCTTAAGGGGGGTTTTAGAGTAATCATGCATTAGCTAATAATTAATTAACCTTTAATTGATTATTAGTATAATTTATTCTCATGCACTTAGTCTAAACTTAGGATTGCTTTATTAAGTTAACTAAGTTCTTTTCTATGTTAACTAAAGTGAGATTTTATGTTTTTAGGGTTTTTCTCCTATATAGCACTCAACCCTCATTGTATTAACTCTAGAGATTTACTCTCAAACCCTCCACCTTTGAGGACTTTTGTTTTCCTTGAAGATTCTTGAGGTTCATGTGTAGCTGTTTATTGTTGAGGAATATAGAAATTCTTTGTTTGTAGATATCTTGTGTGGAAGGTGTCTTTGTTCATCACTTGATCCCGTGGCTCATGGTTTTGTGTTTTTCCACAATTCTAATAGTATATCTCCTAGTGTTAGATCTTGGATTACAAAAGAAGTCTCTTTTATTGTAGGTGATGCTTTATTATGAAATATTTGGTATCTAATTTCCTTCACCTAAAGGTCTTGAGATATTCCTCATGGCCAAATAATTCTCTTCGTTAAAACCTTACCACTAATGTGGTGGTGAGTGGTTCTAATTTTGACCCCAATATGCAGCTAGATAGTGAGTGGGTTTAGGTCCTTTCTCTACCTATTTTTCTTGTTACTCCTACCATGACTTATCCCATTATTCTTTGACATGGTGTTAGAATTTCATCTAATTTTTATTATATTTTTCACTCATTATTTGGCTTCTCTAACTAGGTTCTCCTCTCCTTGTGTATTATCCCTAGTTGTGGCTTTGAAGAGGGCTTCACCTCCCCTCTTTCCCCTTCAAATATTTTTCAATGATGAAACTTATTAGAACATTCGCTAAAGGATGAAGAATGTTCTTCTAAAACATCTACCTCAATTCCACACCACAATAAAGAGTGTTTGAATTTCTATGCATGTGTATGGTATTTTTTACTCCTTTTTACCATTGTTTCTTCTTGGTTGCTTAGTTTTAGTTACATTTTAGGGAATTTGATGTGTGCTATCAGCAATCTTTTTTCAATGTTCCTAATGCTTTCAAAATCATTATCTATAAAAGTGGATGTGGTTATTTCAAATACCATTTTTAGGTAATAAAAAACTATATATTTTTTGTCATTTGAGTTTTAGGTATTTCAAGTGTTCAACTCATATTTGGACTATGTTTACTAGTCAACTAATTGACAGTTAAACTTATTAACTTTAGACATGATCCATTTGATGCATGAAACCTAAATGCCTATATATTTGTAAATAATTTTGTGTAACAAATTTATAATATTTCATTTAAATCTCTCCATACTCTAAATATTGAATTATAGTTTTGATTATATGGGAAAAATAGGTTTTTAATAGACTCAAAACCATTTGCAATAGGTTTTGACTAGACAAAAAACCATTTACAATTAGGTTTTGATGGGAACCCAAAAACCACTCAAAGAAGAACAAGTTTCTCAAGAATACAACAAACACAACCAAGAGCGATCTAACAACATATCACCAAATAAACAATAAGACTGCTCAAATCTACACAACTCAAAAAAGGTTATAACGGGAACCTTACACCCAACACAATCAAGAATTATAGTAGAACTTGAATCTTTGAACCACTTGAGATGGCCAAGCAACCATCAACCTATAATAGCCAGACTACAACAAAACTCATATCTGCAACACCCATTGAATCCAAACTCCCCACCTCAAAAGGATAGTTAAAAATTAGAATAAAACACTAAGGATCCCCATTTGTATCACAACACCAGTCAAACCAAAACACCAACCAAACCTCTGCCTCAATAGAAGGGGGATCACCTCTATAGGAGAGGAAGAAATGATGACCTTTTCCACATAACATAGAACTTCCCATCGATCCACAACATACCTCTCCACCTCAATTGAAGAGAGATATGTTGTGCAGTTTTTGCAGACATGCTCCACTAAAAGTAGGTACCCTTTTTGCCTAGTCTTTTGGCTCTTGTCTATGGCACTGGCTTTTGAGCCTTTCTTTGAAAATATTGAGTTTTTAGTCTTTGGTGTTGTGGTCTTTGCTCTTGGGATTTGGTTACTTTGCATTGCTCCTAGATGCTTGTATTGTTTGTAAGGTGCCATTGTTTTGAGTTCCTAGTGGTTAAGGAGTCTCATGGATGTCCTCTTTGGAAGTGGGTTCCCTTTCCCTTTGTTTGTCCTTGGTGTTTTCTTCGGGTCTTAGGAGATGTTCTTTTCCTCCTAAGACTTTGTTTCCTTTTCTTGGTGGGTTCAGGCACAGGATGAGACTAAACTCTGAAATTTCACAAAGTTCATGGTTCAGTTTTCATTCCCATTCTGGTTCTGCCTCCACGTCTTTGTTGTTTCGCTAGTGTTTAACATTTGGGTTTGGTTCTTCCCCTTAGTTCTACTTTGGTCTTCCTTTTTCCTTCATTTTTTTGCTTTCATTGGAGGTGGAATCGGGATGGAAACTAAACTCGAAACCTTCAAAAGGTTCATGTTTCAGTTCTTGTTTTGGTTTTGGTTCCGCTTCTTGTGTCCTTGTTTTCTTCATTGTTTGACCTTTGGGATGGTTTCCTCCCTTAGGTCTTCTTTGGTCTTCCTTTTTCCTTCAGCAAAATCAGAACCGAGGTGGGAACTAAACTCAGTACTTTGCAAAAGGTCATGTCTGGTTTTGGTTCCACCTCCACCTATTTTGTTTCTGCTTCTATTTTTTTTTTGGTCCTGCCTCTGCCTGTTTTGTTTTTGCTTTTGTTTTTTTTTGGTTCTGCTTCCATCTTGTTTTGGTTCCACTTCCTTATGCGCTTTTGCATGGTTTCCTTTCCTTGGGGATTCTGATGGATTGAATTGGATTTTGATGCTATAATGAATATTAATTGTGGCCCTTTTGAATGTAGGCTAGGTCATGCAAGTTGTTGTTGCTGGGGCCGAAGGAAAGATGGATGTACTTTGAAGATATTGCGAGATCCATCAGATACAACCAGGTATAATTGTTGGTCGTGGGCAGGTAAAACCCATCCATACATGGAAGGTTTTCTCATTGGCCATTCATCTGAGGTGGACGTGACATGGAAAATTCAAACCGGTTTGACTCAATCAGAGTCATTCATGATGCCCAGCTCAGATATGATTGGTGGCCCATATTCAAACTCACATTGCACTCATGTTACCATTCTTCTACTTTGCATTGGTGAGACATTAATAGAGGAAGGGACCTACGAGGTTTGTTCAATTTGAATTAGGATTTTTAGAGATCCCAGGTCGATTTGAGGAAGGTGCCTCATGCATTCAATGTAGCACGGTGATTTATTGCAAGTTCTCTGTGTCGATATGGTTGGTGGTCGACCTTCTTTGTAACCCTAGCTTGGGCTGACACAAGATGAAATCTCTATAATTATGGAATTTCACCTCATTTGTAAAGGGTTAGACAGTTGGTTATTTTTCTAGAATTAGATAGAAGACAAACTAGAAGATTAGAGCATAAGGTTAGAGTTAGGAGTTAGTCATATTGCAAGAAAGTGTTGTAACACAGAATATCACAATTTTTGCTATTACTGGTGATTCAATGCAAGTGAATACATTGTGTTATTATTGGTGCCTTCTTCAGATTGATTAATCTCGCATGGTTCTTATTATATTTTTTAAAAGTCCTTGGAAAAGTCTGAATGCATTTTAGATTTAGAGTTAAATGATTTGATAGTGCTTGTGATTTAGTGCCTGGAGTGTTGTAACAATCTCTGGTTCATACTCTGGGTAGCCTTTTGATTGTGGATTTTCTGTACAAGGTCAACCTGCACTTGATATTTGTGTGCTTAGTTCAATTATGGGCATTTATCCAGTTCGATTGAATGAATTTCCATGATTTGAAAATCTTTAATTCCTTAGAAGATTGCACTATTCCTATGAGATTGCAGGTATAGCCTGGGTTGATCAGAAATTAGTTTTGAGGGATTGGTCCAATCCAAGAATTTCATCATTATTATTATTGATTCTAGGAGTAGTATTAATCTTAGGATTTGTGAAACCCTTTATCTTTTATTATTTCTTTGATCTTTGTTTAAACCAGGAATTTGAGTATCATTATATTGCAAAAATATGATAAGTTTAGAGTTTCCAACACTTTTTTTGTAAGGTCCCTTTGTGATTACCAACATTTTCACATTTGTCACTCATTTTTTTTGTTACAAGTCATGACCTGACACTTGAGAGACCTTCAGGTCATCTCTTTTTCAATATAGATTGACCTTTCAAGAGAGATAGGATACTATATATATTATGCCTGAGTTGTTGCTGTGCAGAAAACACCATCAACAGGATTTGCGCTAGAAGGAGAGCTGAATAAGAAAGCTAGAGAATTTTCTAAACACCCTTTCTCCTAAGAGACTCAGAAAGACAACCACATCTACCCCAAGAGAAGAAGAGCTTCTAGAACTACCACCTCCAACTAGGCCAAGAAGGACTAGAAGAAGGGATGATTCATCATCAAATACATCATTTCCACCATCCTCACCCTCATCCACCTCATCTTCATCTGATTCTAAGGCTAGTTCCATCCAACAACCCCAACCAGTCATCAATCAATCATTTCCACCTCCACCTCTACCAATGGCTTTCTTGGAAAATAACCCGTCACCTCTATCCTTCAACAACTACAATATTATACCCAAGAATCTTGAGCATTTTTCTCTAATTTTCACACGAGTGATCCTAATAGAACAACATAGGAGAATATTAGGATTTTTCAAACTTTTCTAAGGGATAGAGGGATTAATCATGAGGATGTTTCCTATAGGCTTTTCCCTTATTCTCTAGGAGAGGAGGCCTTTTACTAGTACAATAATTTACCTGCTGCATCCATTCATAATTGGAATGAACTTGAGGCTTCATGTGTGTAGAAGTTTAAAATCCCTATCAGTGTCAATGAGCTCTACAAGTAGTTTATTTGGGTTAAGAGAGAAATTAATGAGACTATAGGATCATTCAATAATAGGTTCCACCATGCATACACTAGATTGCAATCACCCTATGTTGTGGATGATTCCACTACCTTAGAGGTCTATTTTGAAGCCCTCGATAGCCTTACATCCACCTTCCTTAAGTGCAAAGCTAATCCCCCAACTACCTTGCTCACTACATAGATAGAGGTTGTTAAGGTCTGTACAGATCTTAGACAACACTTTTTAGGACCCCTGCCATCTTTGGGACCAACTGCTCACCCTGGGCAAGTCCAATCTCTTAACCAGGTGATGACTAATCACACTCCCATTATGAATCCCATTCCACAACTACCTTTGGTTTTGCACCCAGGTCATCTAATAAGTTAGGCTCACCCAATGCCTAGTTATCTCAAAAAAAAATTTATCAACCCCTTCATCCACAGGAGCATGCTAGTTTCCCTACATATTTACAGGACTCATAAGTTTTGAATCAGTCTGTGGATCCTAGAGGAGTGTTAGGATACCCCCAAACAATGTGAATTTAGTGCCTTATAGTAGTCCTGATAAGGAGAGGTTAGATGAGCTAACCGAGCAAGTGAAGAGACTGAACATGGAGGTAACCTACTTGAGGAACAAGAACAACCAACTCCAAGCTACTTAGAGGAGCATGAAATCAAATTACAATAGGGAGAACCGAGATGTTGCACGAGGGAAAAACTTTGACAAAGGGCAGCATTCTGATAGAAATCAAAACATTGATAGAGGACAAGGTTCTAGTTATAAATTTGATAGAGGACAACAAAGTGGACAATAGTTTGAAAGGAGACCACCACCTAGGAAGAATATTCCATGGAACACTAGACCTAATAATGGAGGAGTCCCCACTCCACTAGATCAGCCTTCCAATCAAGAAAAACATCTGAGTGGAGTATATCTAGCTGAAGTAGCTTTGTTAGGGTGGTGTAGGCTTCACAAGACAAGTCAACACTCTGAGTTGGATTGTCTTGAATTTAAAACTATTGCTTTCATCTTTCACTATGAAGTTGAAAAAAAATCCACTGGTCGAGAGTTGGTACCCTCAAATCCTTATGATTCCCTAGTTTTGGTGTTGAATCATGCTCCTTTCCTGAGGGATGAAGAGAATGAACCAGAAGATGAGTCAAGTGGCCAAAATGAGGAGACTGAACAACTACTGAATGAACATGAAATTTCTCAGTTATTTAATGAAGGAATTGAGAATGATAATGGTCCCTTGGATGAAGAGGAAGCTGGTGTTGAAGAAGTATAGATGTTTCAGAAACCCACAAGAAAGTATGATATTAGGAATAGGCCTAATAGGAATCCACCAGATGGTGGCCCATTTACTACATATATTCCTCCAAATAGTTTTACTACTCTACCGGACCCACATTCCAGTAATAATCCATCTTACCCTCATGTGCCAACACAATACTTTGCAAGAGGAGGACAACCTTAGGCATCAAGAGGGAGCAATGTTGATTCAGTAAAAGATAAGAAAACTAGTTATTCTAAAGAGACCCACATTGACATGAATATAGAGCAATTAGGCAGATACATGACTGAAGAACTCAGAAAAATAAAGGTGATTCTTTCTTCTTTTGAGTTGTTAAGGGTTCCTAAAATCAGAAATATAGTCCTAGGGTCTTTTAATTCAATTCAAGCACCACAAGGAGTAGCTGTCAATGAGGTAGTTGGTAGGCCTCCTAGTTCATAGGCACCTAAAGGCATAAGTCAAGCACCACCTGGAGACAAAGGGAAAGAAAAAGATAAGAATTAGGTTGCACAAGCTGACACTCAATTGAGTTTGTCCAACTGAAAAATGGAAACCCCTCCCTTCGTGATTTCTATTCGTATTTTTGAGAAGAATCTACACAATTATATTCTAGATTCAGGAGCATCTACAAATGTGATGCCTTTTGTTTTCTGTAGGGATCTTGGGATTACCCCTATAGCCTCTCAGAAGAAGGTCACCCAATCGGACAAGACAAAGGTAAATATAGTGGGAGAACTGAACATGATTCCCATGCAAGTTGCTTCAGATCCTAGAGTGCAACAAGTACTTAATACTCAAGTGGTAGATATTCCTAACACTTATGGTTTGTTCTTGGGTTGAGATTTCACCAAGGCACTCAATGGATACACATCCATAGATCATTCTCACATGTGGCTCCCCTAGAAAGGAGTCCCAAATGAAATTTAAATTGAAAGAGAACCCGAAATTAAGTATGTGATCACTGAATATCATAATAATTTGAATGAGATATTGGTGTTAGAGGTCAGCATGGGAAATTATATACTATCTTCCCTAGTCCAAGATATAAAGGAGTTATTTATGTTGCAAAGCTCCTTTGATGAATCCACATCAGAAGCTAGTAGTTCTAAAGTACTGCTTGGACAAGCAAAGGAACTTGATGATCATGAAGATATACAACTCATCTTGCTAGATAACTTCCAAGAGTTTATGTGGAAGTACATGGAGGATCAGATCAAGTTGGGCAAAAATATGGATTTTAAAGAATTGTTGCTCCCTAATTTGTGTAGAGTTCACAATGCCCCTCACTCTAAGCTAGAATATTGCCTATGCCAAACTGTAGTGGAGCAGATACAAAGATGCATTAATCCAACCCCAACTGTCAAGTTGGATATACATAGTGTTCAATATTATCAAAAAGGAAAGAGCCCGAGGCCTCTTAAAGAGCCTGTAGGCAGCAGCAAGAACAAGGGTAGTTCAAGGAAATCAGGAGTTGGTGGTTGTTGGACATTGAGATTTTATGGATCCAAATCAAAGAAAGGTGTTGGAGGAGGATTTGAGCTGATCAGTCTTAAAGGTAAGACTTATTTTTCTGCTCATAGGCTCCGGTTCCAATGCACTAATAATGTATCTAAGTATGAGGCTTCGGTCCATGGTTTCCTAATGGCATTGAGAAAGAAAGTTAGGATCTTGTACGTGTTTGGAGATTTTGAGATGGTAATTAAACAAGTAAGAAAACAATACTCATGCCATGATAGAAGAATGACCAACTACAGACACAGAGTATGGGATCTCATTGAAGGATTTGATGCCTTTGACATCTGTTTGATCCCTCGAAGTAAAAATCAAACTGCAGATTCTTTGGCCCAAGTAGCTAGCACATTACAGCCCTTATCGCTTTTGGGTTTGAAGAAGTTCACTATAGATATCAATCTAGTACCCTCAATGCCTGGAAATGTAACCAATTTCTAGGTGTTTGAGGATGAAAAACATATTCTTGATTTCATCACTAGTTGTGATGTGTTTGCTTCTCAGACCTTGATTGATGAGGCAGAACCTCAAGAGGCTGAAATGGACCTAGAAGGGGTCATTAACCTGAAAACTAATACCATCCCAATAGGTATGGTGCAATTGGAGAGAATCTTTGATTTGGATAAGATAAAATATCAAGAACAATAGGTGAAAAGGGAGTCCCTTAGTAGTCAATGTAAAACATATAATATGGGGACCCAAGATGGTGTGAAAAATGTCTTTATTGGTAAAGTGTGCCCTCCAAAAGAAAGGAGAGGAATTATTGATGCCTTACACACCAATCAAGATGTGATAGCCTAGAGTTATGAGGACTTGAATACATATGATACTTCAATAATCACACACTATTCCCTTGAAGTCAAATGTTAAACCATTCAGGAAAAGACAAAGGTCAATTAATGCTCTACTGGAACCTATCATTCAGAAAGAGGCGCAGAAGCTACTTTCAGCATGAATCATATTCCCAATAAGACACTCAACATGGGTTGAAAAATTGGTTCCAGTAAGGAAGAAGAATGGAGAAATCAGACTATGTGTTGATTTCAGGAACCATAACAAGGCATCGGAAAAAGACAACTATCCAATTCCTTCCCTAGATGAAGTACTTCAAATTGTCAATGGATCTCAAATGATGTATTTTCTAGATGGGTACTTTGCATACAACTAGGTTATGGTGCAATATGAGGATAGACACAAAACTTCCTTTACTAAAAAA
Source organism: Sequoiadendron giganteum (assembly GCA_007115665.2). NCBI lineage: Eukaryota > Viridiplantae > Streptophyta > Pinopsida > Cupressales > Cupressaceae > Sequoiadendron > Sequoiadendron giganteum. The sequence continues at coordinate 139,475,432 of CM021106.1, forward strand.
TGGGGGAATTTTTCCTATAGAAGAATTCCCTTTGGATTAATCAATGATGGAGCTACATTCCAAAGAGAAATGGATATTGCTTTCAAGGAAATTATTGGTAAGTGCATAATTATCTACATGGATGATTTGACAATTTTTTCTAAGAAGAGAGATGATCACGTAGCAGATTTATGCAAAGTATTCTAAAGATGATGAGAGTTTGGCATCTCACTTAATCCAAGAAATGCATTTTTGGAGTCACTGAGGGAAAACTATTAGGACATGTCATTTCAGAATAGGGTATTTCTATTGATCCAAAATGAGTGGAGGCTATAATGAAGATTCAACCACCTGCAAGAAAAAAGGAAATGAAGTCCTTCTTTGGGAAAATTAACTTCGTCAGAAAATTTATCACTAGATTTACAAAAATAGTGAAGCCATTGAATGTCATGCTAAAATAGGAAGTGAAAGTTGAATGGAGTGCAAAAGCTAAGGAGGCATTTGCAGAAATAAAGAGAGCTATTGCTAAGGCTCTAGTGTTTGTAAGTCCGGATTATGCCAAGCCTATTTACATATACTCATTTTCTTTTTGATCACTCTTGTGCTATAATGTTAGCTCAAACGTCTGATCAAGGTGATGAACATCCCATACCTTTTATGAGTGCTCCTTTCAAAGATGAAAAATTGAGATACCCCAATGTGGAAAAGCAATCCTATGCTTTGGTCTAAATTGTGAAGAGATTTAGACACTATATAATAAGAAATAAGGTCTTTTCCATAGTACATGATCCCATAGTGAAGCTCTAATTGATGTAGAATGAATTAGGAGAGCACAGGGATAAATGGGTAACTATGTTGGAAGAGTATGATATTGAGATCCAACCCATGAAATTTGTGAAAGGGCAGGGACTAACAAAGACAATGGTTGAGATGGGCCCTGACCTTATGGCTCAACAATATCACCTCCAAGAAGTGTCTCCAGGAGAATGGTATGATGAAATTATCTACTATTTGTTGAAACAATAATGTCCTGAACACCTTAATGCAGTACAAAGGACAAATTTGCATCTGAAGAGTGACAATTTTATGATGAAGGGAGTTGTCTTGTATAAGAGAAATCATGAGGGGGTTTATTTGAGATGCGTAGGAAAGGAAGAAGTTAGTAGAGTGATGATTGAATTTCATGACAAATACGACACAGGCCATGGCTTAGCACCTTCCACTACAAATCAGATCATGAGGTCAGGCTATTATTGGCCTACCTTGTTCAAGGAAACACATAACCATGTGAGGAATTGTCATGTATGTCAAACTGCAATAAGTAGGGAAAACATGCAGCCCTTCCACTTCAGCATATTATAGAGGTAAAACCAATTGCACAATGGGGAATGGAATTTATAGGTCCAATAAATCCACCTTCATCTACAGGCCATAGGTATATTCTCACAATAACTGATTACTTTACTAGATGGACTAATGTTCTTGCATGCAAACAATGCAATTTTTAAGGGGTAATTAATTTCATTGAGTCAGGGAATATCAATCGCTTTGGATGTCCGTTGGCTTTTGTTTGTGATAATGGTCCTGCTTTTGCATCATTGAATTTTCCTAACTAGGCTTATGATCATGGGATTGTCATAAAATTTGCATCAAATTACTATCCGCGGGGTAATGGGTTAGAAAATTCTTCCAATAAGAATCTTTTAACAGTCATTTGTAAGCTACTAGAGAAGAATCCCAAGGACTGGCATGGCCAGCTTGGATTTTCTCTTTGGGAAGACCGCACCAGAAGAAAAAAAAAAAGAACATCCCTACGAACCTCTCCTTATCACTTAGTATATGGTTTGGAACCTGTGTTTCCCATCTAGCTAAAGATCCCTACTTTGAAATTCATTAATGAATATTATGATGGGGAAGACAAGCATGAATCCTGCCTGGTTGAACTGTTATGCCTTGAAGAGAGAAGAGATGAAGCCCTAGAATTTTTTTCCAAACATCAAGGTTTAGTGAAGAAATGGGTTGATATGAGAGCCAAGATGAAAGCCTTTAGAATCTTTGACTTGGTTCTCTACTGGGATAAATCCCATGATTGAAAAGGGGAGAATGGAAAAAATGACATACTTTGTCTCAACCCTTATCAAATTGCAAATATTCTAGGAGATAATGCTTTCCATTTGAAAACTCTCATTGGAGAAAATATCCCACTTCCTGTCAATGGGCAGTATTTGAAACATTATTTCCTATCCTGAGTTGTTTACAACTCTTTCCTTGTACATAGGTAGATTAGGTTTCCTTTCAATTTTTATGTTTTTGCTTTGGTTAGACTAGGGTTTCTTTTGTTTGTTTTGCTTGTTTTTTGCTTTTGGTTAGAGTAGGTCTGCTTTGGTTAGTTTTTCTTTTTGTTCTACTCTTGCTTTGGGTTTTCTTGCTTTCTTTTGGGCCTGTTGCATCTATATAATTGGTTGCTTTCCTGGGGTTGTTCTGAGGATATCTTTTACAAACTTTAATCATCTTTTTGGAGTTAGTTGGTGGAATTCCTTCATCCGATGTTGCATATACTTGGAATTGGAGTCACTTGATTAAGTCAAATTCTAGAATGTATTTGGGTCTCATACTTTCACACAAATCTTAAAGTTTATGAGGTTGCATATGGTCCTTATGAAGTCTGACTAGGTGAAAAATATTATATTCTGCTCCAATGACACTGTGGTTCTCATCCCTGAATGTGAGATTAATTGCTTGAAAGATGAAAGGGAAATTTTGAAGATCTCAAAGAGAATATCAAAAAAAGAAAAAGGGAAAGAAAAATGATGAAAATCAAAGAAATGTTCACCTTATCAGGCGTATCCTAGTATCTCTAATGGGGCTATGGAGGCCTGGCTAGTAGTAGAGCTATGCTAGGGAGGATCACAATGATAACCTCACAATGCTATGGATGACTAACTGGTAGTGAGGCTCTACTTGGGTTTCTTTTGGAGTTGGAATCGTTATGTAGCCCTATCAAACTAAGTTTGGTCCCTATTGCAACTAAGCAAAGGGAAATGAATACATACACACACACTTTAACCCTGGTGTAGGAAATATTTCCTTGTTTGATTTCTGAAACCTTGTCCATAGGTAACCCGATGCTTGGATTGAAACTAGGGATTCTGGGTTCTTGATTCTAGTTTGTCATTGAAATACTCTAGAGAATTTCCCCAATAGAGTCACCATTTGTTGTGTAGTTTTTGCACACATGCCCCACTAAAAGTAGGAACCCTTTTTTCCTGGTCTTTTGGCTATTGTCTATGGCCCTGCCTTTTGATCTTGTCTTTGAAAATATTGATTTTTAGTCTTTGGTGTTGTGGTCCTTTGCTCTTGGGATTTGATTACTTTGTGTTACTCCTAGATGCTTGTCTTGGTTGTAAGGTGCCCTTTTTTTGAGTTCCTAGTGGTTAAGGATTCTCGTCAATGTCCTCTCTGGAAGTGGGTTCCCTTTCCCTTTGTTTTTCCTTGGTGTTTTGTCTAGGTCTTAGGCTTTTTTCTTTTCCTCCTAAGATTTTTTTTTCCTTTGCTTAGCGAGTTCAAGCATGAGATGAGACTAAACTTTAAACTTTCACAAAGTTCATGGTTCGGTTTATGTTCCCATTCTAGTTCCACCTCCATGTCTTTGTTGTTTTGCTTGTGTTCAACCTTTGGGGTTGGTTCTTCCCCTTAGGTCTTCTTTGGTTTTTTTTTTTACTTCATTATTTTCCTTTCATCGGAGGCAGAATTAGGATGGGAACTAAACTCAAAACCTTCGTAAGGTTTAAATTTTAGTTCTAGTTCTAGTTCTAGCTTTGCTTCTTGTGTCCTTGCATTCTTCATTTTTCAAACTTTGGGTTGGTTTCCTCCCTTGGGTCTTCTTTGGTTTTCTTTTTTCCTTCGCCTCCTTTCCTTTGTCAAAACTAGAACCGGGGTGGGAATTGAACTCGATACTTTGAAAAAGGTCTCATCTTGTTTTTCTTCCACCTCCACCTATTTTGGTTCTAGCTCTGCCTATTTTTTTACACTTATATTTTGTTTTGGTTCCCCCTCCACCTATTTTGGTTCCACCTCCACCTATTTTGTTTTTCTTTTTTTTTTTTTGGTTCTACTTCCGTCTTGTTTTGGGTCAGCTTCCACCTGGGCTTGCACATGGTTTCCTTGCCTTGGGGATTCTAATGGATTGACTTAGATTTCGATACTATAATGAATATTAATTGTGGCCCTTTTGAATGCAAGTTGGGATAGGTAGGTTGTTGTTGTCAGGGCCAAAGGAAGAATGGGCATACTTTGAAGATATTGTGAGATTTTTCAGATATAGCGAGGTACACTTTGTGGCCTTGGGCAGGTAAAACCCATCCATACATGGAAGGTTTTCTTATTGGCCATTCATCCGAGATGGACGTGACATGGAAAATTCAAACCGGTTTGACTCGATCAGAGGCATTGATGATTCCCAAATCATATATGATTGGTGGCCTGTATTCAAACTCACATTGCACACACATTACCATTCTTTTGCTTCGTACTAGTGAGACATTGATGGTGGAAGGCACCTACGGGGTTTGTTTAATATGAGTTGGGATTTGTAGAGATCCCAAGTCGATCTGAGGAAGTTGCCTCATGCATTCAATGCAAGGTGGCAATTTATTGTGAGTTGTCTAGGCCGATATGGTTGGTGGTCGACCTTCTTTGTAGCCCTAGCTCGGGCTGATATAGGATGAAATCTCTATAAGTATGGCATTTCACCTCATTTGTAAAGGGTTAGACAATTTCTTAGTTTGTTATAATTAGATAGAAGACAAACTAAAAGATTGGAGTAGAAGGTTAGAGTTAGGAGTTAGTCATATTGCAAGAAAGTGTTGTAACACAGAATATCAAAATTGTTGCTATTGCTGGTGATTCAATGCAAGTGAAGACATTGTGTTATTATTGGTGCCTTCTTTGGATTGAAATCTTGCATGGTTCTTATTTTATTTTTTAAAATTGATTGGAAATCTTTGAATGCATTTTAGATTTAGAGTTAAATGATTCGATAGTGCTTGTGATTTAGTGCTTGGAGTGTTGTGGCAATTCTAGTTCATACTTTGGGCAGCCTTTTGATTGTGAGTTTGTTGTACAAGGTCAACTTGTACCAGATATTTGTGTGCTTAGTTCAATTGTGGGAATTTATCCAATTCGATTGAATGAATGTCCATGATCTGAAAATATTTAATTCCTTAGAAAATTGCACTATTCCTATGAGATTGCAGGTATACCCTAGAATGATCAAAAATTAGTTTTGAGGGATTGGTTTGTTCCAAGAATTTCATCATTAGTATTTTTGATTCTAAGAGTAGTATTAATCTTAGGATTTGTGAAATCCTTTATCTTTTGTTATTTCTTTGATCTTTGGTTAAACGAGGAATTCAAGTATCATTATATTGCAAAAATATGATAAGTTTAGAATTTTTGACATTTCTTTTGTAAGGTCCCTTTGTGATTACAACCATCTTCACATTTATCACTGAGTTTTTTTGTTGCAAGTCGTGACCTGACACTTGAGAGACCCTGGGGTTATCTATTTTCAATTGAGATTGACCTTCTAAGAGAGATAGGATACTAAATATATTATGTCTAAGTTGTTGCTATTTAGAAAACACCATCAATAAGATCCACCTACGAAGGATCAATCTCCACCTCCAAAGAAGGCCATAGCTATAAAAATTGAAAGGAAGTAGCTAAACCCATAGAAAGCAACAATATAACATCCTTTGGCATAGTAGTAAACTAGAGCATCGACAAAAAAATAGAGCACTCCTCAGCCAACAACATTAATAGAAGATACATCCGACCGATATGCCTATACATTTGAAGTAGCTCAATAATCTTAAAAAACACACCCCCATATTGCAAATCAATACTTATGACACAAAAGGGGGGGCATAGATCTCAACAAACAAGACTAGTTGTAAAAAACAACCACCCAATAGAAAAAAGGAAAAAGAAAGCAACCATAACAACCACAAACCACTTCAATATTCCAAGAAACATTTCCAACAAAGTAGAAAGGAGGAGGGAAGAGAACCACTCCACCAAGGCCACCCAAAACTGACAACACCAGGAGAAACAATGCCCACAAGATGCAGAAAGAGAAAAATTTCTACAACAAAGCATAACCTAGAGAAGAGCAGCCTCACGACCAAGAAAAACAAAAAGAACCAAAGAAGAGCCATTAGGACCCAACAAAAACATGATAAGGAAAGGAAAGCCTCCACGCAGAGAGAGTAGAGAGATGACAAGACTATGAAGAATAACCTCTGACCCTACATGCCAATCAAGGTCTAAAACATGCCAAAAACTATTCACAGACAACTCCAAGAAAACCAAAAACCTCAACCTACATAAAAGAAGCAGTACCACAAAAGCACAAACCTAAAGCCATAGGGAAAGAGAAAGAAACACCACTACAATAAAATAGAGATAGAGTAATTGAAAGGTCGGGAAGAGCTAGAAGCACCGATCTATAGGAACCTATGAGGAGTAGGACAAGGCCAAGAAAGCCCAATAGTAAAGATAGAAAAGAGAAGGGAAGACCATGAAGAACAACCTTTGACCCTACATCCTAGTCAAGGTCTAAAACATGTCAAAAACTCTTCTTAGATAGCTGCACCCAAGGTAAACCAAAACCCTCATGCAAATTCAAAGAGGAAGCCCCATGAAAGCACAACCCCATATCCAAAGCGAGAAATTCCCAAAGAAAGCCCACACAAGAAGAGAAGAGGGACCAAATAGAATGATAAAGTACAACCACCAAGCTAACATGCTATTCTAGGTCCAAAGATAATATGAAACTGACCATAACACTTTTGGAAATAGACAAGCCCAAGCAACAAAGTGTATCAACATGAATTTGCACCCCTAACACAAATCTCATTTTCACCCTTAACATTTCAGAAAAATCAAAAGTGCAGGTTTAATCCCACTTAAGCCTACTGCTTGGATCCACTTGGTGCCTATTTTGCATGTCGGTGGGAGCATTTCTATCGGGGATGTTGTGTGGAATACAGACACCCACTCGGCACGCTTACGTCCTTAGTAGATTCCAACAACTGGAGACTGTAGAGACATTACACTTTTGATTGGAAGTCGAACAGTAGCATGCCTCCTTGGCTAGCCAACCAAAATATGGTCATTTTTCATTCATCTCTTCATAATATTCACTCTCTCATCCATTTCTCTCTTCAACAGAAGTTTGAATAGAGTTTGGCAAGATCTTGAATCACTTTCTCCACCATTTTCATCCATCTTCAAGCTTTGTAGCAGCATTCTTCACTCCATTTGCTGCAATCTATTAATCCATCACTCCAACAAGGTGAGCATAGGATAGACACCATGGCAATAGAGGCTTGAGTCCCTCTCATTCACTCCTCCACAAGCCTGGATCATTTTGGACGAAGGCGGTAAGCTCCACTAATCTCTCCTTTTTCTTTTGATTGGGTAAGAACATACTGCTTGTAGTGTTTTGTGTTTACATAGCTTGTAGTTCATTTCCTTTATCATTATTTCTACTATTCCAAACTTGGTTATCCATGGAGATGAGGGTCTACAGAGGTAGGCCACTATACAACCCCAACAACTTATCCCTTCCTTGTGTGTAGGTGGATAGATTTTAGAGCAAGCTGGTGAGGAGAGCATTCTACAAGATCATCTTCATCACCTTGGTGGTAATACATTTCCTTTATCACATTCATATTTTATTTTCTCTCATCTTAATCTCATTCTATTGCTTTAAACATCTCTAGACTAGGTTGATAGTCCCTTTTCTCAAGTTAGAATCTTGTCTTTTTGGTTCTCTAGCTATACGGATGCCAGCACACCTGTGAGACGTCGGTGCACCACGCTTTCATCTTCAGACAAAGAGCTTCTTGAGACATGAGTCTGACTCTAAAGGCTGGCTCGCTTAGCCTCCTACCAACTTTCGAGATTGTAGGTTGATCAAAGGACATATAGTCATCATCATTCTCATCCTCTTCATCCTAACTACACTTTAAGCTGAGGTGGGTTAGGTCAGCCTTTCTGATCTTGGCCTTTCATGACCTAGAGCCTTGCAGTGATTGGTCCCCCTCTCTCACATTTTTGGTGAGCCTAATGTGAAACGAATGTCTATCCTTCTATTGTTGTTCTGAACTTCTTCTCTTATACCCCTTGGTCATCATACCCTTGTGAGTTGTGAATTTTTTTGAGATTCACGACCCATTCTATGACACCTTTCGATGTACAAGACAAAGGTCTCCTCTAGCTTCACTACTGACCTTTTCTCTAGTTCTACAGTTGGGTTTTCCACATAGGAGAAAGTATCATGAGGTGAACTTAGGTTTCCTGATGAAATCGATCACATCCCTACACCTCCTATCTAACCAACCTATTCATCCATAGACGAGCATGAGGCCATCTGTATCCCTTCTGAGTACATCATTAGTCTTGGTAGAGGGTTAGGTGCATTAGAAAATCACCTAGAAGGAAACCCAAAGTTGGCTAGGGCTGCTAAGGTGATCAGTGAGATAAGACACATGGTGGAAAAGGACTGGATGGGTGTGGAACTCTTGGCTAGTCTATTCGGTCTGGCCGAAGCATGTGCCCCCTCAGAGCTTGGTTGCACGATATGGGGTGGCTTCTTCAAGGAACGTGAGAGGCAACTTGAGATATCAATGCATCATATATCCATGTACATGATTGACACTGTCCCCTCAGTCAATATACCTACTTCCAAAATTTTGGAAACCGTCAAAGTAAACAAGAACCCTTTGGGTTTGCACTTCACCCCTTTTGTCACCTCTGGTCATGGAGGATTTGGTGGAATGATGGGCAGAGGCTTTGGTGGTGGAAAATTTGGAAGTGGAGGTGGTTCTTGTGGAAGTCATGGTGGTGGCTCCATTAGAAGTCACACTGGTGGTGGTTACATCAGTGGTGGTGCTAGCATAGGTAACATCGATGGTTGTGTTTATGGTGGCTCTTGTAGTGGTCCTAGCGGCCCTCTGTCTTCTAATGACCCTATCCTGAATAATCTTCTTCAAAATATGGGGAAGATATAGAATCAACTAGTGAACGTGTCACAGGCCTCAACTCAACCTATCTTTCAACCTTTCTCCTAACACAGCCCATCGTTGGTTGCTCTTATAAACACTCCATTCCTGCTAGGTATGGGGTTTCCCAAATTTCAGAAATACGGTGGTAAAGGGGACTTGCAAACACACATATCCACCTTTAACACCTTGTGTAGTGATTTATTCCATCATGATGCATTGATGGCTAAATTGTTTCCCTAATCCCTCAAGGATACAACACTGGATTGGTATTGTTCTCTTCCTAATAACTCCATCTTCCCATTCAATCAGCTTGTGAACTAGTTCCAAGCCAATATCAAATCGAAGATGACCTTCTCAGACCTTGTTCGGTGAAAACACAGGAACAATGAAAAGTGTGTAAACTTTATAGTGTGCTACCAAGCACTCTTCTCATAGATATTGTATCCGTTACCCAACTTTGATACATACAAAAGGTCTTCATAGGGAATTTATAGAGACACTGGCAAGAGAAATTCGCCCTTATGAAGTATCCCTCTTTTGCACATCTGTGTGTGGCTCTAAGAGAATACCAATAGATGGTGGTTTAGTTTGAGGGTTACTCCTCACACTCCCATTCTAAAGGAATATCTATCGTATTGATTTCCAAGAAAGGGAAAGTTGTTGTGAATGTACTGGCCCCTGTAGATAACAACGTCCTCAGATGCGATCAAAAGTTTACAAAGGCATCAGAATGTTATTCTTCCATCTTGTAGAAGTTGGTGAAGGATAAGATCCTGACCCTTCCACCTCCTAAACTAGTTAGAGAACCATGCCCTAGCTAGTATTACGAAAACATGTATTGTCAGTACCATCAAGTTAATGGACACGATACCAAATTATACATGCACCTACGTCATGAGATATAGGACCGCATCGAGGATGGTACTATCCATTTCCATCACATTATGTTAATATGATTATCAATCCCACTAATTCGACTTCTCACTCGAAGGTGTATGTTAATGTGGTTACTATTACTCCCTCTCCTCATCTTGCGATCAGCTCGCTGTATGTTACATTTACCTAGCAAGATGTTCTAGCAAATAGAAAACCTTCTCTATTGTACATTCCTACTCGCCTCAATGGAAAAATTATGATGGAGGAACTAGTGGACCCCACGAGTAGAGTGAATTTCATGATAGAGGAGACATTACTCTTGCATTCCCTACAAAGGGAAGAATATGAAAAAACCAAATTCATCATCCATACACATGATGGAATTTCCCTCAAACCTTGTAGATCAATAATGTTGTTCATCCTAGTTGGACCGACGGATTTCGACACGGTATTTGATGTCATTCTCGAGTCATATTTGTTTAGAGTGAAGCAAGGAATACCTCAGTTAGCTTCCATGAATGGGATCGTGTCTATGATTCACAAGTGCATTAAGTTTTCCCATGAAGGTGTTAGATATGTAGTGCATGACACTAGATACCAGCTTGTGGTATTCCATGGAGGATATTCGTTTGATCACTTTTGGCCCACTCGGGTCAGTCCGCTCCCACAAAGAACAAACCTACTTTACAAGAACTATGTGAACTACAAGACTAGAGGTAAGGGACAACCAAAGTTGACTCTTCCTATAGTTGAGTAGATTGCTACCTCCTCCTCCTGAAAGGGGAAGGAGAAGCTCGCTCCCTCCTGGGCTGACTCCACTACTCCTCTCTCTTGGGAGGAGTATTGGATGAACAATCTCGATCTCTATCTGTTAAGTCTGATGATGCCTCCTTGGAAAAATCTTGGGATTAAGATATCGGATCTCCCTAATGGGTCCCCAGGACCTTGGTATTACTTGTATGGTAGAAAGAAAGGCTCATGGAGAGAGTCCACCCCTCAGCCTATTCATTTTCCCCCGAATAGAAAATGGCCCACCTCTAAGGTGGTAAAGTCAACCCCTCTCACCATTTTTGAGCCTACCTCTTCTTCTCCCATTCAAGAGACTATGCTTCCACTGGAGAAAACTGTGGAGGACACTCCCATGGCTGAGCAAGATCCTTTTGTCCCTTTGCAAGTCTCGGCTTCTGGTTCCAAGAGTCTTAGAAACCGCCTTGTGTACAAGAGTAAGCACCGGAAAAAGGCTCTCCTAGCCGAGCAAGCCTCTTAACAATATAAGGAGCGGGAGAATACCGCACCTCCTGTGGTGTCTTCTTCTCTCCCCTCTTCTATCCTCATTCAACCTAGTTATGTATCTCTTTCGGTTCCCACTATGAGTGCACCTGCACCTAGAAAGGTACAAGTGTTCATTGCTCCTTTGGCGGAGCCGCCCTTGCTGAATTTCGCTCCAAATATCTTTCCTTTTTCAAAGCCCATGGATATGGTGAACAATTCGGTCATATCCACTATGGTTCTTTCCTCTCCTCCCTCGATCCTTGGTTCATTTTTGGGGAGTTCACCTCCTCCTCTGAAGAGGGTAGATTGTGGTCCCTCCAATGGTGGAGGACGTAAGAAGATTCCACCCCCTCTGAAAGGTGGCCCCGCGTTGGATTGTTTATCCTAGTGACAAAACTAGCTCCAACCTCCCCCAAGTTTTTCACTACCCCCGAGTCTCTTGATGAGCCTAGCAGTGAACCTCGGGTGTAGACTATTTCGTCCGCTGAGGTAAAACATGGAACTCCTATTAAGTGCATGAAGTTTTGTCCTTGTCAACTATCTTTGCTAGGTCATTGACCCTGGACCCACAAGAGCTGAGCAACAAAGACCTTATAGGTCCCTCTTCCTTAGCCCTTGTGGTGGGAGGATCGGAAGCTCCTCCCCTTAACATTACACCATTGCAGGCTCGCCATCCTTCCCCTTTTGATGATCTAGAGTGGGATGCTGATGCACTTTTGGTTGAATAGTGTTAGGGTGAGACCCTCTTCTTAATCTCTAGATTAGATGTGTGTGTGTGTGTTGTGATGTGTTCCCCTATGATCATGCTTTATGTGTCTAGATGACCCTTGTCACCCTTGTCGGTGCTTGGATATAGGCGTGGTGTTTGTGATGTACACCTTCCTCTATATGTATCTACATTATTCCATTTTTTTGATGGACTTTCGATAAATTGGGGATGATGCAAAGCATCAGGAGAATTTAGGCCTCCTTCCATGTTGACCTAATTATTTATTTTACTTTTTCTTCTTGTGCATTCCTCACATGGCCTAATATACTAGGGGGTTAATGATAGTTCATTTATATACTATTATCGTACTTATACATATATTTATGAAGTAGTTATGACCCCGAAATATTAGGCTACCTCTGTGTCATTTCTATGTGTTCCCCTTTTCTTTTACTTTTTTTTTTTATCTTTCTCTCTTCTTTGCTTGAGTTGTCCCTCTCATTTGCGACAATGTTACTTCTGGGTATGTGTAAGATCATGATGGGCCAAAAAGTGGCAATATGATGGGTACGTGGCTTACGACTTTTTTTTAACCCAAAATTGATGAAACTAAAAGGGTTTTTAAAGGAGATTCTCATCTTTCCATCAATATAAATTATGCTTTACTTTGAATTTAATAAATAATTATTATTCATTTTCTTTTGAATTACAACTAAAGTCCTGATTTTTAGGCTGATTGAAAAACATCTATAGCTTTCAAATGGTATCATATTTTTTGAATCCAAAACATGTGTCACATTCAATGTTTCACATACTATAAGATTAAAAAAGAAAAAAATGAATTTCATGAAGTTTTGACAAAGTTAAGTTGGTCAAACATACGAGCCTTTATATTTTTTAAAATTTGTCATAAAAAAATTACAAAAAAATATGCATCACATCGGTACATGAGTCCTATACTTATATATAAAATATTATAAAAAAATATTATCATTTTAATGTGGTTAGGGTGGTCAGACAAACACCTACTTCTTATTTTTTCCTTGAAATTTAAGTACTACTGTATTGAAATTTCAAATTTTCACCAAATAGAATTTATTTTTTGTAAATAAACCTAGTAATTTAGAAACTACATTCAATTTTCTACAAATTCTATTCTCACATATTTTTGAAATAATATAGATAACTTATTCAAATTTTTATGTTAAGTTGACTAACTCTTATTTTTCTGAATGTTTTGCCACTTAAGGGCCTTTTTTTTCCATGATGATCCTGCACATACCCTTACACATTTCATGATTTTAAAAAATGTATTTGTTACGAAACAAATCTTTTTTTGAAGACCCTTCACACACTTCCTTATTAGAATTATATTCTCAAGTTGAAACCCTAACGGAACATGTTTCCTTCATCACGGGTTCATAAATAAATGACATGGGAATCCTTCCCCGAAGTGGGAACGGTCTTAATCTTCCCCTTGTGCGAGCACATCTCCTTCCTTTCCAGTTCCTTGTTGAAGTGAACATCTTTCAAAAGGATTCCTTGATAACGAATCGATTCAAGAAGGAAGACATTAGCTTTTGAATAGTGATTCCCTTGAGTGGACCCCTCTTTTTCATGTTGGGTTCCTAAGGGACCCCTTCGAAAATATTCAACAAGTTCTATGGCATCTAGCTCTGGGGCAGCCCAATTAGAACAGTCTTACATATTCATGTCTGGTCTGGGGGAAGCCAGACTAGACCGGTTTCACATTTTCATGTCTAGTCTAGGGGCAGCCCAAATAGACTTTACCTTTCAATCAGTGCATCCCTTGAGTGGACCCTCCTTCCTTTTGAAGGGTTCTTGAGGGACCCCTTCAAAATTATTACAACTTAGCGATGGTCTACATAAATGTCCATTCACTAGCCTACGTGGCCGCTTCCTGATATGTTCTATCTACGGGTAAACATGTTGACATCTTTGAATCTATGGAGTCCCTTCTACTTAGTCTCCCTCATGTGAGATTTCTTGGGGGATACCTTCCTTGCAAGTCTTTGGGTCTGTAGGTTGCATTTCTTGGTTTCCTTCATGTGAGATTTATTGAAGGATAACCCCCTTGCAGGACCGTGAGCTTGTAAGGCACTTTCATACTTCAGCTTTGTGGTTCCACGAAACTATGAATTCCTCTCCTACACTTCCAAGTTTTCCTGACTATGCTCTACTTCCTCGTCGGTTTAGGTATATACTTCTTACTCTGTTTCTTTCTTACTACTCTATTTTACCGAAGAACTCATCAATACTTGTGCTTGCTAAAGTGGGGGAAAATGTATCAATATGAATTTGCACCCCTAATGAAAATATCATTTTGACCCTTAACACTTTAGAAAAATCAAGAGTAGAGGTTTAATCCCAGTTAAGCCCACTACTTGCATCCACTTGGAACTTGTTTTGTGTGTCGATGGGGGAATTTATGTTGGGGACACCTACACGACATGTAGATGTCCACGCGAAATGCCTACATCCTTGACAGATTCCTACGGTTGGAGACTATAGAGACGTTACACTTTCAATTGGAAGTCGATGATTAACATCCCTCCCCGGTTGGCCAACCTGAATATGGCCATTTTTCATCCATCTCTTCATAATCTTCACTCTCTCATCCATTGCTCTCTTTAACAGAAGTTTGGATAGATTTTGGCAAAATATTGAATCACTTTCTCCATCATTTTCATCCATTTTCAAGCTTTGTATCTGCATTCTTCACTCCATTTGCAGTAATCTATTACTCCATCACTCCAACAAGGTGAGCACAAGACAAACACTATGGAAACAAAGTCTTGAGTCCCTCTCATTCACTGCTTCACAAGCCTTGAGCACTTTGGATGGAGGTGGTAAGCTCCTATAATCTCTCCTTTTGCTTTTGATTGGGTAATCACATAATACTTGTAGTGTTTTGTGTTTACATAGCTTGTAGTTCATTTCCTTTATCATTATTTCTACTATTCCAAACTTGGTTGTCTGTGGAGGTGGAAACACTAAGATGAGGATCTGACTGAGGCAAGCTCCTATGTAGCCTCAATAAATTCTCCCTTCCTTGTGTGTAGGTGGATAGAGTTCAGAGCAAGCTGGCAAAAAGAGAATTTTGTGAGATCATCTTTGTCACCTTGTTGGTAATACATTTCCTTTATCAAATTCGTATTTTCTTTTCACTCATCTTAATCTCGTTGTATTGCTTTAAAAATCTCTAGACTAGGCTAATAGTCCCCTTTCTCGAGTTAGAATATTGTCTTTTCGGTTCTTTGGCCGTATGAACGCCAGCGCACCTATGAGATGCCAGTTAACCATGCTATAATCTTGGAACCATGCCTCCATCTTCAAAAAGAGAGCTACTTGAGACATGAGTCTGACTCAAAAGGTAGGCTCCCTTAGCCTCCTACAAAATTTTGGGATTACAGGGTGATTGAATGACATATAGTCCTCATCATTCTCATCCTCTTCATCCTAACTACCCTTTAAGCTAAGGTGGGTTAGGTCAGCCTTTCATCCCTTGGCCTTTTATGACCTAGGGCCTTGAAGTGGGTGGTCCCCCTCTCTCACAGAAAGCATAGAGAACCCTTGAGCCAAAGCAACAAATGCATCCCCTTCAAAATAAGAGAGAAAAATGAACAAATTACAACCCCAAAGATCCCTCCAAGAGACCCTAGGGAAACCACCCAAAAGTAGCTAGGAACTAGGGAAATCACCCTCAAAGAGACAAATGTTGACACTAGAAACATGGGAAGCCAAAAATGCTCCCATAAAAACCCCAACTAGTAGGAAATCCATAACAGTGGCCAAACCCATCGACACTTCCACCCTCCCCATCATCATTGTCCTTGTCCCCTCCTTTTCCATATCCATCCTCAAAATTTAAAATGAGAGCTTTGCGCCCTCTCCCATCCGTCACAAGTTGTTGTGTTGTTACTCTTTCCGGTCTTTATTGAATTATAGTTGATATTTATATTATATATTAATTATTATTTACATCTAGCTTTTTTGTTGGAGTATAATACAACTGAGAGGGGGGGTGAATTAGTGGTATGAAAGATTAAAATGAACTTAAATAAATCTTTTAATACTCTTAACATGTAGAACACAAGTTTCAAAATAGTTCAATTATCAAGTGTAGAATTATGCATGCAAAGCTATTTAACTTGAATGAACATAAATAACATAAGCAAATCAAAAAAGATGAAGACACCATAACACATTTTTTATGAGTGGAAAACCCTTTACAAGGAGGAAAAACCACTCAAAAAATATTGCCTCATTGGCTTAATAAAATCTCACTGATTACAGAGCCTCACTGGCTAGTTTTACAACCTTTCTAGCTACCAAGAAACCTCATTGGTTATAGCCTTACTGTCTTAAAGCAAAAAACCTCACTAGTTACAACCTCACTAGCTTTCCAAGTTCGCAACTTCCTCATTGGAAAAACCTCCATGGTCTTAATGAACAATCTCTAATGAAAGAAGAAACACTATTTTAGGGGGTTACCCTATTACAATTCAATACATTACTCAAATGAGTTATCTTTGCAACATCAAACCTACAAACCGCATCTCCCTCTTTCAAATGTAAACATTCAACATAATAATCTTGCTCAAATACATGGACAAATACTTCATTTGAGTGATTACAAAGACTAGCAGTGACTCTAATCAGATTGTACCAAACAATAAACAAAGTAAACCATTTGATGAATGCATTTATATAGATCCATATGACTATTTCATATATTTTCATTAAAATCAATCTCATTTTATATTGTCTTCTCAACTCCATTAAACCATTTTCCTCCATAAAATTTTATAGATCCCAAACCACCATGAAACCCTTCTCAATGTACTGGCAACCTTCAATGATAATGTGCAAATCATTCTAAATAAATATAGACATACATGAGTATGATATATTTGTCCAATCCTCACTTATCTATGTAGTAGAATCATATAGAGTATAGACAGTTGTTCCATTCTATATTCTTTATAAAGCATAATGTCATCATCCTCAGCAACATTTCTCAAGCACATGCCACACTAATTTAATAATCAAAGACCTTCATACCCTCATAGCCTCAATAGAGTTACCAAATTGTAACTTGAAAACAAACTATAATGACCGTTCTTCAACTTCACAAAAAAAATCTTGATCTTTGCAGCGCATCTTTTGATCAATTGAATAATAACCAACATACACCTGTCAAAAATATATGCTAGAGAAGTAATCATTCATTGTCTTTGAAAATCATCCTTTGATTATTGCCTCCCACCAATAAACTTAATCAAATGACAATTGTTTATCTTCTTTTAAGTGGCGTAACATTAGAATTGTGCTTGCTCACCCAAAGAACCTAAAAAGAAGGGTCAAGTCAACAATGAATTTAAACCCTCAAACTTATAACTTAAAATATATCTAACTAGCTAAGTCGGTCAACATCCAAATATAACATAAAATGAACTATGTTTTGATGGTCTTTATGCAACATAAACCCTAGGTCTATAGGGTTTTTAAGGTAAAACATAGTCCTAAAATGTTGAACCTAAGATATAGAAATTCCCCATCAATACCTCTGAATACCATCCAATAATCACTTTATAATATATCCTCAAAGAACAAATAAATCACCTTCTGAAATAACACCATGTAAACATATTTATGTCATCGACAATTTGATAAGAAACTTGTCATGAAGCATCAACACCAAATAAGTAACCTTTTGATACCTTGAAGAATCTCACTCAACCTATATCAAAAAAGCACCAAGACAATCTCTTTGACATCAATGGAAAACAATGCCACTTCCAATATTTTATAACCATCTTCATTCACCTATACTTGTCCTTCTATTTGGATACTTGCTGAAGTTTTAAGAATTAAATTAGTGTACATTTGTAGCATTGTAAATTGTCACCCTTGAAAATTTCATAATAGATTTTTCTCCCTCCTCTTTTCTTGGACTAAATTATGAACCTAATTTCCTAAATTATGCATTCCATGGCCCATTTTATCATTTATTAAAAAAAAAAAAAGTGCAATACCCAAGTATGCATTTAATATTTTCCCTCAACACTTTGGATCCCGAAAAAAATGATATTTTCTCAAGGGCACCATACACCCTTGTCTTCTTAAAATGTTCTGAAATTTAAATATGTTGGTGTCAATAATTTATTATTTCAAATTCAAATCCTAATTGTTTTCTAATGGGATTTAATTTTAGGAAACTAAATTAATTCATATAAATACATAGTATTTTCACAATTTTAATTAAGGAGGAATTATTGATCAAATTGAAGATCCTAAAATTAGTAAAGGGCAGTCAAGATTAGATTTATTAGCATTATTTTTAGTCAAGCATCATATCAATCCTTCATCATGTTTTCATGTAGGTTTTTTACTATTTTCCGATCATTTTTTTGTGAGTACTCTTGCATGTCTTAAAGTCAAATCAAGTAAAATTATAATCAATCCTTAAAGGTGATGAGCATGAATTCAATTCATCAAGGAGATCAAATCTGAGTTGTGAGTTGCATCAAGCTATCAATTCATTATTTTATTATTATTTAGCCTCTATCCATCAAAAGGATAAGGTCTCTTTATCATCATTTTTCTCATTGTATAGGTAGAAATACCAACATGGGGTTTGACTGAGGCAAGCGCCTATATGGCACAACCCTTATCCTCCTTTTGAATGTGCAAGTTATAGATTTGAATAGGATTAGAAGGAGATTAAAGATAATTTTTTCATTTATGCACTCAATCCCTACAAAATGACAAGATATAGAAACTTTATTATCTTGGTAACAAATGAAGATCCGATAATGGGATATAGAAGGAAGAAGCCACAAATAATGAACTTGAGTACTATGAAGTTAATTTTTCATTAGTAGGCTCAAACACAAATCATAGGTGCACCAATATCTTCTCTATTCATTTTTGGTTATAAATTTTGGTTATTAACTTCCAATTTGTTTGTATTCATCTCAAAATGTTGTATTTTCATAGTTAACTAGTTGCATCATTGCATTTTCATCAAAAATCCATTTCCAACTCTCAAAATAATTCAAGTCAAGGATTAATTGACCCACCATTTAGGTTGTAAGTCAATCTCATTCCCTTCGCCAATCTAAATTCTAAATTTATGTATGTAAAAGGTAGATAATCCTAGTTCAATCCTAGGTTCACTTTTCCATATATAATATTTTTAGTGAACCTGACATATCTTACACTTGTAATTGTGGTGTAGAAAAGTGTATTTATTAAAATGAATTGATAAATATGATAAGCCACTAAAATTTTCCTACACAAATTATGCAATTATGTATGTGATAAGATTCCAATAACAATAAAAAACTAACCCTAAATATTATAGAAACTATGAGGGTATTTTTTAGAGCTCAAAATGATTTGTACCTTGTTTCAAGAATCCTATTTTTAGGGCACAAAGAACTCATTCGCCTTTAGTGGCGAATGGGTGCCTGCTAGGATTTTTGAAACAAAGATTCGGGTTCTGTTCCTTGATTCCTACACTCTCAGATCCTCAGTTGTTAGCTCTTGAAATCCTATAGTAAATTTTGTAGCCTTCTTTCCGTGTTCTTGCACTATGAATGACAACTTTGTAATGTGACAAATTTGACAATTTTGCTTCAAATTTGTTCTCCATTTGATCTTCAACCTATAAATCTACAAACACACATTCAAGAGAAAAAAACTTTGTTGATTGTTAGTGAATAGGGGTTTTCCTAAGTCAAACCCCTTCTAGGTAATTAAACCAAATGATGAAATAATGAAATTAGAGCATGAATATAAAATGATGAAGTGTTGATACCGTGGAATTTGTCTTGGAGTGTAAATCTACAAATTAACATGTAGTGGCCATGAAGAATGTAGATCTTGATCTTGAATTATATGTGAAAAAATTCTTGCAACTAGATCTTCAATGCTACATCAACAATCTTAGCTCAACAACATGCATGAATGTATTATGCCTCTGACATGATGAAATGATCTTGAATTTCTGCAATAAACTCTTGATAATTTTCCTTTCAATTCCTTTGAAAATTCTCTTGAAGTGTTCTATAATGCTCTTGTAAAGTATTAGGATGCTTACTCAAAGTTTCTAGGTTAAATAATGTGAATTAAGACCATATTTATATTAAATATAGAGATTAACTCCAAAATTCAAATAAGTCCAAATGACCTCAAATCTAAGATTGAAAATCATTAAAATATCGCTAGAATTAAATTCAAAAAGGGGTATCCTAAGAGAGGAGGATCCATTCAACACTAAAGGAGAATGGGTCCTAACATAATTTTCTAGGACCTTGCTTCGGGGGGTGGAAAGAATACCAAAAACCCACCTCAAATATGCAAAGAAAGGGGGATGTCCTAAGTTTAGAGGACCTAATCACCACTAAAGGATAATAGGTCCTAGCACCATTTTCTAGGACCTTGATTTATCCAAATTTGATGTTCTTCCATTTGATTACTAAGTGTCAAGATAGATCTCTCAAAAAATGCAATTAAGAGGGCTTCAATTTGAATTCAAGAGGCATAGTAGGCTCAATTAATTAATGAAACACTAGATAACTGTGAAAGTGTACTACAACACTTTACAACACCATAAATGAGGTACAATTTTAAGTACATTTTATTAAAAAGTGGCCTTCAATTAATGTGAATGTGTACAACACATTACAACACTAAACCAAGTAGGTTAATTCAATGTTAATTACTTCCAAATTAAGTGTGAAAAAAACTAATTTTTTTGACACTACATTTTTCCCCCACTTTAGTGTGAACTCATACTAAAGTAGGCATTTAAGACACTTAAGTATGCACCAATAAAAAAGATACATAGTCATACCCTATTAAAGGCCAAGAAATAAAGAAAAACAAAGAATCAAGAAAAAGCATTCCAACATGATGTGGGCGGAATTGTTGATGCAGGAGCATCCTTGGTTCTTAGCAATCCTACATCAACCAAAAATATTTTCATTTCCATTTTTTTCTTGTTCAATTCTTGTTCAGTTCGAGTTGGAAGATTTGGAATTTCATCATATTTTCTAACCAAACCTTATGGATCTATTTTTTCATAGTGTACATGTTCATTTTCCTTATCCAAATATTTTAGCACGATTGGATCTTTTTCCAAAAAGCTATCACTTTCGGATTAATTGAATTTTTTTGGAACATAGCATCAAAGAACTTTCGAGCCTAATGACTAATTTGATCTCTTGTGGATCCTTCCCGTAACTTGTAGATCCTTGTGCGGTGTTCTAAAGTATTCCATGGAGTGTCCCTAACCTTAATTTTAGGTCCACACTTCATCTTATGCACCTACCGAGGAGAGATTCAAATTTAAGGCCAACCTATTTTGTGCACATTATGTTTCCTTCATCGGAGATTGTAATGATCTTTGGCCGATGCAGATGATTGTAGATCTCCGATGTGATATAAATCATTGTAATAGATCATTAGGATAGAGAATTAGAATGAATATGGGATTGGATCTGGAATATTTTGGCTCGCATTAAGGAGAATGTAGGAATATAGTATTTTGAGCATGTTGTATTAGTCCTGTGAGCCCAATCTGTAAACCCGGATTTTACCAGTTGTATGTAATTGGAATTTCTGATAATAAAAATGTTTGAACTTGCATTTTCATCCATATTTTGATTGGATTTTGTTGTGTAACTCTTGCTCCATGGTCCAAACTGTTCTCTTTGAGGACCCTCCTACTGTGACTACACCAAACTAGTATCAGAGCGAGATTCGATCTATGAGAGATCGTCAAATTTTGTGAAGTCCTATTTAAGATTTTTTATGGGTTGGCGGACTAAGGATTTGACCTATAGTTGTAAAGGACTTGTGTAAAGATGGCAAGAAGAATAAAAGGTAGAATAAATGGAGCACATGGAAATAGAAACCCAGCTATAATGGAGATGCTGAGAGGAATTGTTGCTAGATTGGAAGTAGTAAAAATGGCCCAGAGGAGAGGTCAACTAGTTGATGATGTGAGTGATAAAGAGCTAGAAGAATAGGAAGAAATGGAAAGAGAAGAGAAATGTGGCCTTTATTAGAGAGAAGAGAGGTTTATAAGAGACCTAACTAGAGTAAACACTAAACCACATTTCAATCCACCGGATTATAGTGGTAAGTTGGATTCAGGTGAATTGCTTGATTTGATAATGAAGATGGAGAATTATTTTGATTTTGAAGGTACCGCCAAAGACAAGAAGGTGAAATTTTCTTGTACAAAATTGAAAGGACATGCATCCCTTTGGTGAGAATATTTCCACAAAGATAGGAAAACAAGAGGAAAGGAGAAGATAAAATCATGGGATCTGATGGTGAATAAATTAAAGAAAAAGTTTATGCCTCCAAACTATCATATCAGTTTGTTCCAAAAGATGCAGAATTTGAAGAAGGAGGATTCAAGCGTGACAAAGTATACTGAGGAGTTCTACAAGTTGAATATTAGATTCAAACATTCAGAGGATGAGATCGAGCAAGTAGCCATATATGTGAATGGCTTGAAGTCATCTATATAGTATGAGATTAGTTTGATTAAGTTGTGAGTGTGGAGGAGGCATATCAATGTGCCCTAAAAGAAGAAGAGAAGCTGAATAAAAGACATGAGCAGAGACAAAGAGAGGTGGAAGATTTCAGAGAGGAAGAATTTTTACTGGAGGAGGAAGAGGACCTTTTTCAAATCAGAATAAACATAAGGAAGTCAGAAAGAGTGATAATCCATACCATAGAGATGATGGAAACTCTTACTAGAGAGGAGGATATGGTGGTTGCCATAATGAGGGTTATATAAAAGGTGATAGAGGATAGTACAAAAAATTATTCATGGGAACTTGTTTTAAGTGTGGTGGAGAAGGGAATAGAGCCTTTGAATGTAATCAAGGAGAGATAAGTAGAAATACAAAGAATAGTAGAAGAACAACCTGTGCTGAGGATGATCATATTGGATCATCTAATGAACCAGAAGAGGGAGAAGTGTTGGTGAACAAAAGAGTATTGTGTCAAAGTGAGATGGAGTAGGAACCATTGCAGAGAAATAATTTGTTTTGAACTAGATGCAAGGTACCTAGTAAATGTTGTAGAGTGATTATTGATAGTGGAAGCTCTGAGAACATAGTTTTTGAAGAAATGGTGACCAAATTGAAGTTTGAAAGATTGAAACACCCAAATCCCTATCGGATAGCATGGATTCAAGATGAGCATAAGATACTAGTAAGTGAATAATGTTTGGTGAAATTGAAGATAGGAAATTATCATGATAAAGTTTTGTGTGATATCATGCCTATGGATGTATGCCATGTTTTGTTGTGAAGGCCTTGGTAGTATTATAGATGGGCTATTCATGATGGAAAGGAGAACACATATACCATTGTTGCTAATGGGATGAAGCAGACTTTGTTTCCCTTTGAGGATGATCCTAAAGTTGAGGTTTGTACAAATGCTAGAATGTTTTTGGTTGATAGAATGAGATTTATGGATGGACTGAGACATGAGAGCATGTGTTATGCCTTCATTCTTAAGAAGGTTGAAGACTTGAAGCATGTATAAGAACATTCAAAGGGGGTAAAGGAGATGCTGGAAGAATATGAATATATCATTCTGGATAATGTACTTGATGGATTGCCACCTGTGAGGAGTATTAGTCATTGCATCGCTCTGATTCCTAGAGCTACTTTTCCTAATAATGAAACACACTGGATGACACCGACAAAGAATGAATAATTAAATAAACAAGTGCAAGAGTTGTTGAAGAAGGGTTTGATCATAGAAATCTTAAGTCCTTGTGCAGTACTTGTTGTGATAGCACCAAATAAGGATGAAGAATGAAGGATGTGTATAGACTCTAGAGCCATAAAAAAAATCATAGTGAAGTATAGATTTCCCTTACCTTGGATGGATAACATTACGGATTGTTTGAGTGGAGCTAAATAATTTACAAATATAGATTTGAAGAGTGGATATCATCAAATCAGAATCAGAGAAGGGGATGAGTGGAAGACAACATTCAAGAAAAATGAAGGATTGTATGAGTGGTTGGTGATACATTTTGGACTAACAAATGCACCGAGTACTTTCATGAGGTTGATGAATGAGGTATTGAATAAACTCTTGGGTAAGTTTGCAATTTTCTATTTGGATGACATCTTGATTTTTCAGTAAGACTAGAGAAGAAGATTTGTTGCATATAAGACAAGTTTTGCAGAGGTTGAGATAAAGCAGTTACTGATAAACATTAAGAAGTATAGTTTCATGAAGGAAGAATTGATATATCTTGGATTTGTGATATATGCTAATGGATTAGAGATGGATCCTAAGAAGGTAAGAGAAATTGTTGAATGGAATACACCAGAAATAATTGGGGAGGTAAGATCATTTCATGGACTAGATAGTTTCTACCAAAATTTTATTAGGAATTTCATTTCTATTTGCAATCCAATGATAGAAAAAATGAGAGTAGATAAGAAAGATTTTAGGTGGACATCTAGAGTAGAACAAAGTTTTGAGCTGTTGAAAAAGAAGGTGATTGAGTAGCCTGTGTTGGCTTTACTGAACTTTAATAAGGTATTTCAGGTAGACTATGATGCAAGTGGAAATGCAATTGGAGTAGTATTAATTCAACAAGGAAGACCAGTAGCTTATTTCGGTGAGAAATTGAATGATGTTAGGAGAAGGTATTCAGTGAATGACGAGGAGTTTTATGCCATAGTTCAAGCCTTGGAGAATTGGAGACATTACTTATTTACTCAGGAGTTTGTGTTGTATATAGATCATTAGGTATTGTAGTATTTGAACAATCAAGGTAAGTTGAATGAGAGACACATGAGACTGGTGGAATTCTTACAGAGTTATCTTTTTTTTTGAAACATAGGAGTGGAAAGTAGAATAGAGTCACTGAATGATTTTAGTAGAAGGAATTTACTGGCAGAAATGAGAGTGGAGGTATTAGGCTTTGATGAATTGAAGAACTTGTATGAGGAAGACCCGAATTTTGTACAACCTTGGAGAGCTTGTAAAGAGCTAGTCTTGGAGGATAGGAGTTAGTGGTTGGATTATTTAATTTAGGAGGATAATTTTTTTAAAGGGAATCAATTGTGTATACCTTGAATTTCAATGAGGGATGGCTTGGTGAAAGAAAAAACATAGTTGAGGACTAGTAGGACACTTTCGAATTGATAAAACTGTAGCATTAGTAAGCAAGAATTACTTTTGGCCACAGATTCATAAGAATGTTAAGAAATTTGTGCAGAGTTACAAAGTTTGTCAAGTTGCAAAAGAGAGTAGTCATAATGTTGGATTGTATAAACCTTTGACAGTTCTGGAGAGACCTTGGGAGGATATCAACATGGATTTCATATTTGGTTTGTCATAGACATAGAGAGGTAATGATTATATATTTGTGGTGGTGGGTAGATTTTCTAAAATGACACATTGCATACCTTGTAACAAGACAACATATGTAGTACATGTAGCAGACTTGTTTTCTAAGGAAGTGGTTAGATTGCATGGATTACCTAGGAGTATTGTTTTAGACAGACATACAAATTTTGTTGGTTACTTTTGGAGGACACTTTGGAAGAATTTAAAGATAGATTTAAAGTTCAGTTCTACTTTTCATGGACACTTTGGAAGAATTTTCTGAGATGTTTGGTTGGGGAGAGGACTGGAAGTTGGGATTTAGTCCTTGCACAAGCAAAGTTTTCTTACAATAATTCAATGAACAGGAGTACCAGAAAGACACCTTTTTGAGATTGTTATTGGATTTCATCCTAGAGGTATATCAAATTTGTGAGACATCAGTAAGGAAGATAAAAGGTGTGCAAAAGCAGAGGAATTTGTAGAACATATAAAGAAAGTGCATACTCAAGTAAAACAACAATTGGAAGATATGAACAAGAAGTATAAGGAGTGAGTAGATCAAAAGAGGAGACAAAGAGTTCAAATTTGGATATGAAGTGATGGTGTATTTGAGGAAGGAGATATTTCTAGTTAGCACATACAATAAGCTCAAGATGAGGAAATTTGGACCCTATAAGATTTTGAAGAAATTTGATTCAAGAAATGCATATGAAGTAGAGTTATCAGACGACATGGTTATATCACCTCTATTCAACATTGCAGATCCACATAAGTACCATGAAGCATAATTCAGTGAAGATAGTAAAGAAAAATTGGAAAACTAGTTTCCTAAATAGAAATTAGATGAGATAGAAAATATTTTGGATATCAGAGATGAGAGGAGAACACGTGAAAGACAATACAAAGAATATCTTGTGAAGGGGAAAGGCAGACATTGGAGGATTCTTCTTAGATTTCCTTTAGCCCCAACAAAGTGAGGGAATCAATTTTCAAATAACCTCAGATGTCTGATGCAAGAGCATCCTTGGTTCTTTGCAATCCTACATCAACCAAAAATATTTTCATTTCAGTTTTGTTCTTGTTTAGTTCTTGTCTAGTTCAAGTTGAAAGATTTGGTATTTCATCATATTCTCACCAGACCTTGTGGATATATGTTTTCATCGTCGACATGTTCATTTTCCTTATCCCAATATTTTAGCATGATTGGATATTTTTTCGGAAAGTTATCACTTTCAAATTAAGTAATTTTTTCGAATAGAGCACCAAAGAAATTTTGAGCCTAACGGCTAATTTGATCTCTTATGGATCCTTCACGTAACTTGTGGATCCTTGCAAGGTGTTCTAAATTATTCCATGGTATCCCTAACCTTAATTTTAGGTCCACACTTCATCTTATGCACCTACCGAGGAGAAATTCAAATTTAAGGCTGACCTATTTCATGCACATTACATTTCCTTCATCGGAGATTGTAATGATCTTTGGTTGACACGGATGATTCTAGATCTTAGATGTGATATAAATCATTGTAATAGATCATTAGGATAGAGAATTATAATGAATTAGAATGAATATCAGATTCAATCTATAATATTTCAGCTTGCATTAAGGAGCATGGAGGAATACTATATTTTGAGCATGTTGTATTAGGCCTTTGAGCCCAATCTGTAAACTCAGATTTTGTTAGTTGTATATAATTCGAATTTCTGATAATAAGAATGTTTGAACTTGCATTTCCATCCATATTCCGAGTGAATTATGTTGTGTAACTCTTTCTACATGGTCCTGACTATTCTCCTTGAGGACCCTCCTATCGTGACTGCACCAAACTAGTATCAGATAGAGATTCATTCCGTGAGAGATCATCAGAGTTTGTGAATTTCTATTGAATATCTTTTGTGGGGTGGTGGACTGAGGATGCAACCTAGAGCTACAAAGGACTTGTGTAAAGATGTCAGGAAGATGAAATGGTAGAGGAAATGAAGCACATGGAAATGCAGAACCAACTAGAATGGAGATGTTGAGATGAATTGCTATTCGATTGGAAGTAGTTGAAATGACCTAGAGGAGAGGTCAACTAGTTGATGATGTGAGTGATGAAGTGGTAGAAGAACATGAATAAAGGGAAAGAGAAGAGAAATCTAGCCTTGATCATGGAGAAGATAGGTTCATAAGAGCCCTAACCAGCATAAACACTAAACCACATTTCAATCCACCGAATTATAGTCGTAAGTTGGATTCAAATGAATTTCTTGATTGGATAATGGAGATGGAGAAGTATTTTGATTTTGAAGGTACCTCTGAAGACAAGAAGGTGAAATTTTATTGTACAAAGTTGAAAGAACATGCATCCCTTTGGTGGGAACATTTGTAGACAGATAGCAAACAAGAGGAAAGGAGAACATTAAATCATGGGATCAGATGGTGAATAAGTTAAAGACAAATTTTATGCCTAGAGACTATCATATCAGTTTGTTCCAAAAGCTGCAAAATTTGAAGTAGAAGAAGTCAAGTGTGACAGAGTATACTGAGGAGTTCTACATGTTGAATATTAGATTCTAACATTTGGAGGATGAGATCGAGCAACTAGGTAGATATGTGAATGGATTGAAGTCATCTATACAAGATGATATCATTTTGATTAAGTTGTTGAGTGTTGAGGAGGCATATCAATGTGCCCTAAAAGCAGAAGAGAAGTTGAATAAAAGACATTGGTAGAGATAGAGAGGAAGAGGCGGAATATTTCAGAGAGGAATCATTTTTACTGGAGGAGGAAGAGGACCTCTTGTAGATCAAAATAAAGATAAGGAAGTCAGTAAGAATGATAATTCGTACCATAGAAATGATGAAAAATCTTACCAAAGAGGAGGATATGGTGGTAACTAGAATGAGGGTTATAGAAAAGGTGGTATAGGATAGGAGAAATGATTATTTAGGGGAACTTGTTTTAAGTGTGGTGGAGAAGGGCATAGAGCCTTTGAATGTAATCATGGAGAGACAAGAATAAATAGAGAGAATAGTAGAAGAACAACCTTTGCTGAAGAGGATCATGCCAGATCATCTAATGAATCGGAAGAGGGAGAAGTGTTGGTGAATAGAAGAGTATTGTGTCAAAGTGAAATGGAGCAAGAACCATTGCAAAGAAAGAATTTGTTCCAAACCAAATGCAAGGTGCTGGTAAATGTTGCAGAGTGATTATTAACAATGGAAGCTCTAAGAACCTAGTTTTTGAAGAAATGGTGACCAAATTGAAGTTGGAAATATTGAAAAACATGAAACCCTATTAGATAGCATGGATTCAAGATGAGCATAAGATACTGGTAAGTGAATAATTTTTGGTGAAATTGAAAATAGGAAATTATCATGGTGAAGTTTCATGTGATATCATGCATATGGATGTATGCCATGTTTTGTTGGGAAGGCCATGGTAGTATGATAGACAGGGTACTCATGATGTAAAGAAGAACACATATACCATTTTGGCTAATCGGATGAAGCAGAATTTGTTGCCCTTGGAGGATGTCCCTAAAGTTGAGTTTTGTATGAATGCTAGAATTTGTTTGGTTGATGGAAGGATATTTTTGGATGGAAAGAGACATGAGAGAATGTGTTATGCTTTGGTTCCTAAGAAGGGTGAAGACTTGAAGCATGTAGAAGAACAACCGGAGGAGGTAAAGGAGATGCTCGTAAAATATTAAAATATCATTTTAGATAATGTACTTGATGGATTGCCACCTGTGAGGAGTACTAGTAATTCCATGGATTTGATTCCTAGACCTATTTATCCTAATAAAGAAACACACTTGATGACACCGACAAAGAATGAAGAATTATATAGACAAGTGCAAGAGTTTTTGAGGAAGGATTTGATTAGAGAAAGCTTAAGTCCTTGTGCAATACCTGTTGTGCTAGCACCTAAGAAGGATGGAGAATGGAGTGTGTATAGACTCTAGAGCCATAAAGAAAATCATAGTGAAGTATAGATTTCCCTTGCCTTGGATGGATGACATTATGGAATGTTTTAGTGGAGATAAATACTTTACAAAGATAGATTTGAAGAGTGGATATCATCATATCAGACAAGTTTTGCAATGTTGTGTTTTTGCCTTAGCTTTCTGGCTTGTTTCTCCTTCAGACATAGTGTTTACCACCATACTATGAGCCACCCTATTTGGTAGTTGGGTGGTGTTACTGCCTTACCATGATGGTCTTCATCCTACTTGGCAGTGGCGTGGTGAAGTGGTGGTGGTTTGGAAGGTAGTTACCTCCATACCATGGAGGTGGCTCATTGGTGCCATGATAGAGCAGTGAGTGGCGAAGGCAACGATGGAACAGTGTGGCAGTTACCGCCCTACCATGTGGCTTATTTAGTAAGTCACAATGGGTGCCTGTTTCTGCTTTATGGTATAGTTGTGTGTGTCTTTGGAGTGATTTTGGATTGAAATCACTAACACACTGCTATCTTAGATGTCTATCTTGATGACAGATCGATGCTCCTTATCCCCAAAAAGTGGTATCAGAGTTGGTTGAAGGATTTTGAGGCTTGATGATACCAACAAGTGGTATCAAAGTCTTCTCCTGGTTGCTGAAGTTATGGGTTTTCTCCTGTGCTGATTTCTTAGCCTGGCAAGCTTGAGGATGTATGGAGAAATCGATTGGTGATTGATCCTTCAATGAGTGGAAGTGTGTGCTTCTTTGATTCAACACACAATTTGAAAGACACTAGAGATGACTGGAGTTGATCATGTTATGGCAACATGGTATGAGGCTCCTGGCTTGTAGCAAAGTTCCCAATGCAAAGGGCGTGAGGTATGTTCATGGTTGTGTTGCAGCAAAGCATGGTGTTCATACTAGGTGTCTGTGTGAGAGGCTCCCTCGTGGTATGGTCTTGTTTGTGTTGTTTTTTTGGCCATGGAAATGTTGTGCTTGTGTTGGGTGTTCTAACTTAGCACTAAAGGCATTTTCTTTGTTTCTCTAATTGCATGGAGGCTATGAAGTGACCTTGGTGGTCTACAACTTCTATATAGCCTAGCTCTCTCATATGCTTGTGCATGACTGGGGTTTTGGAACTAGTCTGAAATTGACCTGTTGTTCTTGTGTGCCTATTTCTTGCACTTACATGGTTCAGTTTCATGTCTTTAGCTCTAGATGTTTTGTATAGACTTTCCTAAAAATTCTATGTTGTATTTTCATGCTTTTCATTTTTTTGGTTAACCGTGATGGTTGTGTGTAGACTCCTGAGTCATCCGGATAATCAATGAAGATGGATATGCGTGGGTGTTTTATAAACACTATGGTTTTGTAGGTTTTACACGGTCAAGGAAAACTTGTGGTGTGTGGAGCTGTTGTCTGCTATTTTCTAGACCCTAGCTCTTGGGGTGTGAATGGATGAGATAGCTGCAGTTCAAATAGTTTGGAGGAGAGTTGTCTTCTATACATGGGAATGTTGGTATGTTCTTTCTCATTCAACATTCTTGTGGGGTTTCTTGTTGGTTTATTAGACTATTGTGCTCGACTTGGTGACATTATTGGTGAATCAGATCTATTGTTGATCTGGTGTTTGAGTCATGTGTGTCCACTTTGGCTGTTCTCTTTGATGATCTTAGTTTTGCAGTTTTCAATGTGATTATAGATTTGTAGGACATCTTGTTGAAGTGGAACTATGAGTTGTGCATTTTTGTGGGCTATCTTTACCTATATGTTTGATGTGAGACAACTCAGAAGTGGACTATCAATATCCATGAGGTTTCTTTTGTGATGTTGCAGATCTATTAGCTGACCTTGTCTATGGTCACTTGTGCATTGGCGTGGTTGTTTTGAGATGAGAGTAGGTATGGCATTTGAGTACCTAAATGGTTAGTGATGGGAACCCAAAGCATGTGGGTCATGATGTCATGGAGAGCTTGATACACTGTCTAGTGTAAGCTTTTGACAATGATGGTATGGTCTGTGTGATCTAGGAATTGTGGTGTTGTTCGACATTTTTGTCTAATAATCATGTTGTCGGTTGTACCTGAAGGTTGTTCATATCAGTAGATGGTCAATCATGATGCTTGGAAAGCTTGGTTTCACATTTTAGTGGGAGCTTTAGCAGTGACTGTGGTTTCATCACTTGGTGAAAAATGATCTTCTTTGGTGTTGTAGATGCTTCTGGTGGGACTCTTAGATCCTGTTGATGTACAAGATTTCCTTTTGCATCTGCATGGTAATTTTTTGAAGATGTGCAGCATCTTGGAGCCATGGAAGACTTTGGTAGTCTTTGGTTAAGGTGCTGGTAGTGCTTGAAAGGTGATGTTGGTTTAGAGTTCTTTTCTTTATGTCATGGTTACTCTTTCTTAGATTTCTGGCATGTTGCTTTGCTCTTGAGACCATAGCTTGTTTCAATTGAAGCATGATATCTCCTAATGGATATGTGTAGATCATGGTGTCATGATAAGTTCATGTTCCTAGGTTGTAGAGCTTTGACAGTGGTTTGGGGTTTCTCTACGTTTTGAATGCATTGGTCATATGCTGGTGGACTTCATGGTTGCTGTAGTATGAGTATCATGGATGCATGGAGAATAAGGTGAGGCTGGAATTCATGGATGCATGGAGAATAAAGTGAGGATGGAATTCTTATGAGAATTTTTATGTTATATCTAAAAGTCTGAGAAGCCTGAGCCTTGGTTGAATATGAGTTCAACAGAAACCTTGGAGGAGAATGATCTTGGGTAAGTCACGATGACTTGTATATCTTGGAGGAGCATGTTTTCTTTTCTCCTTGTTCTTCTCGGAAGTGAAGTTTATTTGAAAGGTACTTGACCATTATTTCTTTTAGATTGTTTATTCTTTGCTTTCATGATATGAATCTTGAGTTGTTGTTTTGAGATTCTAGAAGATTCATAATGAAAGGTGGAAAACATTGTTGATCACCTTATGCTTTTGAGGACTGATAGGAGATGTTTATATGGGTTATTATGTTCTTCTTGATGCTTACATCCATGGTGTTTTTGGGTGTTGTTAAGGATTTTCCCTTTGGGATGTGAAGAAGATCATTTTTGACACAACTGAAACATATACAAGTGTTTGTAAAAGGGCATGTTTGATTTGCAATTTCTCTCTAATCTGGTCTTTGCTTCCTGTATGTTTGTTTCATATGACTTTGGATATTTGTGGAGCTGTGATGGTCACTGTTTTCTATGGTCATGTGTTTATCACTTGGGTGATGACACGAGGGTTTTTCCTTCTTTAGTTAGATATGGAACCTTGGAAGAACATTGGATGATTGTTGAGAGAGATGTTTCTTGCAGCAAGTGGTTATAGGTTGTACAGATCAGAGTGGGTGTTTCTTGGAACTACATGATTGCATTTTTTCTATGTGTAGAGATTGGTGGACTTGGTATGCCTAGATATTTTGTGATGGTTCTTTTCTTGCACTCATCTAGATAGTGCCCTTGCAGTGGGAGTACCTAGACATGTCTAGTTTTCACTAGTTGACACAGGGTGCTTGATTGCTACTAAGATGGGTGGTTTTGAGATGGCATAAGTTCATTGATGAACATACCTCTGAGGTATGGGTGGTTGGATGGATTAGCATGAGTTGTGGATGCTATGTTCAACCACGTGGGTTTAATCAGTTGGATGAGGGTAGTCCATGTTATGATTGCATTTCTAGTTGATGGTTTGTCTTGTTTTGGAGATGTTGTTTCCTATTTTGTGTTTGCATGGTGCTTCATTGCTTGCTACTTTGTTGTCTTTTCCGCCTGAAGGATCTGGTGCTTTCTTTCTTGAGACTGGTGCATATACGCCTTGGCTTGTTCCTTTTCCTATGTTGGATGTTTGGAGTGGTTGCTTGAGATGGAAGACACTTTATATGTCGATTGCAGGGGTCTTGGTTGGAGCGTGAGAGCTAGGTTTGGTCCTTGTTCAGGTTTTGGAGGATGCCTGAAAGCCTATGTCAAGTGGGAGATTGTTGGGTTTTTTCCTTAGCTTTCAGGCTTGTTTCTCCTTCGGCCTTGGCATTCTCTTCATGTTTATGGCATTTACTGCCATACTGCGGGCCACCCTCTTCAATAGTTGGGTGGTGTTACCACCTAATTGTAGTGGTCTACATCCTACTTGGCGGTGGCTAGGTGAAGTGGCAGCGGTCTAGAAGGTAGTTATCTCCTTACTATAGAGGTGGCTCATTGGTGGTGTGGTAGTGCGGTGAGCGGCAGAGGCAATGATGAAATAGTGTGGCAATTACCACCCTACCGCATGGCTTATTTACTAAGTCATGTTCGGCGCGGTAAGCTACTGGAGGTTGAAGGGCATCAAATGTAAAGATTACCACCTTACCACAAGCAGTGTTCGGGGAAGCTGCGGTGACTACGGTGAATGGCTGTTGGTCAATGTCGAAGGCTTACTGCTATACTGTAGAGGCTTATTCATTAAGACACGATGGTGCGGTTGACGGTGATAGTGTGACCTGGTGGTCTTCCAGGGTGGTTACCGCTCTACCATGGTGAGATGTGGTAGTCTTCGTGATAGCGCAGTAAGACTGCTAACGGTTTGTGGAGTGATTACCTCCACACCACGGGGTGTCACGGTTTGGGCTGTGGTGGCGCGGGGTGGTCAAAGATGAAGCTCAGTGGTGTCTGAGGGTGATCTCGGTTGAGTTCGTCATTGTATCGTGGTTGGGTCAGTTAGACTTGACAGTAGTGCAGTAGATGGCTAGGTGAGCTCGGGTGAGCTCACTTCCATACCGCGGCTGGGTGACTTGGTCTCGACAGTGATACGGTAGGAGCTCAGATGAGCTTGAACCATTTTTGACTGAGTTGGACTCGGTGTCAACGTGACAAGAAAATGATAGGGTGACATGTGGCAGGATGGTAGTGCCTAGTTGGTTGAAGACCAAAGGAGTAATGATAGTTATTGTAGGCCAATTTCTAGCTAGAATTGGAACCTGATTAAGGCATAGATTGAATGCCTGGGCAGATCGATTCAATATAAAAATATCAGTTGCTTGCTTGAATGGTCAGAGTAGTGTGAATTAAGGCTAGCATTTGGTGGAGACATTGAATGTGATGTTTGACTTAAAGAAATCGAATACATTGGACTGTGCCAAGTAAGCTGGCAGAGAGTTAGAACGGTATGCAGTGGATTATAATCGTTAACTCTAACTGTTACAGTGCTATGGAGATGTGAACCTGCGAGGCTTGAGGCTGGGCTAGCCGAGAGGCTGGCTGAGACAATCATTTCTAAGGAGCTAAAGGGAATCTATGTAGTATGTCAGTTGGATGACATTGGAACTACATGATGGTTCTGGTTTACTATTGCGTGCTATTTCTCCAGATGAACAAGATGTGACTTTTGTATAGGCTATTAGCCTGAGATTGTATTGTAACTATTTTCTATTGTTGGATAATACAATGGCTCGATCTTCTGGGGTGTGATGTTTTTTACCTAAATGGGTTTTCCCCACGTATATCTATGTGTCATCATATTTGTCTATCATGGTTATTTGTTTGTGTTGAATCTTTTATTGTTATGCATTTACTTTTCTCAGTAGGATCAATGGGGGATACGCTGTGCCTGTTTCCACTTTATGGTACAATTTTTTGTGTCTTTGGAGTGATTTTGGATTGAAATCACTAAGGCACTACTGTCTTAGATGTTTATCTTTATGAGAGACTGATGCTCCTTATCCCCAACATGCAGAGGTTGAGAGAAGAGTAGTTGCTGATAAACATTAAGAAGTGTAGTCTCATGAAGAAAGAAATGGTATATCCAAGATTTGTGATATCTTCTAATAGATTGGAGATGGATCCTACGAATGTAAGAGAAATTGTTGAATGGCCTACACCGAAAAGAATTGGAGAGGTAATAAAATTTCATGGATTGGCTAGTTTCTATCAAAAGTTTATTAGGAATTTCAGTTCTATTTGCAGTCCTATGATAGAAACAATGAGAGGAGATAAAAATATTTTAGGTGGACATCTGGAGTAGACCAAAGTTTTGAGTTGTTGAAATAGAAGGTGACTAAGCAGCCTGTGTTGGATTTACCAGACTTTAATAAGGTATTTCAAGTAGACTGTGATGTAAGTGGAAATGCAATTGGAGCAGTATTATGTCAAGAAGGAAGACCAAAAGCTTATTTTAGTGAGAATTTGAATGATGTTAGGACAAGATATTCAGTGTATGACTAGAATTTTTATGCCATAGTTCAAGCCTTGAAGAAGTGGAGACATTACTTGTTGCCTAAGGAGTTTGTGTTGTATACAGATCATCAGGAATTGTAGTTTTTGAATAGTCAAGGTAAATTGAATCAGAGACACATGAGATGGGTGGAATTCTTGCAAATTTATAATTTTGTTTTGAAACATAGGAATGGAAATTTGCATAGAGTCATTGATGCTTTGAGTAGGAGAAGGAATTCACTAGCCTAAATGAGAGTGGAGGTATTAGGCTTTGATGAATTGAAGAACTTTTATGAGGAAGACCCAAATTTTGCAAAACCTTGAACAGCTTGTAAAGAACTAGTCTTGGAGGATAGGAGTCAGTGGTTGGATTATTTCATTTAGAAGGATATGTTGTTCAGAGGGAGTTAGTTTTGTATACCTCGGAGTTCAATGAGGGATAGCTTGGTGAAAGAATAAAATAGTGGAGGATTGGTAGGACACTTTGGAATTGATAAAACCATAGCATTGGTAAGTGAGAATTAATTTTGGCCATAGATTCATAAGGATGTTAGGAAATTTATGTAGAGTTGTTGAGTTTGTCAAGTTGAAAAAGGGAGTAGTCAAAATTTTGGATTGTATAAACCTTTGTAAGTTCCAAAGAGACCTTAGGAGGATATCAACATGGATTTCATACTTGGTTTTCCAAAGACATAGAGAGGTAATGATTCTATATTTGTGGTGGTAGATATATTTTCTAAAATGGTATATTTCATACCTTGTAAGAAGACAACAAATGTAGTACATGTAGAAGACTTGTTTTTCAAGGAAGTGGTCAGATTTCATGGATTACCTAGGATTATTATTTCAGATAGAGATAGAAAGTTTGTTGGTTAGTTTTGGAGGACACTTTGGAAGAATTTAAAGACAAATTTAAAGTTTAGTTATACTTTTCATCCACAGACTGATGGATAGACATGGGTAGTAAATAGGAGTTTGGGGAATTTTCTGAGATGTTTGGTTGGGGAGAGGACTAGAAGTTTGGATTTAGTCCTTGTACAAGTAGATTTTTCTTACAATAATTTAGTGAACAAGAGTACCAGAAAGAAACCTTTTGAGATTGTTACTAGAGTTCATCCTAGAGGTATATTAGAGTTGTGAGACATCAGTAAGGAATATAAAAGGAGTGCAAAAGTAGAGGAACTTGCAAAACATATAAAGAAAGTGCATACTCAATTAAAACAACAATTGGAAGATATGAACCAGAACTATAAGGTACAAGCAGATGAAAAGAGGAGACATAAAGAGTTCAAAGTTGGAGATGAAGTGATGGTGTATTTGAGGAAGGAAATATTTCCATTTGGCACATACAATAAAATATTTTGAACAAATTTGATTTAGGAAATGCATATGAAGTAGAGTTACTAGATGACATGGTTATATCACCTATATTCAACATTGTAGATCTACATCAGTACCATGAAGCAGAATTTAGTGAAGAAAGTAAAGAAAAATTGGAAAACTAGTTTCCTAAACAATAATTAGATGAGATAGAAGATATTTTGGATATCAGAGATGGGAGGAGAACGTATCAAAGATAGTACAAATAATATCTTGTGAAGTAGAAAGGTAGACTAGTGGAGGATTCTTCTTGGATTTCTTAGGCTGAGGTAGACCATATTGGTTTTACTTTAGCCCCAACAAAGTGATGTAATAACTATTAAAATAACCTCGGATGTCTGATGGAGGAGCATCCTTGGTTTTTTGCAATCCTCCATCAACCAAAAACATTTTCATTTCATTTTTGTTCTTGTTCAATTCTTGTCTAGTTCAAGTTGGCAGATTCAATATTTCATCATATTTTATAACCAAAAACTATGGATCTATGTTTTCATCATGGAAATGTTCATTTTCCTTATCCCAATGTTTTAGCACAATTGGATCTTTTTCTGACAAGTTATCACTTTCATATTAAGTGATAGTTCCTGGAACAAAGCACTGAAGCAGTTTTGATCCTAACGACTAATTTTATCTCTTGTGGATCCTTGCGAGTTGTTTCGAATTACTCCATGGAGTGTCCCCAACCTTAATTTTAGGTTCAAACTTCATCTTATGCCCCTTTCGAGGAGAAATTCAAATTTAAGACCGACCTTTTTCATGCATGTTAGGTTTCCTTCATCAGAGATTGTAATGATCTTTGGCTAATGTGGATGATTCTAGATCTCGAATGTGAAATAAATCATTGTAATAGATCATTTAGATAGAGAATTAGAATTTATTAGAATTAATATGGGATTCGATCTATAATATTTCAGCTCACATTAAGGATCATGTAGGAATATTGTATTTTGAGTATGTTGTATTAGACCTGTGATCCCAATCTATAAACCTGAATGTTTTTGGCTATATGTAATTGAAATTTTTGATATAATAATTTTTTAACCTACATTTTCCCCCATATTTTGAGTTTCTTCTATTGTGTAACTCCTGTTGCATGGTTTGCACTATTCTCTTTGAGGACCCTCCTACCGTAATTGTACCAATTATTTGTTTGTAAAATATGTTGCTCACTTTGGGGTAGTGGAACCTCATTATTTCCACTAGGTGATTTATTCCAATCATGCATGCTCACTTTGGGGTAGTGGGACCTCAATCTATCCACTAGGTGAGTTGTCCCAGTGAGGTTGTTTAGTGAGAAATGCATGCCAGTGTGTCGGCTTCCCACCGTACAATGAGAAATTCATGCCAGTATGTCAGTTTCTCAACATACAAACCATACCAAATCTATCCTCTTGATAACTTCAATAAGGTACCACAATGTAGTGCTTCTGAATGTCATTTATGTAATTTTTTGTTAAAGGGGATTTTCTTTTGTTTGTGTAAGGTCATATTATTAGGGAACTTCATGCCTAATGTCTCCAAGAGAGGACAAGTCAAGAATATTAGATCACCACTTATGGGATGCCTCTTGTCTCACATAATGCCATGAAGGGTGATTGTATGCTTAGAAATATCACACTCTTGGAGGACATCAAACCCAATGACACCACCAAGAAAATAACACATCACAAGAAAAAATAAAATCACACCATAAAATATGTCGAAAGATGTCATTGATGTATTCCATCACTTTAAAGAAGTTTCTAACACCATTACTACAATAAATTGCTTTAAAGTATCCAATGTTTGATCCTAAGACATGAGAGCTTTCCTCATAAAACCCTATGCCAAGTCATATGTTTCTGAAATAAAGTTATACCATTAAGTAGGAAGGAAGGGTTTCCCCCAAATATACAATGCTAAACCTAGAAAGAAAAGTATGTCACATGTGAGCCAACTTAAGGAATTTTTTCCACATCCCAAGTTTTCTCTTATATATTCTTGGAAGGTGGTCAACTAGCCACAAGAGACAATGAAAAGTGACATACAAGGACAAAGCTACCTAACCCCTTTCCCCCACTTAGTGCAAGATAAGGATGAGCCAAGAATGGATGATGGTATGTTGCTCCTTGCAAAAAGGAAATTATTTGTAATGAATGTAAAACATGCAATATTGAGTATGTTATGATCCTACAACTATTACATGGAAAGGAGCATCAATTATTGTTAATGGTTATAATTAGAAAATGTATCAGTTGTATGCATATCTAATGAAATATGTCCAAATGTAGTATCTATTATTTTAGGATGCACTAATGTTAAAGTTGGCTTAGGAGGATCTTTCATAAGAGTGTTGATATTAAGTGAAGGATTTTTTGATGCTTTTGTTTCTTTTGAGGGACAATAACCAAGGCCATTAGTTTTTTATTGTGTGTTAGGTTCTATAGGGACATGGATACCTTGTTCTCTAGCATCACATCCTTTTCCACTATAGCCAAGTTTTCTCATAAGTTCATAAACTCTTCCATAAATATTTTTCATTTCTTTAGGACTTGGTGGTTTTTCATAATCAAATTCGTCAAAGTTTGTTATGTAATTTTCTTCTTCTAATGTGGTTGAAGTGGATACTTTTGAATTTGGTTTTGGATCTTATGTCGTCATCACTGCTTTTTATTTTCCCTTTCCATAATTATTTTATGATCTTGTATTCGCCCATGAATGTTGGTGCGAAATCTAAGGAACCCCAATCATTTTCCAATAACCTCATGAATTCATTAATGTTCTTCTCTTTTTCTTTCTCTAGCATGGTTTCCACTTATGTAGCTGGTGTTAATGTTTTCAAAGGATTTTCCTTGTATTTCTCAAGTTGTAAGACACTGTAAGGCTTAGGATCGACTTAGATTGTATACACTTTATTGTTGTATACATACTTCACTTTATGATGAAGAGTAGAAGGCACCACATTCATTACATGAATCCATGGCCTTCATCAAAAAATATTATATGAAAGATCGTGAGGCATAACATGGATCAGAGTTTGCAATGCTACCTTCCCAACATTAATAGGTAATGTGATCACACTAAGTGGTTGTTTTCCTATGTTATCAAACCCATGAATGAATAAAGAGTCTGGTTGAATTTGGATTTCATCCACTTTAATCTTATCCAAAAGGTTTATGCTACACATGTTAAGGGTTGAGCCATTGTGAATAAGGGTTCTTGTTATCTCAATTTAATTATGGTGGGCTATTATCATGAAAACTTCATTTTTTTTTTCTCTTCTAACAAATGTAACTCATCTCGATGGAAAGTAATGTCCAAGTTCTCTTGAGCTATAGCTTAAATTTGGGTTTCCAAATCATTTGATTGCACATTAGGAGGGGTAGGAACTTGTTGTGAAGAATTTTGCAGCATGTTATGATCATGAGATGATACTTGAATAAGGTCCCAAAATGATAGCTTAGCAAGAGTATTCTTTAGTTTTTCAACACGATCATACTCCTTTCCACTTTTTAAAGGAAAACAGGGAGGAACAAGTAAGATAGGGTTAGGCAATGGGAGGGATTTTTGATTTGCTTGTCTTTATTGTAGATTGTTCCTAGTGTTATATTTATGATAAATGGTGTTTTAACTTGGTTGTTGTGAAACATTATCAAGTTTCCTTTTAGGTGGTTCTAAGATAAGCACATATTTATTTTGAACTTTCATTTTTTGTGAGGGTGGATAATGATAAGTTTAAGCTTAGGAGAGTAATTCAAGGGATATCTAATGTGAATAACCTCAAAAGACTTATCCATATTTTCATGATATTTTAATGAAGGAAATTCTAATGTTAGTTCATCATCTTCATCGAAGGAAGCCTCATATCTATTATTTGAAAGACATGTGTCAATGCTCTTTTTTTCTTGCATTATGATATTTTACATAGTAGGAGATTTTTTAGGAGAACTAAAAACTAGATTCTCATGAAATTCAAAGGTTGGTTCTTCTAAAATGACCTCATCGCAAGTAAGGGAGTTATCAATGTTTGGATTGTCATGTTTATCAATGATGGGGATATTAAGAGATGAATCAATTTGATTGTTATGATAATCTAAGGTCTCATTCTCTTGTACCATACTATCTACCCTAGTACAAGATATTTTAATATGTTCATCACATTCCATGGTTAGATTTTGTAAAGTAGCTTCATCTAAAATAGGGGAGGAATCAAGAGAAGGACGACTATGATTTTCATTCCTACCAAATAGATCTTTCCAAATGATAGGAGCACTAGGGAAGTGAGGAAAAATATTGTCATGACTCTCAATAAATGTATATTCTAACACCAAACTATCTTTTTCGCATTGGGGAGGGATATTAGGAGAAGGAAAGACTTGATTTTCAGGGTTATCTGTTATTTCATCCTCTTTCATGAAAACATGCTCACAAGCAAGGGATGAATGCAGACTAGGTAAGGTGTTGTTTAGAAATGTGTCTATGATCTCATATTCTTGTGTTATAATATCTTGCCAAGAGGGAGGAGGAGAAAGAAAATCAAGACTTTCATGATTCTCAATGATTGTATCTTCTTTCACTAAGATACCTTTGTCACTAGTAGGAGAGGTATCGAGAGAAGAACAATTATGGTTTTCATGATTGTTTATGCTTGTATCTTCTTGTATCATATCATCCTCATAAATAGGAGAGATAATAGGGTTTGAGATAGGCAATGCGATATTAAGGATTGTGTCAATGGTTTGGTCCTCTTGCTCTAAGATGTTCTCACAACTAGGAAAGATAATGGAAGTATGGTTAACATGTTTGTTAATGACCTCATTGTTGTACTCTAAATTGAATTCATTATGGGTGGTGTTTTACTTATGTAATCCATTCTTAACTATATCATAATCAAATATCTTAAAAAGAAACATGCTAAAATGAAAAAGTAAACTATGCAATTTTCATATTCTAAACATGGAAATTTTCTGGTTGCACGATGCTTCACACTAAAAATGAAATTTTATAAATGCAATTTTGAATTTTGACAATGAACTAAATGAAGAAAATTAAGATAAATTTAATGAATTTAATGAAAAAAAAAACTGAAATAGACAAGTAGCAACAGCAAAAAAAAGCCTAAAACAAATATTTCAAATCCCAGAAATTGTAGATCAAGAACTATCAGGGACTCATTCACGAGTAAGGGTGAATGGGTCCTGGTTAAGGATTTTTTAAATGTTTTTACTTATTTTTGAGTGATTTCTAATTCTTTTCAGATGCCAGAAGATACAGGCCTAGTCTGATCAGGGACACATTTTCCAATAAAGGTGAATAGGTCCTTGATTAGGGTTTTGTAACTATTTTTCAAATTATTTTCAAGTTTTCTACAATGTCTTTCAATTCCAAGTCTGAAACAATAACTTTCAATTTTAGATTTTTTAGAAATGCAATGTGAAAATGCAATGAAATGATGAATTCAAAGACCTAATTTGAAATGCAATGTTTTTTTTTTCCAAATGAAAATTTATGAGATCTAAATGATATGTAAAATAATTAATTTCTTTTTGTATTTTTTTAAATTTAGGAAATGCAAAATAATGCCATTCTAAACCCTAAATGAGATGCAAGTTTGAATGAAAAGTAATAAAACCTAAATGATATCTAATTCAATGCAAATGATATGCCAATGAGTGCAAGATCTAACCTAGGATGCAATAATAGAATTCCAAAATCATAAAATTACAATGTTCAATAAAATGGGTTCACCAAAATGTGGTGTATAAAAGGTGGGTTTATCAAAATGAATTGATCAAGATGATAATCCACTAGACGCTTCCTACACAACATATGAAATTATGTATGTGATAATATGCTAATAAAAATCAGAAACTAACCCTAACTATTATAGCAGCTATGAGGGGAGTTTTTAGAGCTCAAAATGATGTGTACCTTGCTATAAGAAGCTTGTTTTTAGGGCATAAAGGACTCATTCTCCTTTAGTGGTGAAGGGGTCCCTGCTACGATTTTTAAAACTGAGATTTGGGTTTTGTTCCTTGATTCTTGCACTCTTAGATCCTTGATTGTCAACACTTGAAAACCTGTAGTAAATTATGTAGCTTTCACTTTGTGTTCTTGCACTATGAATGATAACTTTGTAATGTGACAACTTTGACATTTTTTCTTCAAATTTGTTCTCCACTTGATCTTCAACCTATAAATTTGCAAACACACATTTAAGAAAAGAAAAAAAAAATTGATTGTTAGTGAATAGGGGTTTGAATTGAGGTAATTATATCAAATGATGAAATAATGAAATTGAAGCATGAACATGAAATGATTAAATGTTGATACCATGGAAGTTGTCTTCAAGTGTAAATATACAAATTAACATGTAGTGGCCACGAATAATGTAGATCTTGATCTTGAATTAGATGTGAAACAATGCTTGCAACTAGATCTTCAATGCTACATCAACAATCTTAACTCAACAACATGCATGAATGCATTGTGCCTTTTACATGATGAAATGATCTTGAATTGCTACAATAAACTCTTGATAATCTACATTTGAATGTCTTTGTAAATACTCTTGAAGTGCTCTATAATTCTCTTGTAAAGTATTATGATTCTTACTAAAATATTTTAGGTGAAACAAAGGTGAATTAACCCTATATTTATACTAAATATAGAGATTAACCCCAAAATTCAAATAATTCGAGCCAACCTTAGATCTAGGATTAAAAATCATCAAAATCCCACTAGAATTTAATTCAAAAAGTGGGGTCCTAAGAGAGGAGGACCCATTCGCCACTATAGGTGAATGAATCCTAGCACATTTTTCTAGGACCTTGCTTCAGGGGGTGGAAAGAACATCAAAAACCCACCTCAAATATGAAAAGAAAGGGGGGTCGTAAGTGGAGAGGACCCATTCTACACTTAAGGAGAATGGGTCCTAGCACCATTTTCTAGGACCTTGATTTTCCCAAATTTTATGTTATTCCCTTTGATTATTGAGTGTCAAGATAGATCTCTTACAAAATGCAATTAAGAGGGCTTGAATTTTAATAAAAGGGGCCCATTAGGCTCAATTAATTAATGAAACCCTACATGAGTGTGAAAGTGTACTACAACACTTTACAAAACATTAATTGAGCTACAATTTAAGTACATTTTGTTAAAAAGGGGCCTTAGATTAATGTGAATGTGTACAACACATTACAACACTAAACCAAGGCATTATTAGGTTAATTCAATGTCAATTACTTCCAAATTAAGTGTGAAAAAGAGCTACTTTTTTTATTTTTCATTACATAAATTTGAAATATGAGTTTAAAACCCGAGTTATTTCAAAATCTTGTTTATAATTTTTCTTTATTTTTAAAAAAGCTATCCATTTTCATTAGTTTTTCATCATAAAATTAAAATATATTTAGAAAAGAATTGCAAATTTTTTTAGAGCTGATTTTCCTTATCTAGGTTTTATATCTAAATTAATTTCATTGAGAAAATTAATTGAAAAATTATCTTATCATTTATGCATGCATATTTTAATGAAGACATTGAAAAAGTGACAAAATTGCAT
The DNA here is from genome assembly GCA_007115665.2 of Sequoiadendron giganteum. NCBI lineage: Eukaryota > Viridiplantae > Streptophyta > Pinopsida > Cupressales > Cupressaceae > Sequoiadendron > Sequoiadendron giganteum. The sequence goes on from CM021106.1 coordinate 139,519,824, forward strand.
AGTATTTTAATTTTATAAGATCCAAAAGCATTGTTTTTATATATTTTTTAAAAAACACAATAAATTACAGTATTCAATTTTTCAAAATTATCTTTTGAACATTTTCAAATATCATAAAAAATATCTAAATTGAATGCATACACATGTGCTTCATAGAGAAAAATTAGGTATTGGTAAATTTGTAGAAATCTATTTAGTTCAAGACATGAACCTTTGAAGCAAAGGACCCTCAAACACTGTAGATGTGTCGCAACAAAAAAATTATCCATTTTCCTTACTTGCTATGGGAATTATTAATGTTAAAATGAACTTCATGTCACCTTGATCTTGTGTTGTAATGTGTTTAACACATTCACATTAGGTCTAGGCCCCTTTTTAAGCTAAATAAACCTAACCTTGTCTTAATTTAGTGGTGTAAAGTGTATTCATTTACACCTTCACATTAAATTTAGGACCCTTCTAAACTAAATGGACCTAATTTTTCCTTGATCTAGTGTTGTAATGTGTTTTCCACATTCACATTAGATTTAGGGTCATTTTAAGGTAAATAGACCTAATTTTGCCTTAATTTAATGTTGTAAAGTATATTTATTTACACTTTCACATTGAGTTTTGGGCCTTCTTGCATTTATGACCTTTACATCATCATTAATAGACCCCTAAGACCCTATATTATGCATCTTGAGGCATATTTCAACCAAAATCTCGATAAGATCAACAAATAAACTTAATTTCTCAACTATCAGACATTTTCTCAAGCCAAAAGTGCCTGGTTGGACCCATACACCCCCTTAGGCATATGAGTCCCATTTGGCCCCTTTTTAGGGTTTTCAGAGGGAAATCAAGGTTTTAAATTCAAATTTCATGTATGTAGGCCTTTGGGATCTAATAAACAGTAACTTGGATGGATTACCTATATAAAAAAGGTCTCAAATCATTATTTCACTAATTTTTCATGTTATCATCCTAAACAATAAAGAGTTAAGAATTTCAAGACTTCACAGTAGTGTCAAGAAAGCATTCAAGATCATTTCTATGGCAGTAAGGGTAGATTTCTTTATCATTTGTTGCAACAATTCAAGATCCATCATCATGTAAAAGTTTCCAAGCATAAAGCATGTTTTTGAGCTAAGTTTTGTGATGTAGCATTGAAGATCCATTTACAATCATTATTTTATATCCATATTAAAGATCAAGATCTACATTCCACATTTCCACTTTATGTTAGATTGTTGATTTACATCTCACAAAATCATTCAAGGTATCATTTTTCATGTTTCATATTTCTTTGTTTCATCACAAGCTTTAATTACCTAAATGGGGTTTGAACAAGGAAAACCCATATTTCCTAACAATCAACAAGTTTCTCTCTCTCTTTATATATGTGTGATTACAGATATATGTTCTCTGAGGCTTGAAGATCCCTTGAATATTAGGTTGAAAGGTTTGATAAAGTCATCAAGTCATTGCAAGGTTGCTATCTTCACAAAAAGCCACCTATAGGTCATAAATCGTGGTTTTGGATCTGGAAACAAATTGTGAAGAAAGAGATATACTAGAAGAGAAGAACCGGACCTTAACCCTCTGAAAAAATAGAGTGGGATTGATATGCCAATTGTGGCGTATGAGTCCCAATATAGGGAATTTTCCATATTTTAGTTGTTTCAAATCATATACTGTAAGATTACAGTTTTACCACAAAAAACCTAGTCTGGGACTAAATTGCCCAAACTAGTGTATGAGTCCTAGCAAGCATTAATTGCAACATATTCATCATTTCAGGTCTTTAATCAAGCTCTTACAGATTTCCAAGTGCACACATTTGATCTCTTAGCTTTCTATTATGATTTACATGCATTTCTAGGTGATTTAGTGAGCTTTTGTATTGCGTTAGGTTTTTACATTATACCTTGCATATGATTAGTCTTTCCAAGCCCTATTTTGGTGGTGAACCCATATTTAATCATTAATCACACCCAATGACATCCCTATTGCAAATTTCTTTCCCCTTTACATCCTAGGATTGAGATCTCTAGGGCTTCCTTGAATGAGAAGTATAGAAAACTTGTTGTTCTATGTCCTAAACTATAGAGTGATGATTCTCTATCTTACATTTTGGTGAACCTACATTTAGAATACCTTATTTATGATTTGGAGTGCATCATAATCCTAGATCTAGCTTGCATTAGTTAATTGGAATTCTAGGTGTAGAGACATAAAATATACATGCGCCTGATCTTGATTTACTAACACCATTTTGTCCTGAATCATTTCCTTTGCTAGTCATTTAATTGAATAATCTATATTTGATTAAATTCATCACTCTTCATATCTTAATTAAATAAATCAATTTTATTTAATTAATTTGCAATCCCCCTTTAAATTAAATAAATCAATTTACTTAATTAATCCCTAAAGTCATCTCCTTCAATTAAATAAATTAAAACTTATTTAATTTAATCTAACATCATTCTCCTTAGTTAAATAAATCAACTTTATTTAATTAAGTCTAAAAACATTATTCCTCTCATTTTGATCTATTTAAATCCTAAAATCCAAGTCAAAATGGTCAAATAAGCTAATTCCCCCTCATAATTAATCAAATCCTGATTAATGTTAATCCTAATCACTCAAATCCTCTAGATTTTGCATCTTGCACAATAAAGCAATTAATTTGATTTATTAATTCATCAATTTCCATTCAAAAGACCATGTTTTATGGAATATTCTTCCAATTCAAAAATCCCTCCAAAAGGGGATGGGTACTTCCAACAAGGCATTTAATGCCTCTTACATGTCCATAGCCTTGATCCAAGTGACATTAACTCCATTCTTTTCTCCCTCCAACATGTCACATTCAAATTTCAAATTCCACCTAATGGCATTCATCATGCACATTGGCCAAAATATGCACAAACTTCAACCATTCACATCTTGACAAGTGGCACTTGGCCATTGGATGTTGAATGATCCCACATTGCTCAATTTAACTCTCTTTTCCAATTTGGAAATCTATAAATGAAAGACTCTTCCTCTCATTAGATCATCCACAATTTGAGAAAATTTATTCTCTTCACATTGAGAGCTAATTTTTCCTATTTCATAGAATTGTTCATCATTTTCATAATTTCATAGCAAGGTTATGCCAAAATCTCATCAAGGAGATTCAATCATCCACAAATCATCAACATTGCAATAAAGGAGTTGGGAAAGGGCCAATTTCGACACACCAATTGGCACCAATTCCCCTAGGGGATCAAGAGTTTGCATGCTTAATTAGAATTGCTTTAGCTTTTCATCTTTTTTTCCTGTTTTTCCTATTTTGAGCATTGCAAATGGATTTCATGGGGAATCCTTGTTTTATCTTGCATATGAACCTAACTATGTGTTTGTTTGGTGTGTTTGTGCCGGAATAGGATTAGGGGTTCACACTAGGGTTTCTAAATTGTGTATTAGTGAAAGTGCATATAGGTTGCATTTTTTGATCTTGTATTATTGAATTTCATCTGAAAACTATAATTTCACTTATCTCAAACATCATCCTAACCAGAAAAAATAACATTCACACACAATTTGATGAAAATAGTGCAAAAACGATAAACTAGGACTCATACGCCCCTCTAGATGATTTTGTCCTAGTATAGGTTGTTTTGCCTACTTTCTAGAATTTTTGTGTTCTGCATATTTCAACATTTGAACACCTGAAATACCCTGACTTGGACTCATACACCCCTTTGGGCGAATTAGTCCCAGATCAGCCCCAAAACTACCTTTTATAGCATTGAAAACCTTATTTTTGCACTTCTATTTGCTACCATTAGTTGTTTTTTCAATTGGCTGAGTTTTTGTTACATGCATTTCAAGATCTTGCTTAATTAGGTTCATTTCATGCATTTCTGAATTCCAAATTTTCATTTACAACATTTTACTTTCAGATTATTGCATAGTGTAATCTGTAAATTACTTTGTCTGGAAATTGAAAATTGCATTATCATTTTTCATGTTTTCTATATCATTGTTACATTTCAAATTTGTAGGACAATCACTACATCATGTTTTCATTGAAAATATCTATAGTTCTCACACTTTATATTCTATTTTTAGATCTTGATGAGTGTTGTAAGAAAGTTTTGTTAAATACATATGAATGTGAAGTCCTCTCCCCTCTCTTTTTGTTCATCATTGATCCCTCTTCTAGTATCCCTTCTATGAGTGAGGTTAGTTTGGTGAAAAAGAATACAACTTTGGTTCATCATAAAAATCACATTTTTCTTCTCCTAATATCTCTTATAGTTGTGAAGAAGATATTTTGGTGTTAGAAGAACTAATCAATGAAATTTTTGAGAACCCAAGTAGTTTCTCTCCTACCTCTCCTATTAGTAAATGCATTACTAAAAAAGAGGACACAACATTAAGTAATCATGATGATAACATGAAAAAACAAGAGACCATTGAAACTTACCTACATAGCACTCCAACTAGTTTGCATTCATCTCCCAACATCTTCCCCTCTTGTGATAACATTACAAATGATGTGGATATGTTGGTGTTAGATAATCAAATCTTTACGATCTATGACAACCCTCTTTATGATCCTTCGCCTACGTATCCTATTATAGAAGAGATTATGGAACAAAGGAATCAAACCATGAAAAATCATGAAAATCACATTGGTTCTTCCCTTAGTATCTCTTCTAGTTGTGAAGAAGATTCTTTGATATTAGAAAATGAAATCAATGAAGGTCATGAGAATCTAATGTGTCTCTTTTTCCCTAGGGAAGACATTATTAAACAAGAAAAATCCATCATTGATAAGCAAAAAAATTTAACCATTGATCCTTCCCCTACTTGGCATGACGAAGTTATTTTAAACGAACCAACCTTTAAATGTCATGAATGTATCTAGTTTTTAGTTCTCCTAAAAACTCTCCTACTAGGGGAGATATCATGGTGGAAGAAAGTTATGACATTTTGACTTCCTTAGACGATGGTAAAAAGATGACACTAGATTTCCCTTTATTATAAATACATCAAACCAAGACCACTGAGGTGTTGAATGTGCAAGTGTCCATTAGACCCCCCTTGATTAATGTACCTCCTACATACCTTTTGGGACATCCTAAGAATCCTCTAATTCTTTACCCACCCTCACAACAACCACACACTCAAAATAAACCTAAACTTATCCTTTACCCACCTAAGAATAATGTTTTGCACCAACCAAAGTATAGTATCATTGCTCATACATATAACACTAGAAAAAATATGCAATCAAAACAGCCAACTACAACACCTTTACCATTGCCTAACTCTGTCTTTCTTAGTGCCCCTTGTTTTCCTTCACATAGTGAAAAAGAGTACAATCTTGTTGAAAAACTAAAGAATACTCTTGCTAAGATATCATTATGGGACCTTATTCAAGCCTCCCCTCATTATCATAATATGGCTCAAATTTATTTAAAAAAAGTTCTTATCCCTTCTAATTTGCAATAAAATGACATAGCAACCATGATTCAAGGAATAAAAGTTGAAATTTTTTTCCATCAAAGTGAGATCCCTCCTTTGGAAGTGCAAAAAAAATGATGCTTTCATGATAATAGTTTCCTATGATCAGTGGGGAATAAAAATAACCCTCATTGATAATGGATCTACCCTTAATGTGTGTAGTGTGACCCTTTTGGATAGACTTGGCATGGATAAATAAAAAAATCAATCTAAATCTTTATCTATTAAGAGATTTAGAAATGTATGAAAATAACCGCTTGGTGTGATCAGTTTTCCTATTATAGATAGAAAGGCCACATTAGAAACACCAATTCATGTTATGCCTCATGATCTTTCATAAAACCTTCTTTCAGGCACACCATGGATTCATGCAATGAATGGGGTGCCTTCTACTCTTCATCGTATCATGAAATATGTCTACAAAAAAAATTGTACACACTTGAAGTTGACCCTAAGCTAGAGAGTTGTTTAAACATTGAGAGAAACAAGTAAAATCATTTGAAAATATTGACACCAACAACATAAGTAAAACTTGTGCAACATAAAGAGAAAAAAAAACAAATTGAGGAGGGAACAAATCTATTAGAAGATGATTGGGGTTCCTTAGATTTCACATCATTCATGGGAGAATACGAGATAATAAACAAAGACTCTAAAAAGGGTAAATAAAAAGTAGTAATGTCAACACAAAATTTAGAAGACCCTTCGAAAGAATCAACCTCAACCACTTTAGCAAATCAAGCAAATTGCACAAAAAACTTTGATGAAGCTGATTATAAATGATCACTGACTCCAAAAGAAATGAAATAGATTTATGAAAAATGTTATGAACTTATGAAATAACTTGGATATAGTGGAAAAGGATGTGGTGCTAGAGAACAAGGTATTGATGTCCCTATAGAGCCTCACACACAAGAAGATACTAGTGGTCTTGGTTATTATCCCTCGAAAGAAACCAACAAGCCTTCAATTAATATCAACACTATCACAAAAGATTCCTCTAAGACAACTTTAACATTAGTGCATCCTGAACTGATAGACACTACTGGTCTTGATTGTTATCCTTTGAAGGAAACGAAAGAAATAGAGAAATCTTCACTTAGTATCAATGTCATCATGCAAAACACTAATGATTCTAATTTGATAGATTTTACACCCTCTTGTAAAAGAGAGTACAAAATATTGCAATCTAAAGAGTATTGTGTAAGTATGACATCCTATACTAAGTAGGAGGTATATTTTCCACAAAATAAAGGAAAATATTCTATTCATCAAGAGGGTATCTTGTCGATACTCCTCCAAGATCATTTGGTATCCCTTCCTCCAAGAACATAAAATATTTTACTACAAGAATTCATTTTATGCATATCATATAGTTCATGGTCATTCTACAAATGAATGTAAGACTTTAAGTGATAAAATTCAACATCTTAAGGAGTGTGGTTCTCTTCCTTTTGTTGATGCACCTAATTCCTCTAATTGATACTGATTTTAACTCTATCATATCTCTCATTACTCATTTTGGCTCATCCTTGTCTTGTACTAAGTAGGGGAAGGGGTTAGGTAGCCTTGTCCTCATATGTTAGTTGTTGTTGTCTCTTTTGGCTATTTGACCACCTTTCATGTACATATAAAATAAATCTTGGGATGTGGACAACATGCCTTAAGTTGGCTCATGTGTGACATATTGAGTTATACATTTTGTGGGAAACCCCTTCCATTTTTATGGTGTAGCTTCATTTGGAAACATATGACTTGGCATAGGGATTTATGAATAATCTCTCATGTCTTTTTCTACTTTAAATAAATTTCTCATAGTATTAGTGTTAGCAACCACTTTAAAGTGGGGGCATACATCAACACCCACGTTTCACTATACAATTTTCTTTCTTCTTACAATACATCCTTTTCTTGGTGGTGTCTTTGGGTTTGATTTCCTCCAAGAGTGTGATATTTGTTTGATTTTTCCTCTCTTGGAGACATTCGGCACAATGTTCACTAAGAAGAGACCTTACATGAACTAATAAAAATCCCTTTGAATGTACCTTACATTAATTTACATTTACAACAATTGTTATATGGCCACATTGCATAATACACTTTTCTTGCATGTGGAGCCATCATGTTTGTTCATGAGTTTCAAGCATACCAAGCTTTTCTCGCCTCATGAAGCATAAAGTTCAATATTATGCGGTACCTTGTCAAAGTTATTAGGAGGTATACCTTTGGTATGGTTAGCATATAATGAGAAGCCTAAACATGGGCATGAATTTCTCATTACATGGTGAGAAGCCAATATGGAGGCATGACTTTCTCACTAAGCCACCCTTTGGATACTCACCCAATGGATAGCATAGAATTTTTTTGCCCTAGAGTGATCATACAATTTTGGACAAATAACTTAGATCTGATCCATATCATGTTGGACAAATGGTCGAGGCTTGATCCACCTATTTCTATTTTTTCTTGTTTTTGTTTTTCCTTTCTTTTATTGTTAATGTTAAAATTAACTTAATGTCACCTTGATCTAGTGTTGTAATGTCTTTAACATATTCACATTAGGTCTTGGGCCCTTTTTAAGCTGAATAAACCTAATGTTTCCTTAATTTAGTGGTGTAAAGTGTATTCATTTACACCTTCACATTAAATTTAGGACCCTTGTAAACTAAATGGACCTAATGTTGCCTTGATCCAGTTTTGTAATGTGTTTACCACATTCACATCAGATTTAGGGCCCTTTTAAGCCAAATAGACATAATTTTCCTTAATTTAATGTTGTAAAGTATATTTATTTACACTTTCACATTGATTTTTGGGCCCTCTTACATTTATGACCTTTTTATAATCATTAATATGCCCCTAAGACCCCATATTATGTATCCCTAGGAATATTTTAACCAAAATCTTGACAAGATCAACAAATAAACTTAATTTCTCAATTCCTCGACATTTTCTTAAGCCAAAAGGGCCTAGTGGGACCCATATGTCACCTTGGGTGTATGAGTCCCATCCCGATGGGACCTATATGCCACCTTGGGTGTATGAGTCCCATCCATATGGGACCTATACACCACAAGTGGTGTATGAGTCCCATTTTTCCTCTTTTTAGGGTTTGAGCGATAAATTAGGGTTGTAAATTGAAATTTCTTGTATGTCGGCCTCTAGGATATAATAAATGGTAAATTGGATGGATTTCATATATAAAAAAGGTCTCAAATCATTATTTCACTAAACCTTCATGTTATCATCCTAATCAATCAAGAGTTAACAGTTTCAAGACTTCACAAGACTATCAATAAAGTATTCAAGATCATTTCTAAGACATTCAAGGGTAGATTTCTTCATCATTTGTTGCATAAATTCAAGATCCATCATCATGTGAAGGTCACCAAGCATCAATCATGTTGTTGAGCTAAATGTTGTGATGTAGCATTGGAGATCCATTTGCAAGCATTGTTTCATGTCCATATTCAAGATTAAGATCTACATTCCACATTTCCACTTCATAGATTGCTGATTTACATCTCACAAAAACATTAAAGGTATCATTGTTCATGTTTTATACTTCATGTTTCATTTTCATATTTCAATGTTTCATCACAAGGTTTAATTACCTAAATAGGGTTTGACCAAGGAAAACCCCTATTTCCTAACAATCAACAAGTTTTTTTCTCTCTCTCGACATGTGTGATTTAAGATCTAGCTTCTTTGAGGCTTAATGATCCCTTGAAGATTAGTTTGAAAGGTTGGAGAAAGCCATCAAGTCATTAAAATGATTTTATCTTCATAAAAATCCACCTATAGCTTGTAAATCAGGGTTTCAAATTTGGAAATGAAATATGGAAGAAAGTGCAAAACTAGGAGAAGAGAATCATACCTTAACCCTCTAAAAAATTAGAGTAGGAATAATATGCCACTTTTGGCATATGATTCCCAATATAGGTATTTTTCCATATTTCATGTTTTTTAGATCATACACTGTCAGATTATAGTTTTAGCACAATAACCCTAATTTGGGACTAAATTGCCCAAACTAGCATATGAGTCCCAATAGGCATTAATTTTAGCATATTCAACATTTTAAGTCTTCAATCAATCTTTTACAGGTTTCCAAGTGCACACCTCGGATCTCTCAACTTTTTGTTCTGATTTACATTCATTTCTAGGTCATTTAGTGAAGTTTTGCATTGCATTGGGTTTTAACATTAGATCTTGCATATCATTAGTATTTCTAAGCCCTAGCTTGGTGTGAAACCCCTCTTTAATCATTAATCATACCGTAGGACATCCCTATTGAATATCTCTTTCCCCTTTACATCTTAGGACAAAGATCTCTAAGGTTTCCTTGAATGAAACTTGAGTGTAATAGGAAGAGCCCTATCTCTTCAAGGATATAAACCATCTCCCTCTACCTATTTCTAAAGTTTCAAGATGATTGCTAAATTTTTATTTTTTTAAAATAAAATATATAATCTAGGTTGCATGGTGCCCTTTTCCTTCTAATTTGAGCCTAAATTTTATCTATAGAACCTTTCCTATGGTCTCTATCCATATCTGGTCTCAATATTAGAAGATCAATCTTGAAGTTGTTTGATTTTGCTAAGCATTTCTAGCTTCATCAATAGGACATAACATAATGTTTTCATTTCAAAAATATGGTGATGTCATAATTTGTGTTCTCTTGTCAAATCTTGTTAATAAATTCAAAGAAATTTTGTTACAAGCATGTGAAAATGACTTTCTCTTTCATCTTTTATTATTTTCCATTCATCCCTCTTAATACCCCTCCTAGTTGTGAGGGTATCTTAGTTCAAGAGAATCAATAATGAAAATCATGTTTGTTCTTCTCTTCATATCACACCTACTTGTAAAGAAGGTATCTTGATGGAAAAAGATCCAATCATTGAACATCATGAGAATCTCATTTGTTTATCTCCCAATACCTCTCTTGCTTGGGAAGATATTATGTCACAAAAGGATGAAATTATTGATAGATTTACTTCAAGAGACAATAATATGGATTTCATAGATGAAGATGCTAAATTGTAATTACATCCCCCATTGATAGAAAATCATTAGTAAGTAGTTAAATTAGTTGAGGTTATGAACGCACAATTAACATTTAGATCTTTAATTATTAGATCTCCTAAAATTGTAAAATAACTCACCAGTAGTCATGTGTTGCAACAACCAACTTATCACATAGTTTCTCATGCATATAACATATGAAATAATCCAAGTTTTGGCCAGCCATAACCCTTGTGATCTTCCACCCCTCCCACTCCATCAGGGGCTTATCCTTAGACTATAACACTTTCATCTTGCTCTCTATCTACCTAAAGCCATCACCATTGTCTGCATCGAGAACATTGAACCCCTTTCAACTGTGCATATTTCCCCAGCTGAATCCAAGAGCCCTCCTCGGAAGTCCAACTTGGACACTGTGGGGAATCCTAAAGCCAAATTTTCCACCAAAAAACTTAAGGATGTGCTGGGCAAGGCCCATGTCAGCACGGCGGAAGGGCTCTATGAGCTAAAAGCCACTCAGAATGACTCGACCTTCAAGGGAATTTCAACCGAAAAAGGTAAGGAGAAATGCTCGTTGGCTCTGACTGTTAAAGATGGCAAGGGCAAGAATGTTGTCAAGAAAGACTCTAGAGGGGATATGGTTGTGGGCAAAACATAGATGACTAGAGGGGAAAATGCTAGGAGGAGATTTGGGAGGCTGGCCAAGAACAATAAGAAGAGGATTATTATTGAAGACTTTGAGGAGGAATAGTCCAACAACAAAGGTTACAAGGAGGAAGAGTCTGAAGATGTGGAGGAAAAAATTATGGAGAGGACCCAGGTTACCCCGATGGACAACAAGCTTCCCTTTGATGGCTCTACCTCTCACTCTCTGCATCCCCTGGTGGATGTTGGGGTGGAATCATGCGATGTGGTGAAGAGAATGGACAATGTTGACAAAAGTTTTTGGGGGTTAACTTGCTTCACCATGAATTTGGGACACTTTGTCACGAGCACCCTCCCTAATTCTATAAAGGAGGAGCTGGAGGGGAAAAACAACCATAAAATCAAAGAAAGGGTGGGTGATGAGGCAGTGGACCTCCTGATTAAAAACTGGGACAATGCCAGTTAGATGCTATTGGTGTATGTTCGTTGGTTGTTTCTCTATGGTTGTTGTGTTGTCTGCGAGTTGTTTCTGTGTTTTTTTCCTTTAATGTTTGTTGTTTAGTCTAGTTCTTTTTTGGCCCTTGTGGCTTGTTGTGAAGGGTACAATGCCCTGTAAATACTGCTTAACTTTTTAAAAACATAAGAAATAATAAGAAATAAAAATAAAAACCAACATCCATCCCATTACCTCAACCATACCTTCCACCCCCATCCAATTCTCCTTAGCATAATGGTAAAGAATATGATCTTATTGATCAACTTTGTAATACTCTAGCAAGATTTCCCTTTGGGACTTGATTCAAACATCACCTAAATACCATGAGATGCTCCAAGAGGATTTATAGAAGATTAATTCTTCCAATTCTATCCAATCAAATGATGTAGCTGCATTTTTTTATTATATACAAGTGACAATGTGAGGTATTACATTCCCTCAACATGAATTACCCTCACTTGAGATCCAAAATAAACATGAAGTTTTAATGATAATGGTGGTTATTAATAAAGTGTGGGTTAGGCGTACCCTCATAGATAATGGATTAGGGCTTAATGTTTGTAGCATTGATCTTCTAAATAAAATTGGTGTGGAATATAACCTTATAGAACCTAATGATCTTTGTATTAATGGTTTTGATAATGTTTCTAGGAAATCATTTGGGATGATCACACTACCCTTTAAAGTAGGGCCTATTTTTTGGCTACCCCTATTAATATGATGTTGGGACCTCTTTCATACAATATTCTCCTAGGTAGATTGTGGATTCATGCTATTAAGGGAGCCCCTTCTACACTCCAACATGAGATGAAGTATGAATATAATGATAGATATATACGGTAAAAGTGGATGAACAAAGTCACAATCCACAAGTCAAAGCCAAACATAACATTTCCAACTCTCTTAATTATTTGATCCCAAATTCAAAGGTAGAACCTGTACATATTTGATATTGTATCCCACCTATAAAAGAACTCTTAGATGATGATTGAGGTTCACTAGATTTTATAGCCTCCATTGTAGGAGAGTACAAAATATCACAATCTAAACCTAAAGAGTCTTGTATTTTATTTGTCCAATCTTGTTCTACATCAATATATCCAAAGACATCATCTGATGATGGTGATGGGGGCTCCTTAACTTTTGTCCCTCATGTGTTGAAGATGCCTAACTTTAAAAAGCATAAAAAGGATTTGTATTCTTGTGAAATAACCAATTATTGTCATGAGCATTTAGATAATATTTCTTCATGTGAGTTGGAAGTATATTGTGGGCTTGGATACAAAATTATTTTGAAAATTGGATATAATACAAATATGAAACAAAATGGGAAGATCAAGTGAAGTCTATGCCATACTTTTTTGGATATGGTTTAGGTTTCCAACCTTTGTCCCCATCTTCATTTGATGCTCCATCATCTACTATATTTATGGCATCTTGTGGTAAGTTGGAAATATTTTCTTCACTAGATAAAATCATATCTCCAACTTACAATCAAGAGAATATTATGTCAAGGCTTCTCAAAGACTACTAGATTACTCTTCCACCACAAAAATGAAAGAGACTTTATAGAAATAAATCATTTTTTTTCATATCATCAAGTGCATCATCACTCTACTAATGAATGTCAAGCCTTGAGTAATAAAATACAACTTAATGATTGTTGTGCTCTTATATGTGTTGATACACCTAATCAATCTAAACAATAATGATCTTTGTTCTATGGTGTTGCTCCTCACTATGTGGCATTTGTAGCTTCATCATGTTTGCTCGGTTCCATTTGTGGTGGTACAATATTAAGTGCAACCATTTATATTTTATGGTAGCAACATGATGTTCTCTATCATTATTTATGTTTCCTTTACACTTGGGGGAAAGACAACTCGCTTTGGAGGTGTGTATTATTTTCAAGGATCTATTTTTTTGTTCCTTAAAATACCAACATAAGTATGTTGATATTTTAAGGGTGGGTCATTTCCCCTAGCCATTTTATAGATGTCTTGTGAGATTTGACTTATTGACATACCCCTTTATTGGTGATGCTACTATAATTCCCCTTGACACATGGCTATCAATTCATCCCCTATTATGTTGAGCATTTATTTTTCCCCTCTGACGTTAAGAATTTTTTCATCCCCCATGACACACCCCCTAGGGTATTTTTGTGTGCTCCCTAAAGCTTGGTTTGCATAATCCTAGCATAATGGATTTTTTTGGTCTATGAATTGAGAGAATTTTTAACATGACCACCTAGAATAACAATATTTTTTTTCAAATGGAGCCATGTGTTGTGTGTGATTCCTAGCATGATTCACCTTGGTAGCCTTGTGAATCCCATCATATTCCATGGACACATAACATAATGTAGCTTGCTAGCAAGTAGATCTATATAGCTAATGAGTGATTTAACATCCTCATGGGAGCACAATTTTGTTTAAAAAAATTGAGATATGACATTTGGAATTTGAGATAAATTTAAGATTAATGTCTCTTTTCATTATTGACTCAAATTCTTTTAGTATTAAACATGTGTTTTTGTTTCAAGATTATTGTGTGTTATGTGTTTGCATTGTGTTAGCATTGTGGTTGATGTTCATACTATATTTACGCATGTTTATCATTTTGAATTTCACTCATGTGTGTTCCTTTGTCCTCATTTTTTCTTGCTATGGGATCTTGAATCCTAGGGGCTACCACATCCCATAGATTCAGTGCCATCCTTTCTCTTTAATATTTTGACAATTGAACCCCTCTTGATATATTCTTGCTTTCTTGTGAACCTAAGCATTATTTCATACTATCAGTAAAGTGAGGGCTAAATAAAGTGGCATAAATTTCCACCCTTGATAATTTCACAATAGATTTTTCTACCTCCTGTGTGCTTGGACTTAATTATGTACCCAATTTCCTAAATTATGTATTCCATGGCTGATTTTATCATTTATTATAAAATAAAATATGAAAGACCCAAGTATGCATTTAGTATTTTACCCCAACACTTTAGACCATAGAAAAATGGGATCTAGTCAAGGGAGCCATGCGCCCTTGTCCTCTTAAAATGGTACCAAATTTGAATATTTCAATGTTGGTAATTTATTATTTTAAATTAAAATCCTAATCATCAGCCATTGGGATTAATTTTTCAGAAATTAGATTAATTTCATATAAATACATACTATTTTCATAATTTTGATTAAGTAGAAATTTTTGAGAAAATTGAAGTTCTTAAAATCAGTCAAGGGTAGTCAAGAGAAGATTTATAAGGTATCGTGTCAATCCTTCATCATGTTTTCATGTAATTGTTTTTATGTTTTATATTTATTTTCTAAGTACTAACCCTTGTAGGTCTTCAAGTCAAATCAAGTCAAATTGCAATCAATCCTTGAAGGTGATGATCATGAATTGAATCCCTCAAGGAGATCAAATCTAAGTAGTGATTTGTAGCAAGTTGTCAATTAATTACTCCATTATCATTTAACATCTATCGCTCAAAAGGACAAGCTCTCTTTATCATCAATGTTGCCATTATGGAGGTAGAAATACCAACACGAGATTTGACTAAAGCAAGAACATATATGACACAATCCTTCTTCTCCTTTTGAATGTGCAACTTACAAATCTCAAGAGGATTGGAGGAAGATTGAAGATAATTTGTTCATTTATTCATTCAAGCCATACAACTTTACAAGATACGAAAACTCCATTATCTCAGTATCAAACAAAGATCCCCAATCTAGGCCACCCTTGGCACCCTTGTCCACCTATATCAAGCTCAAAATTCAATTACAGGTGCATTAGTATTATCTTTGTTCATTTTTGGTCTTCAATTTTGTTTATTAGCTTCCAATTTGTATGTATTCATCTAAGAATGTTAATATTTGGTCTTGGGAACTTTAAACTAAGTAGACCTAATTGGGCCTTATTTAAGGTGTTTTAAAGTGTATCCTAACACTTTCACACTAATCTAGGTTTTTCATTATAAATTGGGCTTCTTTATACCTTATTTAGTCTTATTTTGCATCCACGAACCTTAATTAATGCATATTTTCAAGATTTATCCAAAAATAAACCAACATCTAATCATAACTCAAGTGATTTTGGATTGTATGGCCCAGATTTAGTGACCTGGGACTCATACACCACCTTGGCTGTATGGGTCCCACCTACTTTTCGGGGGCCCGATCTGGATTTCACATGAATCTAACAATTTCTTGAAAATTGTGTCCTAAGCTCAGCCTAATGGGATTCATATGCCGCTTCTAGAATATGAGTATTGCTTAGCTTAGACCTAATTTAAATTCCAATTCTTGGCAGGATTTTATTCTCCTATATCTGATGTCGGCTTGTAGTGTTGTAATTTTGAGAATTTTTGCATCAAAAAGTATAAAGAGAAGTTTATTTCATTCATTTTTCTCCTAGCAAGTTGAATAAGCATCCATATAGAAAATTTGAGTTCACAACAGAATTCAAGAGTCTACAATAGCCTTCAAGAGCATTCAAGAATTCATTATCAAATGTTTTGGAGCATTATTCAAGTATCAAGCATCATGTCAAAGTCATCATGCATCATGTTTGTTTTTGAGATAACATTTGTGATGTAGGGTTTTATGATTCAAGCAAGCATTCAATTCAAGATCCATATCATTCAAGAAAGAGTCAAGATCCACATCCTTTGGATCCATTTCATACTTGTTTGCAGCACTTTATTCCTAGGGTTTGGTGAGTTGTAACATATCATTTTGTTCATTCATCATTCCTCCTTTCTATTACATTTCATTTCAAGGTTTGATTACCAAAATAGAATTTGACCATGGCAAACCCCTTTCTACTAACAAAACAACAATTTTCCCTCTCTCTAGCGTGTGATTTAGAGATATAGGTTGAAGGCACATTGAACAGAAAGATTGGAAATAAATTTTCAAGTGAGCAAAGTTGTCAAAGTTTTCACCTTGTTTACAAGATCACTAAAAGGTATCCATAGAGTAGAATTTGACATTTCAGATCTGAAAATAAGACTAACAAGATAAAGCAGAGATTGAAGAGAAGATTTAGATCTCAATTCTTTGAAAAAACCAAGTAGGACTAATAAACCACTTTTGGTGTATGAGTCCCATTATAGCCACTTTTCCAGATTTATGAAGATCCAAACTTGTGATCACTAGATTCTTGTTCTAGTCCAGAAACCCTAATCTGGGGCTGATCAGCCTAGCCTTGCATATGAGTCCCAGTGTGCCTTAAACTCAAAAAATTCAGAATTTCAAGTCTTGTTTCAAGTGGCTACATATTTCCAGGTGCACCTCTCTGGTTTCCCGGTTTGTTGTTCTATTTTGCATTCATTTCTAGGTCATTTATTACAATCCGACATATCATTAAGTTTCATTATTAGCTCTTGCATGTTACTAGTCTTCCTAAGCCCCAGTGGTGCAGGAGCACCTAGGCAAATACTAGGCAATAGGAAGTCTAGACTACATTTTTGTTTATATGCATTTATATAAGGTCATGTTGACCATGGAGGTTGCACTAGAATGGTTTAGTAAGATTTTGATCAAGGATTGATCAGGGGAGGAGTTCACTCATGCTTCCTAGTTGTCTAGGATTAGTAATAATTGGAAAAGGTGGAAAAATGGGACATTTTGCACCTTTTTCCACTTCATCATGGAAATATCCGACCCAAGGGATTTGTAACTACCTTGGGAGGAGATAAAAGGCCTGGCTCAAGCTGAGAGCAGGTTGGAAGGTTTGTAATTGGAAATATTATGAATGCTAATGGTGGATAGAGAGAGGAATAATTGAATTTGTCTATTTTGCTTTGTGTTTATGTGATCAGGAATGAACATGGTCCTGTAGCATGTTGTAGATGTTAGTGTAGAGTGTTATTTGAGTTGGTGTGGTAGTTGTTTAATTGTGTGTTCAATTTGCAGGAGTGGTAGTGTAGTGTTTTGTTTTCTTTAAAATTTTGTCTTCACTGGGAGACCGGCAGAGATGGAGTTCTAGACTGTGTTTCCCTTATACCTAGTGTATGAATTCTTGGGAGCAAAGGCTAGAATCCATGCTTGTACATAAGGTAGGCTTAGGAGTCATTGGTGGTTAGGAAACCATGGGAAAAGATTGTTCCTAGGTGAGCTTGGTAGTGCCCGGCTAGGATAGTCAAAACCAAAGTGTAGAGCACTGAGGTTACAGGGGTGTCAATTCCCTAGCAAACCAAGGTGTGTGGTGGCTGAAGGAGAACCTACAAAGGCTTGCAAAGAGGGATGGAGCCTTGACAGACCATAAGGAGGAAGCAATAGTTGACTATCCTCAGAGAAGATCAGAGAATGGTTCAAAACAAGCCTAAAGTGGCTAAATGCTTGGATAGGGTAGAGTACAGATAGTATAGGCACCAAACCC
Organism: Sequoiadendron giganteum; assembly: GCA_007115665.2. Classification (NCBI taxonomy): domain Eukaryota; kingdom Viridiplantae; phylum Streptophyta; class Pinopsida; order Cupressales; family Cupressaceae; genus Sequoiadendron; species Sequoiadendron giganteum. Next base: position 139,537,885 of record CM021106.1, read on the forward strand.
CAAAAATCATCAAAGTGTGGGCATAGGAAGCATGAACCCCAAGAAAAGATTCAGGGTCATTTGGAGAGTTTTGGAGCAATTTCCACTTTTCTCAGGTTAGGAGACCTAATTGGGGGCTCTAGGGCTTGTAGCCTTCTTAACCCTAGGAGAGGGTTTGATGAGAGCGATGGAGAATTGGAGATTGGTGGATGTTCAAGGACCCTAGGGGAATGGTCTAGAAACCATGGAAGAAACCACACACCCTTGCAATGAAGTAATGGAGATTGAAGGTTTAGCTAGCCTTTAGGAAGATTAAGGGCTAGGGAGGGAATGGCAGAGAGAGTACCAAGATTTTCTTGGTTAGAGAAATGGAGATGATAGTAGGATTGGCTAGGATAACCAGGGTGCCTAACAAGCATTAGGGCCATAGGTTAAGGTGGTTTAGAGTGACACAATAGGGGTTTTCCAAGGTGAAACCCAATGCATGGAATAGTGAGTGTTCCACCCAACCCTACCCTATCAGATTGGTATCAAAGCCACTTAAAGATTTGGGAGAGTATCTTGTATGTCATACCTTGAGTCCAATGGTTCCATAATCATGGTGACCAATGCAGAACTAGCACAAGACCTGACAGAGTAATAGGATAAGAACAAACAGCTTGAAGAGGCTATTGAAGAAATGAAGCAAAGGTTAGAAGAAGTGGTAGAGGCTGTAGGAAAGATTAGAGTACAGCTGGTAGTGGTTAGAGACAAGGGTGAGGATCAGGGAGAAGAGGACATAGAACTAGACCCTAACCCTCCACTTAAAGAGGAACCCTTCCTCAAAGCATTGAAGGCCTTGAGTGGCAAAGCCTTGGAAGGTATACCCATCTTCACAGGGAGAACAGATGCAGAGTTTGTGATGGAATGGATAGAAGGAATGGAAAATCACTTTGAGTGTGATGGAGTGATAGACGCACAAAAGGTGAAAATAGCTAAATCAAGATTAAGGGGGCAAGCATTGACATGGTGGAAATTCCTACAAGAAGAAAGAGAGAATGAGGGTAAGAATCCCATTAGAATTTGGAAAGCCATGGTGGCTAAGGTAAAGGAGTATTATCTACCTCAGGACTATGAGGTCCAACTACACAAGAAGAGGCAGAATCTTAGGCAAACGGACCTAGATGTAGCTTCCTACATAGAGGAATTGAAAAAACCGAGCCTTAGATCTAGGGTGCAAGAAGTGGAAAGCATCAAAGTGGTGAGGTATCTAAATGGGATCAAATGGAACATTCAAGAAGAAATGAGTCTCTTTACCCTAACCAACCTCAATAGTTGATTTTAGATGGCTTTTAAGGTGGAGGAGAAATTGAAAAAGAAACAAGATTCTAACTCTAAGAACAAAGGAAAAGGCAAAGATCCAAGAGATCAAAAAGGGCAAAGAGGTGGCTACCAAAGTAGAGGAAATGAGCAAAGAAACCAAGGAGAGGTTAAGTCCATAGATCATGGCAATGATACACCTTCTAGAGGAGGTTATAATAGGGGTAGAGGTTCTCAAGGAGGATCCAACAGAGGAAGAGGAGTGGGCAGGAGCAATTCATACTTTGCAAAAATGAAATGTTACCATTGTGGCCAAATTGGACATCTAGCCTATAGGTGTCCGGAGAAAGCATCCTCATCAAGCAATGAGAAGAGAGTGGCTTATGCACAAGAGGATACCATGAGTCCTAAGTCACCTGAGGTCAGTCACATTAAGTCTAAGATGGGAGAGAATCTGATGTTCAGGAGAGTGCTGCTAAGACAACTAGTCAAGGAAGAGCCAAAACAAAGAAGAGCTCTATTTAGAGTGAAGTGCAAGATACTTGGTAAAGTATGCAAGGTTATTGTAGATTTAGGTTCAATAGACAATATCATCTCAGAAGAGGTGGTAATGAAACTGAAATTGAAGAAGGTACCCCACACTAACCCTTACAAGGTAACATGGCTCAACAAAGGGCAAAGTGTTCTAGTGAATGAGCAAGTAACGGTGGAATTTTCCATTGGAGGGTATAAAGACAAGTTAGTTTGTGATGTTTTACCCATGGATGCATGTCATCTACTACTGGGTAGACCATGGCAGCATGACAGAAGTGCCATACATGATGGGAAAGAGAATAGTATCTCCTTCATGAAGGATGGGAAGACTTTTAAGTTGCAGTCACTATCAGAAGAAGAAGAGGGACAGTCAAAGACACCAAGTGTCTTGTTGAGTAGTGGTAAGGATTTCCACAATGACCTACATCAAGGAAGTGAAGGATATGTAATCTTATTGCATTCCAAGGAAGAAGACAAGACTAAAAAGATAGTCATACCCGGAGCGGTCCTAAAGTTGTTGGATCAGTTCAAAGACGTAGTGAGTGATGGGACAACTACAACTTTACCACCAAAGAGAGCTATAAGTCATCAAATTGACTTCATACCTAGAGCCTCATTACCTAATAAAGTAGCTTACAAGCTTACACCGGATCAAAACCTAGAGGTAGCTAGGCAAGTGTAGGAGTTGATGGATCAAGGATTGGTTAGGAAAAGCATCAGCCCATGTGCAGTACCAGTGGTTTTAGCAACCAATAAGGGAGGCAAATGGAGACTATGTACTGATTTAGAGCAATAAATAGAATCACAATTAGGTATAGGTTCCCTATTCCTAGAATTGAAGATCTAATGGATTGTCTTGGAGAAGCCCAATACTATACCAAGTTGGATCTCAAGAGTGGATACCATCAGATCAGAATCAAGGATGGAGATGAGTGGAGAGTTATGCCATTTGGCCTTTCAAATGCCCCCAACACATTCATGAGACTCATGAATGAGGTACTCAAAGACTTCATAGGGATATTTGTGGGTGTATGCCTTGATGACATCCTCATCTTTAGCAAGATAGTAGAGGAGCATCTCAAACATGTGGAGTTGGTACTTAGAAGATTGCAAGAGGAAAGGTTGGCTATCAACCTAGAGAAGTGTGAGTTCTTTAAACAAGAGCTTGTCTATTTGGGATTTGTAGTGTCTCAAGGATCATTGAAGATGGATCCAAGCAAGATGGAAGCCAACCTAAACTGGCCTACACCAACTACAAGGACAAAGGTAAGAAGTTTCCATGGATTGGCTCAATTCTATAGGAAATTCATAAGAAATTTTAGTGGTATATGTGCACCGGTCCTAGATACAATCAAGGGAGGTTTAAAAACTAAGTTTGTGTGGACCCAAGTAGCTGAGAAAGGATTTGAGAAGCTGAAACAAGAAGTGGCAACTCAACCTATTCTCTTATTACCTAGTTTTGATAAATTGTTCACTATTGAGTGTGATGCTAGTTGAGTTGCAATAGGAGGAGTGCTAAGTCAAGAGGGTAGGCCTATAGACTTTTTTAGTGAGAAGCTCAATGAAGCAAAGAATAAATACTCAACCTATAACTTAGAACTTAATGCTTTGGTTCAGTCACTTAGGAAATGGAGGCATTACCTTCTACCCAAGGAATTTGTAGTCTTTACTAACAATCAAGCACTTAGCTATATGAACACCCAAGAGAAGTTGAGCAATAGACACTTGAAGTGGATGGAATACATCCAAGCTTTTACCTTCACCATCAAGCACAAGAAAGGATAGATGAATAAGGTTGCAGATGCATTGAGCAGGAGGTTGTTGATAGTGCAAGTGAAGAGCATAGGGATTGACAGTTTTAAAGATCTCTATGGAGAGGATGCATATTTCTCAGAGGCCTACAAGGTATGTTCTAACTTTGAGAATCATTTTCATAGCCAATATGCTGAGTATACATTGCAAAGTGGGTTATTGTTTAAAGGGAATCAGTTATGTGTTCCAAGGGGGTCAATGAGGGAAAATCTCATTCAAGAAAAGCATAATGGAAGTCTTATTGGACACTTTGGCAACAACAAAACTTTAGAACTAGTACAAAGATTCTATTATTGGCCTAAGTTGGCAAGAGATGTCAGAAAATATATAAAACATTGTGTGGTGTGTATGAGAGCTAAGGGAGGAGCTAGCAATGCTAGTTTATATCAACCCCTACCCATTCCTAACAGACCATGGGAGTGTGTGAGCATGGATTTTGTGGTAGTCCTTCCTAAGATCAAGATTGGTTTTGACAGCGTGTATGTAGTGGTGGATAGATTTAGCAAATAGAGTCACTTTATTCCTTGTAAGACTACTCATGATGCTAGCTATGTAGCTCATCTCTTCTTCAAGGAGTTTGTAAGGATCCATGGATTGCCTTTGAGCATTGTTTCAGACAGGGATGTGAAGTTTATGAGTCATTTTTGGAAGACTCTATGGAGCAGATTAGGTACCAACTTATCATTTGGATAAGCTTACCATCTTCAGATCGATGGGAAAACATAGGTGGTTAATAGGGTGTTAGGTAATCTTCTTAGGTGCCTAACTAAGGAATATGGACAGACATGGGACATGGTAATCTCACAAGCTGAGTATGCCTACAACGATAGTGTGAACCGAACCACAGGGAAGAGTTCTTTTGAGGTTGTAAATGGGATGCACCCAAGAGGAATATGTGAGCTCAGAGACCTTGGAGCTATGGAACATAGGAGTGGACATGCTGAAGACTTCAATCAAATCATGAAAGAGATTCAGGAGCAAGTGAAGAAGACAGTCACCGAAGCTACACAAAAGTTGAAGGAGAAGGTAGATTTGTCAAGGAAGGATGTGCAATTTGTAGTGGGAGATTATGTCATAGTTCACCTCAACAAATCCAGGTTGCACAAGGGAGTATCAACCAAGCTACAAATGAAGAGAGTAGGACCGTGCAAGATATTGACCAAGTATGGTAAAAATGCATATAAGGTAGAGTTACCTAGCCATTTAGGAATCTCACTAGTTTTCAATATAGCTGACTTGATCACGTATAAGGGATCAGTCAAAGATATGGATCAAAACAATCAAGAGATCTTCAAGGACATCAACAACATACCTCTACCTACCCAAGACAAGCAACAAGCTGAAAGGATCTTGGAGTCAAGGGTGAAAAAGTCTACAAGACACAAGGTGTACATGGAGCACCTTATCAAGTGGAAGAACAAGCATGAATCAGAAGCTACATGGGTACAAGAAGATCAGTTCAAGTAGCTTGGCATTGACATGTCATCGATCTCTCCTTCTACTCCTTAGTGTTTGGGCAGGGAGGGGGAGAATGGTGCAGGAGCACCTAGGAAAATACTAGGCAATAGGAAGTCTAGACTACATTTTTGTTTTTATGCATTTATATAAGGTCATGTTGACCATGGAGGTTGCACTAGAAGGGTTTAGTAAGATTTTGATCAAGGATTGATCAGGGGAGGAGTTCACTCATGCTTCCTAGTTGTCTAGGATTAGTAATAATGGGCAAAGGTGGCAAAATGGGACTTTTTGCACCTTTTTCCACTTCATCATGGAAATGTCTGACCCAAGGGATTGGTAACTACCTTGGGAGGAGATAAAAGGCCTGGCTCAAGCTGAGAGCAGGTTGGAAGGTTTGTAATTGGAAATATTATGAATGCTAATGCTGGATAGAGAGAGGAATAACTGAATTTATCTATTTTGCTTTGTGTTTATGTGATCAGGAATGAACATGGTCCTGTAGCATGTTGTAGATGTTAGTGTATAGTGTTATCTGAGTTGGTGTGGTAGTTTTTTAATTGTGTGTTCAATTTGCAGGAGTGGGAGTGTAGTGTTTTGTTTTCTTTAAAATTTTGTCCTGACTGGGAGACTGGTAGAGATGGAGTTCTAGATTGTGTTTCCCCTATACCTGGTGTATGGATTCTTGGGAGCAAAGGCTAGACTCCATGCTTATACATAAGGTAGGCTTAGGATTCATTGGTGGTTAGGAAACCATGGGAAAAGACTGTTCCTAAGCGAGCTTGGCAGTTCCCGGCTAGGACAATCAAAACCAAAGTGCAAAGCACTAAGGTTGTAGGGGTGTCAATTCCCTGGAAAACCAAGGTCTGTGGTGGCTGTAGAAGACCTTGCAGAGGCTTGGAAAGAGGGATGGAACCTTGATAGACTATAAGGAGGAAGCAACAACTAAGTTTTCTCGAAGAAGATCAGAGAATGGTTCAAAACAAGACTAAAGTGGCTAAATGCTTGGATAGGGCAGAGTACAGATAGTACATGCACTAAACTCCAAAAACCATCAAAGTGTGGGAATAGGACGCACAAACCCCAGGAAAAGATTCAGGGTCATTTGGAGAGTTTTGGAGCAATTTCCACTTTTCTCCGGTTAGGAGATTTAATTGGGGGCTCTAGGGCTTATAGCCTTCTAAACCCTAGGAGAGGGTTTGATGAGAGCGATGGAGAATTGGAGATTGGTGGATGTTCAAGGACCCTAGGGGAATGGTCTGGAAGCCATGGAAGACACCACACACCCCTGCAATGAAGTAATGGAGATTGGAGGTTTAGCTAGCCTTTAGGAAGATTGTGGGCTAGGGAGGGAATGGCAGAGAAAGTACCAAGATTGGCTTGTTTAGAGAAATGGAGATGATAGTAGGGTTGGCCAAGATAACTAGGGTGCCTAACAAACATTAGGGCCATAGGTTAAGGTTGTGTAGAGTGACACCATAGGGGTTTGCCAAGGTGAGACCTAGGGCATGGAGCAGTGAGTGTTCCACCCAACCCTACCCTATCACCCAGCTTGGTGGTGAACCCTTATTTAGTCATTAATCATACCCTAAGACAACCTTTAGAAGATTTCCTTCTATCATTCTATCCTTGGACTGGGACCTCTAGGGTTTCATGGAGTGAAACTAGGCGAAATAGGAGGAACCTTACCCTTGTGCTCCATCTCCTAAAAGATAGAGAACCCTATTTCTATTGTTTCATTTGTGTTTTCATATTTAACCAGTTACATAAATGCAATTTCATCAAAAATACATTTCCAACCCTCAAAATAATCTAAGTTAATAAAAATATTAAATTTTTATGTATATTGGTTGTATAATAGTAAAATTTATATAGTTACTTCTTATTTTCTTTTATTCTTGTTTGTTGTTTCTAAGAACCAAGCTAATCTTCAGAATCACTTATGGAGTTTTCCATTTCCAATACTTAGTAATCTAAAGGGATTGGCCAACGAATGAGTGAAAGTTGTAAACCTTTCCTCCTCCACTTTGGGCTCTATGAAACCCAAGAGGGTAATCCCACAAAGTATATTCAAGGACTTGTGCAATTAAAATCTAAATATATTGTAAATAATAGATAATCCTCATATAACCACTCAACAATGTAGTGTATTGAAAAATATAGTAATTATTTTAACAATACACTACACTTGGAGCATGAGAATAATGTAACTCAGCATAACATAACTATAATGGTAACTCATTTGAAAGGTTTATAAATAAAGAGTGATTTGCTAATGAACTGACCCAAAAATTGTATTATGAATATTATGCTTGAACCAGTGTCTTATCCTAAACATAGAGTCAATCTTAACCTATGCAACTTGATAACAATTCTTTACATAGAAAAATATAAGCTTCAAAAAACATTGCATTACAATATTTCCACATCACATTCTCGACCACCACTTCTTACATATATCCTAGCACATAATTCATATCAGTTGACAACCTCATCAAGCATTTACACTAATTCCTTGAATCAATTAGCAAGAATGAAACCAGACATCCACTGGAAAGCAATGGATATAAACAAAACAATCCTTGATTATAATAGTCATAACTCATAGAAAAAGTATAGAGGAGAGAAAATGGCATTGAAATTAACACCATTTTGTATTATATGTTCTATCTTATTATCAAAATTACATACATAACTATAGAATTAGAACTTAAGACAAAAATTGAAATATGCTCAGTATTTTTCTTACAATTCATTGTGTTAATTGCAATAGGACGAACCCCACTTTCTAGCCTTAAATTCCCTCTTATAGAAATGAAGGAGCAAAGCAAGCCTCGGGGTAGAAAGTACACATGTCACAATTAAATTGGACCATTGTAACAAATATTCCCTTTTCAGTTACATTTGAGTTCTTAGGTGGTGGAAAACATAAATGAGGAAAAATTAACCCCCATTTGTTGTTGGTGATCCAGTTCCACCTTCCAAAGGAATACTCAAGTAGATTTCTCAAAAAGTGCTTCCACACACATAAAGTGAAAATAAAGGAAAGAATGAAAGAATAAAAACAGGAAGGACAAGAATAAAGTCCACATCATCAGACTTGTCATCAATTCAAATTGGGGAGAAGGAAATATAGTATTCATTATTTTATCGAAAGTCTAATCTACATTAATTCTAGGCTATGCATTACACTTCTCTCATCCATTACTCATCATGATTGTAGTCTTCAAAACTAAAATTTAAAATCGCCACCCCACTGTTTCAAATTAATCCTACAACTCACCCAAGTATTTTTCCCTCCATGCTGAGAACTCCTCCTAGGTAGGCCAGTTGAATTTCATGACTTCATCATCCTTTTTTCTATAAGGTGAATACTTGGTAATAACTTGATTGGCCTCCCTATCAAAATCTGACAAGACAATCTCTACATGAGCCAACATGTCCATATTTCTTTTTAGTGTTGTAGACATGGAAAATTGACTAACACACTTGATCCTAACTACTAACATCATTTCATCCCAAATCACCTTATCAGCTTGTCATCATTTTGCATCTCTTAAATAAATAAATCATTATTTATTTAATTAAGTCATTCTTCCTTGTTTATTAAATTATTCAGTTTAATTTAATCAACCCTAAGTCTCTATTCATTTAAATAATTCATTTTATTTAAATTGAATGTCTAAAGTCCTCCTATTAAATTGAATAAATTAAACCTTATTTATTTTAATCTAGCATTATCCCCTTTAGTTAAATAAATCAAAACATTTATTTAATTAAACCTTTCTTCTCAATTTTGATTTAAATCAATTCATAAATTTAAGTCAAAATTGTCACATCCCCTAATCTCCCATTAAATTAATTAACCTTTGATTAATTTTATCTTAATCCATGTCACATCCTCTAGAGAATGCAACTTTCACAATAAATCATTTATTTTGATTTATTAAATACATATTTTCTCTCAACATGGAATAAAGAGGGGAATATTCTTCCAAGTTTGAAAATCCCTCAAAGTGGAATTGTACATTAAACAAAACATTCATTCCTCTTACATGTCCTTGTGCATTGAGCCAAGTGGCATTTAATTCATTTTTTTTCCCTCTTACATGTCATTTCACAAATTTGAATTTCCAGCTAATATCATTTATTGTGCACACTCACCAAAATGTGCTCAAGCTTCCTCCATTCACATTCTAATAATTGGCACTTGGCCATTATATGTTGAATGATCCCACATTGCTCAATCTTTCTATTTGTCTCCACTGACCTATCTCCTGATCTCTCTCAGAGCGGGCTTGGTCCCTCTTTGTTCTCACTGCCAAAACCTATTGTCGAGAATGATCTCTCTCTGCAATCAATATATGTACCTGACCTTGTAACTGCTGGATCAAGGCATCCCTATGGTTTGGCTTCCCTAGTGACTATTGCTGGGGGACCTCTCTATCCCAATCTTTGGGTTGATCATCTTGAGGAGGGGTCTGGTTGATCTCTACTCATGGTAGTGTTTGCGCCCGTGGTGGTGTCTCTACCCATAGTGGTGTGTGTTGTGCCTAGTCTTTGGGTGGTGTCTGATGTGGAGGTGGCCCACCTCCTCCCCTCTCTCCATCCCCATCCCTATCACCATCACCTCTGCCTACGTGTCCCTTGCCCCTGCCAATTGACCTGCCTCTTGGCCTCCACTGTGGGAGTGTCGCACCTGGAACTGCCAATCTAAGAGGAGGCCTAAACCAATCTCTATACACATGAGTCACCCCTCCATATGTTGGCCCCAGATCATATGGCCATGACCTGGCCACTAGATGTCTGAATGAGGCTACTGCCTCTGGTGTTGGAATGGGCTAGCCCCATGTTGTCTCTCTAATGGTACGGGCGAAGATCACCATGTACTGATCATTTGGTTTTTCTTGAGTCTCACCAAACTACCAAGCCACTCTATCAGGGAGGTAGCGCTCTATTATAGTGTGCTCTTTGTCTTGCATCCATTTGTCCTACCAGGAAAAGAATAACTGCTTAACATCATCGTACCAAGGGCCTATGCCGAGCCAGGGCCTCCAAACAAACTCTCTCATCTCATCTATAATGCATCACCAATGGGCGATGCCACCTATCCCTATGTGAGTAAAGGTGATCTGGGCTCCACCATACCTCTAGACAACTGGATCATCTATATCCAATACCACCAGTGTAACTTGTAGGAAAAGTATTGGAATCTGCTCCCATGCCCGAATGTGTAGCAATGTGACACCAGCTCCGATGGCCCTGCTATCAAGAGACACAAACTCATGAAGATATTGGTATAAAGAGGCCAACATCTCGGGGCCCCAAGAAAAGCACTCCCTACGGATGACCATCCACTCCCATGTGAACCCCCAGCTTGGACTGAAGTATCGGCCCCACCAATCTAGTGCCATGAGACCTGAAATTATGGTTGCAACAATCAGTTTGCAGGTGGGAACTATGCTCTGATACCTCTCTAAATAAATTTGTCCCTCATAAAAATGGATCTCATCAAGACCCATCATGTCATAATAAGCGTCCCTCCCAACATCTAGATCATAGATCACCCTCACCCCATGAATAGGCAGTCGTAGGATGCGCCATACATCCTCAAGTGTAATAGTAGCCTCACCTGTGGGAAGGTGAAAGTAGGCGGTCTTGCTATGCTACTACTATACCAAGGCTATCATCATCCCCAAGTGGGTCTCAATAGGATAAATGTATGCAACAAACCAAAGGCCGAGAGCACCAAGCTGCTCCTAAAGAAACACATGCATACCTACCAATCTTTGCAATACCGAGCATTTATTCTCCCTCGAGTGGAGTATCTCAAGGTCCTCCTACACAAGGGAAACCATTGTGTCAAGTTTCATAAAAAATTGGGATACCACACCATGTTTTCGCACTTGAAATAGCAAATGCGGTGTAGTTTGAAAATTTCCAAACTGTGTCACCGCGGTGAGGTTCGCACACCCTAAGGTTCGAAAATGCATCATGCGGTTCTCTTTGCACATGTGGCTAACTTTGCACCTAAACCCTAATCCTAAAGTGCATCATGTTGTTTAATTTGCATGTGTGGCTAAGTTTGGTCAGAAACCCTAATTTTTGAACTGGCTCATAGTGGCACTCTTCATGCATGCGACACTCTTTGAGGCCACACAGTATTAATTGAGAATTTATAGTGGTGCTATATACACCGCTTGACCCTAACCTAAGTTTGACCCTATTTAATGCATGTAAAATGATAAAATTGAAAGTCAAGACAGGAGTACATACCATGGGTCCTGTATCGCCTAGCTCCTGGTGCACTCGTACCCTCTCTAACACATGTTGGGGAAGCTCTCATTGCACCATCTCGATCAAGACCTAGAGCTCAAATGTAAAAAATTTTGAAGGCTAAAGTGTGAAAGCGATTTGAAAGTGACCCCTCAAGGTCTATTTAAGCCTGAGAACTAGGGTTTTTTGACCTAATGTGATCATCTAGCTAGGGTTTTTCTCCCCTGATCCTATTTTTTCCCAATCGAGGGCCATTTTGTATCATTTTTGGCATTTAATGCATTTTTTGGCATCCCAAGCCATTTCTGACTTGTCAGACACCTTGTCCTCTTTTTTTGTGAGATCACCTGAAACTCCAAATTTATGTCTGATCACTCGAGGGTGCAATATACCAGCATAATCCTTCTCACTGGGGTAACAATGGGCATCTGAAAAAATTGAGAAAAAATTGAACTTTGATCACAACAGTTTATTCTTTGAACCAATGCAACAAGTTCATTTCTTCAAATAGGGGCAAAATGTAGACATGGAAAATTGACCAACACACTTGATCCTAACTACTAACACCATTTCATCCTGAATCACCTTCTCAGCTTGTCATAATTTTCCATCTCTTAATTAAATAAATCATTATTTATTTTATTATGTCATTCTTCCTTGTTGGTTAAATTAATCAGTTTAATTTAATTAACCCTAAGTCTCTGTTCATTTAAATAATCCATTTTATTTAAATTGAATCTCTAAATTCCTATTAAATTGAATAAATTGAACCTTATTTAATTTAATCTAGCATTATCCCCTTTAGTTAAATAAATCAAATCATTTATTTAATTAAACCTTTCTTCTCAATTTTGATTTAAATCAATTCATAAATTTAAGTCAAAATTGTCAATTCCCCTAATCACCCATTAAATTAATTATTCTTTGATTAATTTTATCCTAATCCATGTCACATCCTCTAGAGAATGCAACTTTCACAATAAATCATCTATTTTGATTTATTAAATACATATTTTCTCTCAACATGGAATAAAGAGGGGAATATTCTTCCAAGTTTGAAAATCCCTCCAAGTGGAATTATACATCCAACAAGACACTCATTCCTCTTACATGTCCTTGTGCATTGAGCCAAGTGGCATTTAGTTCATTCTTTTTCCCTCTTACATATCATTTCACAAATTTGAATTTCTAGCTAATATCATTTATTGTGCACAATCACCAAAATGTGTTCAAGCTTCCTCCATTCACATTCTAACAAGTGGCACTTGGCCATTGGATGTTGAATGATCCCACATTGCTCAATCTTGCTCATTCTTCCAATTTTGAAATCTATAAATAAGAGGCTTTTCTCCTCAATCTTCATCCACAATTTGAGAGAAAAGTTATTATCTTCACATTTGAGCAATTTCATCTATTTCTTGAGGATTTTCCATCACCATAGCTAGGTTATTTAAGGTTTTCTCAAAGAATAATCTTGTTCTTCATCAACAAAGTGGACCAATAACCATCATATCATCAAGCTTACAAAGGAGTTGGGAAAGGACCAAATTTCTACACATAACTGGCACCAATTCTCCCATGGGATTAAGTGTTTGCATTACTTGAATAGGATTTAACTTAGTTTCTTGTTTTACTCTTCATTTCATTTCCTATTTTGAGTATTGTAGATGGATTTCATGGAGAATATTTGTTCTTACTTTCATTTCAATCTAATAATGTGCTTGTTTGCCATGTTTGTGCAGGTATAGGATTGGGGTTCACAAGTGTACCCATATCATATCTTTGAAAAATTAAAATTATTTTCTCTAAAATAACTTTATCACTTTCATCTCTCCACTCCTGTGGGGTTTTTATGCTACCATCATTACTAAGAATTTATGGGAGGAGACCATGATGTGATTCATGAAAGGAGTTCACTAGTTCCCTTATTCTAACTTCCTAAGGTTCTGTGCTTCCCTTGTATCCCTTAATTTCATTTACAAGAGTAATAGTGGGTTTAAGCTTTTCAGGGGGGTTAACATCCTGCCTAGCTCCAATAGACATCAACCTTAATTCTTGTATCCAAGGGATCCATATTTCCATAAGTGGAATAGCTCTTTGCCTGTCATTGTCAAAATTATCTATAGCAACCATAATGGGGAATAGTTATCATAAATTCTATTCAATCTATTATTTACCCCTCTATTTAGATGATCCAAGACTGTAGTGATAATCTTTATATTGCTCATAAAGGTTTTATTATCATGATTGTCACATTTCTCTTTATACTCTTCTATCTACTGGAGCAACTCCTCCCTACTAGTATCTTCCTCAGCCTATGGTACTTTTTATGTGCTAGGCTCCATCATTGAGATGAGCATAGTGCCCATATTATATGACACAATTTCCCATGAGGAATTTGTTTGTGGGGTGTAATTAGTGGGTGTAGCTTCATGTGAAGTAGTAGGATAATCAACATTGGTTTGTTCTTTCTTTCCTAGTTACAAGTTTTGTAACTTCTCTAACAATGCTATTCTCATCTGTAATTGCATCTTTCATTGTTCAAGCCTTCCATAATCAATTATCAAATTATTGTATTATCTCTGGAAATTTTCCTTTCTTGTAGTCACAGATTCCATAGTGGTTTTTGTGAATTGGGCAACATGCACTGACATATTTGTTGCCTCTAGAGTTTATTTTTATTATACTCATTTTATTATCAGGACTCCACTGTAGTTTGGAGTAGGTTCTGCAATATCAGGTTTCCTTGTACTTGGGGCCAAGGACCAAATAGTGAATGAATACCACTACTCACTAAAAGAAAAACCTTATAATTTGATTGCAACCTCCTCTTTTAAATTATCAAGAGGCCTCCCACATCTCTTTATTGTATCAAAGGCTATTTTAGAGGCCAAGTCCCATTCATGTAACAATAAAATACCAATATATCTTACCAATTTTATTCCCTCATTTGCAGCAATCTTCTGAAACTTAGCTCTCATGTCATTCAAGACATTTGCTTGAATGGTGGCATTAGACAACTCTAGATGAAGAATTCTTTCTTTAGCCAAATTTCTAACATAGTCATCCCTTTTGGCCCTATAGGAAAATTCCATGAAATCTTGAGACCTCACAAATCCATAATCATATATATAAAATTTGCATGCTTCTACCCAAATATCATCTTTTCCATTAATCCCAGTGAGGTTTTCCTTCATCAACCTCATACTCAATTTCTATGTCGCCATAATTTTGGGTGTAGAGGGAATTCCTTCTTGCATTTCCTACTCTAAAACCTAAATTTCATCATCAGACTCTTCATCAGCATAGTCCACCAAACCATTTGTTTCAACATTTTTCCTCTTTAATGGTGGCTATTTTGGTGGTGAGGCATGTTGTGTTGGGGCATCAACATCCAAAATTTTAGGCTTTATTGGCCTTGGAGGAGATGGTGGGGGTATTTTTGGATCAGGAGAAAGAGGTATTTGTTCCTCTTATTGGGAAGGAGTAGTAATTGCATCATTTTTCTTTTTCTCATTCTTCCTCTTGATGAAGAACTTTATTTTTGGTTCCTCAAGAGGTTGAGATGTAGGTTGCTCCTCCATTATAGGAGTTTTCCCCCACCCTGTTCTTCTTCTATGGAGGCTTTTCCCTTATCTAGGATCATCTTCTCACTTTCAATATGGCCCACCATTGTCTCAAAGTTTTGGAACACATATTCCATTTTTTGCATTATATTTTCAATTTCGGGAAGAGCACTGAAGTTAGGATTTTTATCCCTTATCTTTCTTTTCATTTTATTGAAAGAAATCCATCTTTATTTTCTCTTATCTTGCTCTAAAATATCAAATACATTCCTTATCACATCTTCAGGGTACTAGAAAATATGCACAAACTTATAACTCTTATTTTTTTCCTTTAATCAGGCCATGAAAACTCTAGGATCATACCTTACCCTTTGCATTGCTCTTTGCATTTGAAACTCTTTGAGTACATCATGTATCTTATTCCAACCTCCCTTTGTCATTACAAAATCAAAAAAATCATGTATATGAAGGAAAAAATTCTCCTCTTCCTTGATTCAATAAATGTTCATTTTCCATGCTTCCCAATTGTCATATTACTTTGAGAAAACCAATTCTATCTAGCACACATTTTGGTAGTAGGTGAGGTTGAATAGTAGAACCATATATTCTTATAACAATGTATGCAGAATAAGAGATAACATCTCCCTAATTGTGATCAAATCCCAATTCAAGCCTTCTTTCCTTGGGTCTCAAGAAATAATTTAGGGCCTTGGAAATTTGAGGTACACTCATAACTAGGTATCTTCTCAATTATGAAGAAAACAAAATATCAAATATCACATAATCATATGTCCTATCATCCTTATCTAGGACAATAGTCCAACACTAAACAAGCCACTCCTAACTACCATCCATTTTATCCAAAGTCATATTTTGTTTAAAGTAATGTGCACCTTTGAATAGAAACATCTGCAATAACAATGAGTACCAACAAAAATTTACTCCATCTGCACCCTTCTTTCATTTTATCAAACCCTCATGAATTATTTATGTAAGAAACCCCACATAGTCATAAACTGTGCAATATTAGGGGTGTTGGATGTGGGCTTCCATATACATCCATTCCTTGGGAATTCCAGTGATAGGATCATAACCAATTATCTAAAAGATAGAGTAAAAGGTTCTTTAGAAATAAGGAACAAAGTAGCTAGCTAGAAAAGGCTCCTTATCAAATTGTCCTACTATGATTTTTCGGCCTCAAATTTTTGCTAAATACCTTGGAAATATATGGACTTTTAATGCAATCTTAGTTCTATCATAATCTTCCTTAAGGATCTTTTCATCAATTTTAGTCATATCATCACTCCACTTGGTTAATTCAAAGACATGAGAAATTTCATCCCTGGTAATTTTAACCATTTCCGTTCCATCATACATCCTTATAGTCCTTGTGATTGGATCATAGTTGATGGCTATTGCTTTCAGAAAATCAATATCCATATAAACATTGGGTACAATCAACTTCCCCAGGTCAAGATTCCATGCATTACCAACTAGAATGTACCTATGTTTCTATTTTTAAACTAGCCACAAAACAATTCCCACTGAGTGCAAGGTAGTCTAGCATCCCTAATAGAACTATTTTTTTCAATTAAGCCCTCAATTACTTGTGGACCTCAGAGAAGAAATTGACCCTTAAATTTTTCACTGGTCGAGGGTAGCAGCTAGTTAGCAAGATATTTACTAGAAAGTCTTTTAGGAATAGAAGCCCCCCCTATTGATGAAGATGATTTTGCTTAGGAGCCATAACTAAAGAGTTCTTAGAAGGCAGGATTTATGGTTTCTTGGAATAACTTATGACTCAAAATTTTTTTTGACATAAATTACAGTAGTGCATGATCAACTAATTCCCCTTTTCTATGAACGTGCAACCTTAACATGAAAAACCAAGAAAACCCTAATTGATAGAAAGATTTGGAGACTACAGTTTATCAAAAATTTGAGACAATAAGACACTAATCCACTTACTGGTTTTTTGCAAGTTACCAACCCTAGCTTTGACATTAGATAGGCCTGGAAACCATAGCACGAGCTCTCCAAACATGCAAAATATCTTTCACAATGCTCAATTATACTCTTAAAACTAATTTTAATAACTATGCAACTTCCTAATTTGGTAGCTTGATGCCCTTTCCTCTATTAAGGCTCACTCACATGAACCAAAATGACTCACTTGCCTTTGAACTAAACTTTGAATGTTAGTCATTGATCACACAAACATGTTTATTGATAAATGATCTAGATTTAGTTAGTCTGATTTGAAAAATTTGACTGTATGCAGTAGTAGTAATCATCAAATAACAATAAGCCATGTGGAACCAATTTCTTATTATCTACGAGCTCCACCATTTCTTTGTCAATGTATCCATAATCCACATGTCATCTTCCCCTCACCCCCATGATTCTTAACTTGTGCACACATTATATCAATGGGGGAATGGGGAAGGGCTAAGATTAGATCTCATGCCTTCAATATATTCATGTCTTAGTCTAAGATCAATTACCCATGGCCTTATTCCTCTGACACAATCAACGACCTAGATTAGAAGATCTCAAATATTACTCAAACACATGCCACATACCTCCTTTTAGTAGCACATGCTTTATTATCCATGCCCCCTACTGAAATATTTCATTAATATTTTTCTTTATTCTAATGTCTTCCATACCCTCTAGGTTATTCCACATGGCAACCACCCACTAGCCTATGTTATTTGTTTAATACAAAATAGAATCAGATGGGGTGACAAGGAGTGGCTAAGATGAAGCCACATCACCCAACAACCACCATTGATTTCATTTCAGTATCGTTTCTAGATCATTCAAATGAAATTGGTCACGCTAGTGTAGAAGACACATGGCTTCCACCTGCTAGCCCATTGGAATAAATCAATGAAGAGTGAGATGGAGCAGTGGCATGGGGAGTGGTTGAGACTAGCTCACAATGATCAAATGATCAACATAGAACCCAATATTTGCACATGCCAAAAATGTTAGTTTTAAAAAAGGGGTCTGACTAGGTGCATGATGGATAATGACATGAATGCATGGGATTGAAGACTTTAAGACTTAATTCATTTTGATGGGAAAATTTTTGCCTAAGTCAAGAAATATTAAAATGATGGTAAAATACTTGATGACTGAAAAACTTAGACCATGAGGCGAGTGACGATACATTTCAAATGACATAAGTCATTATTTAAATGGCCTGCAACTGGTTGTAGCAAGTTAATGAAAGAATATAACACCAAGGGAAAAAGACTATGCAATTTGAAATGAGGGATTTTGAACCAAAACCTAAAACCCTATTCAAGGGAGCAGATGAAAAGGATAGTGACAAGGCAAAGAACCAGTGCAATTTTTTTCAAAATTTAAAGGCTCCACCAGTGGCTCCTACTTGGGGATGCATGCCCTTGGAGGGTATGGCAAAAATTCAGATCTCAAGTTGAAGCAGATCGACACAGAGAAACAAAAACCCAAGAGCTTGCCAAGACGGGTCAAGTAGACATAACCAATAGCAAACACACCAAACCTATACACAAAATGTACAAAACCTACAACTTACATGGAGTATAACACTCTTAGGAGAAGTATGGATTCAATAACTATCCATGTACTAGCATTTCAAGTTCACATGTCAAGCTCTAGAGGAAATATGAGTCCTCCCTATGTGTATTGGCTATCAGATAAGAGCCTAACCATAAGGCTTAAACCTTTCCATGTTTAACCTTATCTCGATCCCTTGCATTCTAAACTAGTACCATACTATTCACCTCAAATTTTTTGGGAGAAGCTTTCTTGTCATGCAAGTGCTTGACTTCTAGTTGCATATTTGAATTTTTGGCATGAGCTTCTCTTCTAGTTTCATCCAACTGTATAAGGTTATCAATTCGGTGTTGCATATCATTACAAATTTATTCATCATATTCCTACAAAAATTTATACATCTTCAATAAGTTATTTTGTTTTAGTCAAGCATCTAAACCATACACCAACCTAGATAGTAAATAACTAGTAGCCTTCTTCACAGTAACCCTATCTGCCCATAGTGCAAGCTTCAACTTTGAGGCCCAAGCTTTCTTGTTCTTTTCTATCACCCTTTTTATGATCTTCATTAAGCTCTTATTACTTGACTCAAGCTGACCATTTCCTTGAGGATGGTAAGGTGAAGAATAAGAAATTTGTATGTCATGTTTATCAAAATAATCCTTGAAATCCTCAGACCTAAGACACAACATTATCTAAAATGATCTTTTATGGGGCTCCAAACTTGATCAGGATAATGTTCATTAGGAAGTCTATTACCACTTTAATTGTTTCCTTCCTTGTGGGTATTTATTCAATCCATTTCATGAAATAGTCATTGGGAATAAGGATTCATGAGTGCCATCCACTAGACTTCTCTGGTATTTCACCAATAAAACAAATTCCCCATTGTTAAAAAGGGGCCTGAACAAGAATCGGTCTAAGTGGAAAATTCCCTAAAAAACTTCAATTTTCTTACAAATATTTGGAAAGAATCACAAGTCTTAACAAACCTGTGGGAATCCTTAAAAATAGTAGGCCACCAAAATCCTTCTCTTAAGATCTTATGAGCAGTGGTATTTTCCATGTAGTGACCACCACACACTCCATTGTGCATTTCTTACAAAAGTTTGAATGCCTTCTTTCCATCCCCACATTTAAGCAATACACCATTTGGGTTTCTCCACGACAACTCATTATCAATAATCGCATACTTAATGGCATGCAATTTTAATGTTCTCTTGTCATTATCAACCATATCTACAGGACATTGCAAATTTTGTAAATATTGGACAATCCTTTTATACCACCCACATGTTTTCATATCACAGATAGGTGCAACATCAATAGTATATGTTTGATTTATCTGATTAGCTTCAAAATTAGTCTCTACCATCAATTTAGCTAGGCCTTTTCCCCTAACTAGGTGATTTGGATATCAATATTGAATTCTTGGATCTTGTTGATCCATCTACGCCTTTTTCCTATAGTTTCTTGCTGAGTGAAGATATATTTTACAACAACACTTGGTACAAAATCCATGACAATAGCTCCCACTAAGGAAGTTCTAAATATTTTCACAGCCTTGACAAGAGAATACACTTTATTTTCAATCATATCATACTTAAGCTTTGTGGCCTGTAAAGATTTGCTAAAGAATGCAATGGGTTGTTCAAAGCCCTCATCATTTTTCTGTAGTAAGACAACAATAATAATATGGAAAGAAGCAAAGGATAAAATATGCATTGGCTTAGAAAAGTTAGGAGACTTTAAAAATGGAGCCGCTTTGATAGCTTGTTTAATTCTCTTGAAGGCCTAACTTGGCTTATCGCTCCAAACCACCTTTTCTCCCTTCTTCAACATCTTGGAGATGGGTTTTGTAATCTCTACAAAGTTGGTTACAAATATCCTCAAGAAGTTTATATGTCCAAAGAATGATTGAATTCCTTTTATATTCTTTGCAGGGATAACTTTAAGAAAACCCTGCCCCTCAATGAAGGTGTAAAATCCTAGCGAATCTTTCCTTTTATTTAAAAAGAAATAGTAATTTTCCTTGGCGAATCTTATGCACATTATTAAAAAACTTGTAAAATCCTGGCGATTCTTAATGAATAATTGGTAAAAAAAATATTCACAGTGGTGAATCCTCGTGAATAATCACTAAAATGATTAATTATAATGGCGAATCTCTCCTTTAAAAATTTGCATAGTTGGTCGACGCGGTTCCCCAATTTTTATTTTATTTTTTTAATATCGAAGTAGGGGCTTGGGGATGGCATCCACTGGTGGGGTCAAGGGGTAGTGCCCCTTGTGAGGGTCAAGGGGGTAGAGCCCCCTTGTGGGGGTCAAGGCTTGAAATTTTTACCATTGATTAGCTTTTAAATCAGACGGTTGCAAGTTCATTCTATGAGAGAATATTGACATGAGTGAACATCATCGGTGGGAAACTTAGGGATGTCTTGCCGATACAATGATGATGACATATGTCATGAACTATTGGCAATAGTGAATGAAGGAGATCAAACAAAGCTTTGATCGATGTCTTTCTAAGAGCTTGGCGTGAATATTGTAGATTCCCTTCATGATTCTTTGGAATTACACAAGTGGTGTACCTGTGCCTTGGTGGACCCCAAGTGGAGTATGGAAGCCTTATTAGCATGAGTGAACATCATCAGTGGGACACTTAGGGATGTCCCATCGATACAACTATGATGATGTATGCCATGAAATATTGGCAACAATGAACAATGGAGATCAAATCTCGGGCCTCAACAACCTTTTTAAAAGGCATGTGCATATAAAGTCACATAATTGACTTGTAGCTATTCAATTAAAAATCTAATCGATGGCAATAAATAAAAAACTTATTCAAGGCTAAAATATCCCTAAAATGAAAAGGTAAATTATTATTAGTGGTGATATTTCCCAAAAAATAATTGTAGGAATATAAAATTAATGGAGAATGTAATTAATATCTGTAATTACAATATAAACTACTGGAAAATCAATTCCAATGATGCATCGTTTAAAAAATAATGCATTGGAGAATTAATCGAGACAAATTTATTTTTTTGTAAAAACCTGGTGATTCAAACATCCTTTATAACTTGTATTATTAACCATTTTTGGAGGTCCCAATTTCAAATATTCACCAATTGGCAAAGATTCACCACTAAATTTTTCCCTCATTTTTTGGTTGAGGGATCTTATCTATGGATTCTACCCTTTTAGGTTCAATCCTCACTCCTTCTTTGGACACAATGTGCCCCAACAACTTTCCTTTAGTAACCCCAAAGGCACATTTTTTTGGATTTAGTGAGATCCCATACTCTAAAGCCCTAATAAATACCTTCTCCAAGTGTGTGCAATGATATTCCTCTTTCTCGAAGTAGGCTTCCAAATCATCTTTATATATATTTATGAAAAATTCAATAAAATAAGAAAAGGCTATGTCCATAGCCATTTCAAAAGTGCATCCTACATTTGTTAAGCAAAATGGAATCCTTACATATACATAAGTGCCCCATGGAGTTGTGAATGCAATCTTGTACTACTTAGACTCCTTTAATTTCACTTGGTTGTACCCAAAAAAACCATCCATCTTAGAGAGTAGTTCACAGCCAATCACCTTCTGCAACATGGCCTCCATATTTTGTATAGGATAGTTGTCATTCAATGATGATATGTTCAAATTTCTAAAATCCACACATAACCTTATATCACCATTATTTTTTTGAACTGGCACCAAATTTGACACCCAAGAGGAATACCTGATAGGATTTATGATGCCAACATCCCTTATCTTTGTCAATTCCTCTTGCATCTTAGGAGCTAAGGTAGGATTAATTAGCCCTTTCTTTTTTTAATGAAAGGCTTGGCATTTTCTTTCAGAGGAATCTCATGTTGAAATAACTCCTCTCTATATGCTTTCAGGTCATCATATGACCAAGAAAGGATATGCCTATATTTTCTCAATAAGGCAATCAACATTTCCTTAACCTTAGGTTTCATCTTCCTTCTTACATATACCTTCTTAGGGGCATTTTATGTCCCCAAATTTACTTCTTCTAGGTCCTCTGGATGGGTGACAGTTGTCTTGATCTTGCTCTTATCCTGATTATCAAGGACCCTTTCTAGTGCTACAAGGCCCTTGGGGATTTTGTTTGTCTTCAACTAAATTACCTCTTTACCAAAAATTGTATCCTTACCATCTATAATTTCCACAAATGCCCCAAAATCAATCTCTTGACCCTCATATTCATCTACACACCTCAAAAAATTTAGAATATCTTAATCATCATTGAAGATTTGCCAATTATGTACATTGTTAGGAATTGACGGCCTTGCTTGTATCCCAACCTTAGAGATACCTGCAAAAGTTATATCATCTAGTCTTAATACAATATTAGCAAGTAAATCTACCACTCTATTCTATCCTCTCTCCACCCAGTCGATTCCAAAAGCATCAAACTACTCAATGGAATCAAATATAGAATTTTTGTACTATTTCAATTTGTTGTTTTTGTAAGAATATCAAGAGTTTAGAATCACTTATTACCATCAAATTTTTTATCCCATGATTTTTATCCAGCCTTAATCCCAATAACATTGCTTCATATTCCACCACATTGTTTGTGTAGACAAAAGATAAAGTGAAAGATAATTTATATGTATTTCCACTAGGTGACACCAACAGTATTTTTGCACCAAATACTTCCTTGGAACTTGCACCGTCAAAGTACATTTTCCATAATGCATCCTTGTCAAATAATCTTGTAATTTCATTATCTATAGGTCCAGGGTTCTTGTCAATTTCTCTTGGTACTTCTTCCACCTTGAAGTCACTTGTATCATTATCTATAAAATGAATTGTATCATCTTCAAGAGCATGTTCCAATATATGTGGCACCTTTGGCTCTCATACCACTTGAACATTCTTACCATCAATAGGGAAGGTGGAATAAGACATGTCACACTGCATACTACTTCCCATGGAAGCACTCCATTTCCTAGATAGCAGTATTCCATAATTACTTGGGATATCTACTACCACCAAACTCATCTTAAACTCTTTCTTTGGATATGTTTCCAACTTGTAAGGAAGTTCATTGATCACACTGGTGATAGGGACTTCTCTTGAATCCATAGCATAACACTTACCATGAGTTCTATCAAAGTTTAGTCCCAATGCCTCCATGATTTTGTCTAGCATAATGTTATTGGATGCTCCAAAATCAATAATACATTTTTTGAGAAAATTGACCTCAACAATCAGTGTGAGGAAGAATGGGTCTATCTTCCCAGGGAAAGCTATTAATGAATTCCATAGAAATATATGATGGATCTTAGTGATCACTCACTCAAATTATTTATCTTTCTTATCCTTTTCACTCACTTTGGCTAGAGTGGGAACCAATAATTCATTATAGGTTGTAGTAGCACAATTGATAAGGTCTATTGCCTTTTGTTTGTGTTCATCAATCCTCATCATCTCGAGGAAAGGAAAAGAGACTTTTACTTGGCTAAGTAATTCAAACATATCAACAAGAGTTTACTTAAGTATTTCAGTCAAGAGCATACCTTGTTCTGCGATACTTTCCTTTTGTTGATTTTTTTCTATCTCGGCTCTAAACTTGACATGTTTTCTTACAACTTCAGAATTCTACTTTTGTGCCTTTGTATTTATAGTAGGGGTCTTCAGCTCTCCTTCTATTTTTGGTTTATCAACCTTTTTAGCCCAAATATTATCTCCCCTACCCTCCTTAGCTTTGATTGCTACAGCTTTACCATCATAATTTTTCTCTTTTCCTTTGACATTTTCCACCTTAATGAGAAGACTAGTAGGACTACCTTGCTCGCCACAAATTTTTCTATTCCTTAGGTGATATGTGCTTCTGGCTTGAGCAGTGAAAGACACTGTATATCTTACAATCTCTTCATCTTAAGATCTTCTCAAGGAAAAACCATCTTCAATTGCTTCCAAATTATATACTTCATTATCACTATCAAAATCCTCATCAGAGAGAACTTGCTCATGATATTCACCGAAAATTTTCCTTTGGTCATCTATATCTATTTCATGAGACTCTATATCAGACATGCATTCATTTTCAACAAAATTAGAATAATCCATAATAATATTTACATCAATATCCTCCTGACTTGGCTGGTCACAATCCTCAGGTACATCTTCACCAACTTCAACCATCTATGTGATTGCATATTGGTGAGGAGAATGTGGCATTTGACAAACAATACACCAGGGAGTTTCATCAACAAAATTTCTTGAATCCTTTTACAAAGGATTTGGAGGAACCTTATTTTAAGCATTTATCTGATTTTTAGGGATGGGCTTTCCATTATACTAGTTGGTATTATATGGATGATCTTACAAATGAGTTCTTTCATTCCTATGATAATTGTTTGACTGAGCCTTATCTTGCTTTGCAATCCTGTCATTCATACTTTTCATGAAATCAACAATCTTATCCTCAAGAGTACCTCCTTCAGCACCAAAGAAAGTTTTTATCCTCCTTTTTTGGATTTTTGAGGATCTTTACATCATCTATTCTCCCAACTTTACTAGTTGCTCTACTGATGTTATCAATATAGACTAGCATCTTGTAAGCCTCTCTCAATGTCTAAAGATTCTTATCCAGTAAGTGGTAGCTCATCATTGCATCAAAGGAATTACAATAGTTCACCAAGAAAACATTATCATTTAATTGTAAATGAGGAGGCAAACATTTCATAGCCTTTTGGAACCTCATATTCAAATCAACCACAGACTCATTGAAAATTTTAGTAATTTTATTAAATTGATTCAAAAAATAACTTGAATCAATTTTATCAAAATATTTCTCTCTAAATAACCTTTGAAATTCCTCTTAGGAGAAAATACTCTCAGCAGGAAAACTTCTATACCATTCTCGAGCATCTTGTCTTTCTTTTTTTAGACTATAGGAATCAAGTAGCACAACTCACTATAAACTGTGGTGCCCTTGGTAAAATTTTTAACATGACCGGTGACGCTAGCGTGAAATTCCCTCTAGTACCATGGGGGTGGGGGGGGATTAGACCTCATGACCAACCTCCTCCAATATGAAAGGTTTAGGAAACCAAGGTAAGGCCCCTGCCCTATTCTCGATCATCTTCAATGAAGATATGCATTAACATTTTCATCATTACATCCTTTGCTCCTACCTCAAAATCATCCATGACATTAGAAAAATATTTTAGATGATCTTCACCACTCAAAGCATTATTTGTAAAGAGTCTAACTAAAGAAGGCCTAAAATCTTCAAGAAATGGGTTATCATAGGTAGGTATTCCAGCAAATCATAACTACTGATATCTCTCTACTTGGAGTGGTCTCCTTGTATGTCGATCTCTATGAGAATTTCTAGGCTCATCATTTTTTTTTCCATCAGACTGAGTATTATCCTTACCTTTTCCATTTCCAGTATTTCTACCACCTCCCTTATTTTCTCCCTCATCATCTTTAGAATAAGAATTCTTACTTTTGTCATTTCCTCCACCACCCTCATCCCCTCGACCACTTCCACTAGCAGTATGTCTCGCATAATTATTCTTGTGTGATTCAATATCAATATGTCCAGAGATTGAAGCCTGTAGAGTTGGTATGGAAGTCTTAAGAAAGAAAATATTTCTAACTATCTCAACATTAGCCTCTTATATTCAAGCTTTCTTCAACTCTTCTTGTAATTTATCATTTTCTATCTGTAACTTCAAGATCTCAGGATCTAGGTGTGTAGTGGAAAGAGTAGGATAATTTTTAACAACTTTGGTGGGGTTTTAATGGATGAAGTATAGGTATTAGTGTTGGTATTGGTGCTAAAGGTATTAAAGGTAGTTTTCTTTGTTTGATCAATTGGCTTCTTCCCATGATCTATATGTTATGATTTCTTGGTAGTAGAAAAAGGATTTGAGGCTTTGGAAGTTGCTACAGATGTAGTATAGGTATTTGCAGTAGAGGTTCCCATTTGAATGGTCACCTAAGGTGGGTTATGGATTATGTTATTAGAAAATATAGAAAAATTTTCCCAAAAGGATTTTTGCTTCACTTCTTCTTCCATATTTTCTATGCTTTCCATCTGAGCATCTCTTTCTTGTATCTTAGCCTTAATTCTCTCTTCCTTTTCTTTTAACTCCTTTTCTTTTAAATCCTTGAGACTACACTCCTCTTCTTACTTAAGCCTAAGCTCTTCCTCCTCTAAGGCTTGCATAACTTTGTCTATGTCTTCCTTATCTTCTAATATATTTTTAGCTTCACTAGGCATAGGAGTATAGTAAGTTTGATCAATTGGGTCTTCCTCAAGAGAAATGTGCACTTCTACATTAGGAGATTCACCTCTTGGCTTGAAATTTCCTCTATTAAAAGTAGATCCAACTCTAGGTGTTAATGTATGATAATTTATTATCCTTATCTGAGAATCCCCATTTATCCTCTTCTCTTGAGACATCAAGTTCATTATCAAATACTTGCTCAATAGGAAAAATTCCAAAATCTACATTAGACACTTCAGCTTCATGTGCATCTTTTTGGATATTTGCACTATTTTCTTCATTATTAAAAGTAGGATATGCATCAACAAGAGATTCGATACACCTACTTAATTCAACATTTTTCCTAATCCAGGTAGGTTGGTTGTCTTATACAAGATCAAAATCTAGCTTCTACTCAGGATGCTTCTTTGTGTAGCTTCTGGTCTTCTTCACGGTGTCAGATATGTCAAACTCCTTCTTCACATTAGTATATGAGACTTCAGAGTCGCCAGCAAGAATGCTAGGAAATATAAATCTTTTCATTAGTATATGAGACTTTAGAGTCGCTAGCAAGAATGCTAGGAAATATAAATTTATTGTAATTTGACTTGGTACTTGTAACCTCAAAAAAGACTTTGAACATAACCTAACACAAGGTGAAAGAAAGGACCAAAACTTGAAACATAAGACTGAACGCGACTAATGTACTAAAATTTTAAACCAATTATTCCTCAAACAGTGAAGAATAAGAAAGTACGCGACTCTGACTATACCAAATCTAAACTAGAGACATTGAACTTAGAAAATCCTCACCATAGTCACCAAACTATTGGTTTTCTTTTATGAACCAAGTTGATCTTAAGAATTACCTATGGATTTTTCCATTTTCAATACTTATTAATCTAAAGGGATTGGCCAATGAACGAGTGTAAGCTGAAAAGCTTTCCTCCTACACTTCAGGCTCTGTGAAACCCAAGAGGGTAATCCCATAATGTATATTCAAGGACTTGTGCAATTAATATCTAAATACATTGTAAATAACATATAATCCTCATATAAAAACTCAACAACATAGTATATCAAAAAATCTGGCAATTATTTTAACAATACACTACACTTGGAGCATGAGAGTAATGAAACTCAACATAACATAACTATAATGGTAACTCATTTCAAAGGTTTGTAAATAGAGGGTTATTTGTTGATGAATTGAACTAGAATATGTACTATGAATATTCTACTCAAACTAGTGTCTTATCCTAAACATGGAGTCAATCTTAACCTATGCAACCTGATAAAAATTATTTACATAACAACATATAAGCTTCAAAAAACACTGCATTACAACATTTATGCATTACATTCTCAACCACCACTTCTTACAGGTGTCCTATCACATAATTCATATGAGTTGATAACTTCACTCAAGCATTTACACTAATTCCTTTAATCAATTATCAAGAATGAAACCATACATCCACTGGAAAGCAATGGAGATGAAAAAATTAATCCTTGTTTATATTATTCCTCCATGCTAAGAATTCCTCCTCAGTAGGCTAGTTGAATTTCATGACTTCATCAACCTTTTTTCTATAAGGTGAATACTTGGTAACAACTTGATTGGCATCCCTACCAAATTCTAACAAGATAATCTCTACATGAGCCAAAATGTCCATATTTATTTTTAGTGTACCCATATCATCTCTTTGAAAAATTGAAACAACCTTCTCTGAAATAGATTTATCACTTTCATCTCTCTACTCCTATAGAGTTTTTATGCTACCATCATTACTGAGAATGGATAAGTGGAGACCATGATGCAATTCATGAAAGAAATTTACCAATTCCCTTATTCTGACTTCAAAAGGCTCTATGCTTCCATTGTATCCCTTAATTTCATTTACAAGAGTAATAGTGGGATTAATCCTTTCAAGGGGGGTTAGCATCCCGCCTAGCTCCAATAGACATCAACCTTAATTCTTGCATCCTAGGGATCCATGTTTTTGTAAGTGGAATATATCTTTCTCTACCATTGTCAAAATTATCTATAGCAACCTTCATAGAGGAATAGCTATCATGAATTATATTCAATCTATTATTTACCCCTCTGTTTTGATGCTCCAAGACTATATTGACAATCTTCATATTTCTCATAAAGGTTTCATTATCATGATTCTCACATTTCTCTTTATACTATTCTAGCGGCCTAAACAACTCCTCCATGTTGATATCTTCCTTAGCCTATGGTACTTTTGATGTGCTAGGCTCCATCATTGAGATGGGAATAGTTCCCATATTATATGGCATAATTGCCTATGAGGAACTTGTTGGTGGGCTATAATCAGTGGGTACAACTTCATGTGAAGTTGTAAGAGAATAAACATTGGTTTGTTCTTTCTTTCTTGGTTGCAAGTTTTGCAACTTCTCCTCTAACAATGATATTCTCATCTCTAATTGCATTTTTTTGTTCAATCCTTCCATAATCAACTATCAAATTATTGTATTGTGTCCTAAACTTTTCCTTTTCTACAGTCACCAATTTCACTATGGATTTTGTGAACTGGGAAACATGCACTGATATATTTGCTTCCTCTAGAGCTGATGTTTATGATACCTATTTTATTATCAAGCCTCCATTGTAGTTTGGAGCAGGTTTTGCAATATTAGGCTTCCTTGTACTTGGGGCCAAGGAAAAAATAGCTAATGCATCCCATTGCTCACTAAAAGAATATCTTTGTAATGTGATTGCAGCCTCCTCTTCTGAATTTTAAAGAGGCCTGCCACATGTATTTATTGTATCAAAGGCTATTGTTGAGGCCAAGTCCCATTCTGGTAATAAAAAAATACCACTATTTCTTACCAATTCTCTTTCCTCATTTGGGTATGTACAGGATCATCATGGAAAAAACAAGCCCTTAAGTGGCGATAAAATTCAAAAAAATTAGAGTTAGGCAACTTGACTTAAATTTGTTTATAAGTTATCTATATTATTTCAAAAATTTGTAAGAATAGAATCTATAGAAAATTTAATGTAGTTTCTAAGCTACTAGGTTTTCTTTTTATTTCATAAATCTATTTGGTGAAAATTTGAAATTTCAATGGAGTAGTACTTAAATTTTAGGAAAAAAATAAGAAGTAGGTGGCTATCTGACCACCCTAACCACAATAAAATCATAATATTTTTTTATAAAATTTGAGATATAAGTAGAGGACTCATGTCCATATGTGATGCATATTTGTTTGTAATTTTTTCCAAGTAAAGAATTAATTATGAATTTTTTATTAAATTTTTTTAAAATATAAAAACTTGTGTCTAACCACCTTAACTTGGTGAAAACTTCATGAAATTCAATTTTTTTTTTTAATCCTATAGTATGCAAAGCATAAAATGTGACACATGTTTCAAATTCATTTTTTTTTATATCGTTTGAAAGCTATAGATGTTTTTCAATCAGCCTATCAATCAAAACTTTAGCCATAATTCAAATAGAAAATGAACAAAAAATATTTATTTAATTCAAAGTAAAGCATAATTTATATTGGTGGAAACCTGAGAAACTCCTTTAAAAACCCTTTTCGTTTCATTGATTTTGGGTAAAAAAAAGTTGTCAACCACATGGGCCATCATATCACTTACATATCACCACTTTTTGGCCCATCATGATCCTGTACATACCCATTTGTAGGCATCTTCTAAAACTTAGCTCTCATTTCATTCAAGACATTTTCTTGAATGGTGGCATCAGGAAACTCTAGATGAAGACTTCTTTCTTTAGCTAGATTGCTAACATACTCATCCTTCTTAGCCTTGTAAGAAAATTCCATCAAAGCTTGAGACCTCAGAAATGTATCATCATCAATAAAAAATTTGCATGCTTCTACCCATACACCATCTTTTCCATTAAGCCCAATGAGGTCAGCCTTACTCAAACTCATACTCAATTGTTGTGTTGCCATCATTGATGGTGCAAAGGGAATTTCTTCTTGCATTTCCTACTCTAAAATCCAAATGTCATCATCGGACTCTTCATCATCATAGTCTACCAAACCAGTTGTTACAAACTTTTTCTTCTTCAATGGTGGCTCTCTTGGTGGTGAGGCATGTTGTGCTAGGGCATCAACATCCACAATTTCAGACCCTATTGGCCTTGGAGGAGATGGTGGTGGTATCTGTGGCTCAGGAGAAAGAGTTCTTTGTTCCTCTTGTTGGGAAGGAGTAGTAATTACATCATTTTTATTTTTCTTATTCTTCCTCCTGATGAAGAACTTTATTTTTGGTTCCTCAAGAGGCTAAGATGTAGGTTTCTCCTCCATCATGGGGATTCCTCCCCCACTTTTTTCTTCTTCTATGGGAGATTTTACCTCATCTAGGATCATCTTATCACTTTAATATGGCCCACCACTATCTAAAAAGTTTTGTTACACATTCGATTTTTTGCATTATATTTTTAATTTCAAGAAGAGCAGTGAAGTAGAAAAATTTCTCCCTTATCTTCTTTGCATTTTATTGAAAGCAATGCATCTTGATTTTCTCCTATCTTGCTCTGGAAGATCAAATACGTTCCTTATCACATCCTCAGGGTACTGGAAAATATGCACAAACTTATAACTCTTCTTCCTTTCCTTTAAGCAAACCATGAAGCCTTCAGGATCATACCTTAGCCTTCCCATTGCTCTTTGCATGCGAAAATATTTGAGTACATCATATATCTTATTCCAACCTCCCTTTGTCATTACAAAATTAGAAAAGCATGTATATGATTGAAAAAATGTTCCTCTTCCTTGATTCAACAAATGTTCATTTTCCATGCTTCCTAATTTCCATATTACTCTGAGGAAACAAATTCTCTTTGGTACACATTCTGGTAGCAGGTGAGGTGGAACAGTGGAACCATATACTCTTATAACAATGTATACAGAATAAGGGATAACATATCCCCAATTGTGATCAATCCAATTTAGGCCTTCATTCCTTGGGTCTCAAGAAATCATGTACAGCCTTGGGAATTCTAGGTACACTCATAACTAGGGCTCTTTTCAATTCTGAAGCAAACAAAATCTCAAATATCACATAATCATATATCTTGTCATCCTTATGTAGGACAATAGTCCAACACTAAATAGGTAGCTCCAAAGTGCCATCCATTCTATCCAAAGTTATATTTTGTCCAAAGTAATGTGCACCTTTGAATAGAAACATGTGAATTAACAATGAGTACCAACTAAACCTTAATCCATCTGCAACCTTCTTTAATTTTATCAAACCCTCATGATTTCTTTCTACAAGAAACACCACATAGTCATATATTGTGCAATATTATGGTGTTGGATGTGGGATTCCATATACATTCATGCCATGGGCATTCCAGTGACATGATCATAAACAATTATCTAAAAAATAGAGTAAAAGGTTCTCTGGAAATAAGGAACAAAGTATCTAACTAGAAAAAGATCCTTATCAAATCATCCTACTGTGATTTTTCGGCCTCCAATTTCTACTAAATACCTTTGTAATATATGGATTGTGAATGGAATATTAGTTCAATCATAATCTTCCTTAAGGATATTTTCATCAATTTTATCCATATCATCACTCCACTTGGTGATTCCAAAGACACGAGCAATTTCATCCCTAGCAATTTTAACCATTTTCTTTCCATCATACGTCCTTAGAGTCCTTGTGACTAGATCATAGTTGATGGCTATTACTTTCAGAAAATCATCATCCATATAAAAATTGGGTACAATCAACTTCTCTAGGTTAAGATTTCAGGGATTACCAACTGGAATACCCATGTTTCTATTTCTAAACCAGCCACAAGACAATTCCAACCCACTACAAAGTAGTCTGGCATCCCTAATAGAACTATTTTTTGTTAATTAAGCCCTCAACTACTTGCAGACCTCAGAGAATAAATTGACCCTTAAATTTTTCACTGGTCAAGGGTAGCAGCTAGTTAGCAAGATCTTTACTAAAAAGTCTTTTAGGAATAGAAGCCTCCCTTGTTGATGAAGATGATTTTTTTGAGGAGCCATAAATAAAGAGTTTTTAGAAGGAAGTCTTTATGGTTTCTTGGAATAACTTAAAAATCAAACAAAGGTTTGACACAAATTACAGTAGTGCATGATCAACTAATTCCCCTTTTCTATGAACATGCAACCTTAAAATGGAAAACCAAGAAAACCCTAATTGATAGAAAGATTTGGAGACTACAGTTTATCAACAATTTGAGACAAGAAGACACTAATCCACTTACTCGTTTTTTGCAAGTTACCAACTCAAGAAATATTAAAATGATGGTAAAATACTTGATGACCGAAAAACCTAGACCATGGGGTTGGTGATGATACATTTCAGATGGCTTAAGTCATCACTTAAATGACTTGCAACCAGATGTAGAAAGTCAATGAAATAATAGAACACCAAGGGAAGAAGACTATGCAATTTGAATTGAGGGATTTTGAACCAAAACCCTAAACCTTATCCAAGGGCATAGATGAAAAGGATAGTGACAAGGCAAGGAACTAGCACAAAAAAAATGAAAATTTAAAGGCTCCACCAATTCCCATTACAAAAAATGGCATAATAAATTGAAAAATGGTACAATCTTTTCAAAATTTTGGATCCTTCCCTTATTCTCTTGCTCATTTATTTTTATTTATTTACACATTTTATGCCCCTCCTCATCCATACAAATAAAAATTCTATGTAATTTATTTCTTGCATCCATCTTTTTGTATCTTTCTTCATTCACCTATATCTAGGCTTGTGTTTGGATTATCATCACTATTAAGGTTTCTAAATTTATAATTTTTTTGTTTTCACATCTTATTTATAGATATAATCTTAATTTATAATATTTGTGGTTCATTAATACATCATAATTTCTAAGTTTGGTGCTTGTTTCCATATCATATATTTAACCTATCCTACACACCTTATATTCACCATAGTGTTTATATTTTACATTTATTTTCAAATTTGACATATCATGTTTACTTTTTTATTTATTAACTCTAGAAATAATTGAAGTTGTAGCATTATTAAACATGTGAAAGTAAATTTGGATAAATTATAATGGTTATATATATATTATTTATATTTAAGGAAATGTATGTATAAATACCCATTTTCCATTCATATAAAATAATCAAAATTTATAAAGAAAATTAAATAATAGTTATCCTAAATAAATGATAAATAAAATTGTTAAGAATAAGTTAATTTGGGAATAGATATATTTATAATACTACTACATCATATCTTATACCCTATGTTTGTAACTTAAATCTCTTTAGAATATTTTTAGTTGTAATATTTTATCATACGTTTTATTTAGTTTTTTTTTCAAGTACTACTTTATTCACTTTGGATATGTCTATATCATATGTCTAGTACTACACCCTTTAAATAATTTTACTTATGGTATTAAGAATATTTTTGTTTCATATAAGAAGTAAATAGTGAGATGTGTACACCTTCATTGGAGGTACACAAAAGTGTCACCATTGGCTTATAAAATCTTGATTTTATGTAGTTAGTTTCCACCATTGTTTAGTCAAGGCTACCTCTATCTTAGTTAGGATAAGTGGTGTTCTAAAATGATTGGTAATTCATGTCTTGAACTCATAGTTAGACTATGTTTACTAATCAACTAATTTAAAGTTAAACTCAATTAGGCATGAACCCTTTGATCCATGTATCATAGATGCCTACATATTTCTAAGCAATCATTTGAAATAAATTAATAGAATTCATTTTAGTCTCTCCATATTCTTAATATTGAATTATATTTTTTATTTATATTATGCATTATTTTTTTTTACATCTAGCATCTGTAACTATCTTCATTCACTTGAATCTATCATTTTATTAGAGTTATCATGTATTAAAGAATAACTAATTAATATTTAATTAATTATTATTCTAATTCTCATGCACTTAAGATAAACTTAGGTTTTCTTTATTAGTTAACTCAATGCTTTATTTATGTTAACTAAAGAGCTAATATTAGATCAATTAGTTTCATCACACAAGATGTTGACACTTGTAATGATCTAATCCCTTTATAAAGCATTGATTAAAAAAGTAAAAAAAAATTAATATATTTTTTATTAAAAAATATATAGTTTTTTTATGACTTTTTTAACTTAAAAAAAGAGTCAAATTATCCAATTTTTTTGCAAAATCCACATGCATTGTACCTTGACATTTAGGGGAGATATTTTTTTCTCTTAGCACTCTAAATTTGGTGAACCTCCACATTTGGAGGTAATTTTTCTAAATTTTGTGGAGGAGTTTTCTTTTTCCCTAGTCAGCCCCTCTCCATTCGGATTTTCAGATTTTCACCCTATCTTCCTAACACCATATCTTGGTCATACGACATATTTTTCAGTGCAATTTGTTTTGAAACAGGGTAGAGTTTTGATCTCCTTGTGGCGGTGTAGGTTTTTTCTAGTTTTGGCTTCTAGTTTTTTCTAGAATTCAATTTTCTCAGTGATGTTGTTTAATTCTTGTTTTGGAGACTTCGACAAGGCATATCTTCTCCATCCGGTCACATTTTTGGGTGCCATTTTTTTGAAAGTGCATTCTTTTTTGTGTACTTCATCATGGTGCTACTAGTTTCCTCTATTTCTATCAGAAAAGTGTTTTTTCAGCATGTAGTCCTTTTTTGGACATTATGGGATCCCATTGTATTCACTTTTTATTATGAAAACACATTGAAATAAAGTTCCTTTGTATTTCACATGATTTTATTGGGATCTTGCACATCAATTTGTGCCTTATTGTATTGACACTATGCTATAAAGTGCCTTGGGGGGTTTGATGTTTCACCTTTGTTTGCAATCATACCTTTGTCAAGTGAGTGTCCCTTCCACAAAATAGCCTCATGCGTGTGTGAATTTTGTTTACACAGCCTTTATATGTGTTGCTACTTCCATGTTTGCATGTTTAGGTGTTCCTGATTCTTCTTCATGCACTTCTTTCTAGCATTTAGTTTTTAGTGTACATGTCACGCCTCCGTTTTCAACATTATGGGGGGTTTCTACTATTGGTACTAATGCTTTTTTGGGTTCATGTTGGAGTGAGCTATGTATACAGTACTTTTTCCTATGTAATTTTGAATGTAGTGGCTACATTTTGGTGAGATGGATCAGTTACCATATGGACATTCTTGCATTTCTATTTTTTAGAGGCAAGGTCTTCCATTTTCACATGATCAGTTCTTAAGACTTTTGGTACCTTTTCCATCAGTATCTTCAAGTTCTAGGTGTTTACCTTTTTTTTCCATGTGATTTGAGTAGTGTTGTTTGGGGAACTCATATAGATTCTTATCTTCTTGACCATGATCATCATCTGTTTCAACGAAGCTTCTTGTTATGGCATTACAATAGTCATTTTTCGATAGTGTTTGCAGCTTCTTCATGCTTCAGTGGTGTTATTTTTGTTCATCCTTTGTTCCTATCTTTTGGAACAACATTGTCTTGTTTGGAGGCTTCTTCAGTCCTTCACTTGGCTTTAATTTGGTTTTGGAGTGGAGTTTTTCCCATGAAGTTTTCTCTATTTTTCCACATTATAGAGATATTTTGTTTGTACATGGGTGCCTTGCATGGCCTTGTTTTTTAGGACCCATCATGAATTCTATTTTTAGAGTTGTTTAGCTACTCCATAAGTTCATCTTAATGTGGGGTGTTAGAGTTATCATGTATTAGAGAATAATTAATCAATTTTTAATTAATTATTATTCTAATTCTCATGCACTTAAGCTAAACTTAGGTTTGCTTTATTAGTTAACTCAATGCTTTATTTATGTTAAATATAAAGCTAATATTAGATTTGTTAGTCTCATCACACAAGATGTTGAAACTTGTAATGATCTAATCCATTTATCACTAGGTTTTCTCTTATAAAGCATTCATTCTCTCTTGTAATTATTCAATCATATAAGTATTTCTTGTTGAGGAATATTGCATATATTGTTTACAAATCTCTTGTGTGAAAGGTGTCTTTGTTCATTGTTTGATCCCGTGGCTCATGGTTTTGTGCTTGTTTCACAATTCTAACAACCTATATAGTTATAAGCAATCATTTGAAGTAAATTAATATAATTCATTTTAGTCTCTCCATGTTCTTAATATTGAATTATATTTTTTTATTTATATTATGCATTGTTTATTTTTTACATCTAGCAATTGTAACTATCTTCATTCACTTAGATATATCATTTTGTTTAGATTCTTATTGAATTATATAGAACTAAATTATCCTATAGTCTACCATTTATTTTTTCTATTTTTATGGTGGATCATGTAGTGTGGTTTTTAATATTTATGTAAATAACTCAAATAGTTGCATCTACAATCATTATTCATTTATTTTGAAGTTATTTTTTTTCATAATCTAAATCTAAAAAATATAAAATTATTATGTATCTTGATATGTATAGTCATAAAATTTCTATGCTTGTTTCCCATTTAGTTTTATGCCCATTTTTAAAAAAATGGCTTAATAAATTCAAAAAAGGCACAATCTTGCCAAAATTTGAAATCATTCCCTTACACACTTTCTTAGTTATTTTCATGCATTTCTACAATTTGTGCCCCACCTCATCCATATAAACAAACATTCTACATAACTTTTTGTTTGCATCTAGATTTTTGTAACTTTCACTGTTCACCTACATCTAAACTTGTGTTTGGATTGTTGTCACTACTTAGGTCTCTAAATTTGTACAAAAATTGTCACATTTTACTATAGACCTAGTCTTACTTTATGATCTTTGTTCTTCATTAATACATCATGATTTTTGCATTTGGTTCTTATTTACATATCCTATCTTTGACACATTATACATACCATTTATTCACCATGGTATTTACATTTTACACTTATTTATAAATTTGGTATATCATGAAATTTTCTTTTGTTGTTAAGTCTAGAAACGATTTATATTATATCATAATTGAACTTATGCTAGTCAATTTTGAAAGATTCTAATTGTTAAATGTATATTATTTATATTTTAAAAAATGTGTATATAAATACTAGTTTATTATTGAAATAAAATAATCAAAATATATAAAGAAAATTAAATAATAATTACCCTAAAAAATGACAAACAAAATTGTTAATAATAATGGATACGTTAGTTAGGGAATAAATCCCTTTAGAATATTACAACATCAAATCTTATTTTTTAATAATCTTGAGACTCTAATTAAATTTGTAAAAGAACATATTTATTTTTAGTCAAAATATTTTAATAACCAAAATTTATTAATTAATAATTTAATAAATCTACAAATATATTTACGTATACCACTTTTGTTTCTAGATAATTTAAATATGGGGTAAGTTTCATCTCTCTTTTAATGATATTGAGAATATAAAAATACATTTATAGTCATGCCCTAACTATGGAGCAAAGGAATTTAATCGTATATATGATTTTTGTAAATAAAATGCTAACATATTCATGCCTTATACATTACTATTGAAACATACGTAGTGTGCAAATTGCTAATTCAAATATAATAGGGTTGAGTGTTTATGATATTTTCATCATTGAAAAAATAAGTTCCATTTGGATACTATTGAATAGGGTACATAATGCTTATGAAAGGTTTTCAACTTGATCACATTATATGGCAATTTTATAAAAAATATATTTCAAGGAAATGTGATAACATTAACCATCTTAACTAAAATACCATGAAGTGAACTAGTTTAAATAATCATATAACTCAAACCATTCTTGAAACTTATTCCTTCATTACAAGACCTACCCTTTTCTACAAAAAAAATTATAGCTTTGATTGTCTTTGCCAGGTTGGACCACTATTAGAGTGGGAATGACTTCTTTCATTGATGGAAGAACATTATGTCAAGAAATGGGTTGTAAAATCTAGTCATACCTTTGACATAACCTCGAATAATAACCACTTATTTGATTAATTCCACAAACCTTGGCATAATACCATATTGTTTACATATTTTTAATGTATTATGAATCAATTGGGATGGTTTAAAAACTTTAATGGATCTTGCAAATTTTAACCTAAACATGTGAAGGATGAAATAAAATTTATATATTTCAAATTTTTATTTTCTATAAACATAAAATCCTCATGCACCAAGATAAATTTAATTTAATTCTAGACAACCCTATGATACTTAAATTTAGGCACCCACTTTAGTTAAAATTATAACAATGTGATGGACATTAAAATCTCTTATTTCTATCTAACATACTATGTAATCTATGTATTATATCAAACTATTATCTATCTCATTTAAATTTTAAACTATTTAGTTTATATATTTATAATAATTCATGATACAAATAGTGATGGTAGAAAGGAATAGTCACTATAGAGTAAAATAGCACAACTTAAACACATAAATAAGAAATAAAAAACTTGTAAAAAAATTCATCTAAATATAAAATGAGACCTATGAACATCCAATTTTTTTAAAGAAAGTGATTAAATTGATTGGTTGTATAGATCCAATTGATTTTATTCACCTAGAAAACCATTTGAGAGTCTTTGAGAGGTTACTTAATGAACTTTATATAAACGAAAAAATTCTAGTACACATTATTTACATCAAATGGAAATGTAGTCTTATTTCCTATTATTACCTATGAAACTATTATTGAAACTTTATTTCAAACATTCAACTTGCCCAAAATACTGCTCTATGTTAATCTCATGGAGTAAACCCTTCCCTTTAAAATATTGAACTAAAATGCAAGAAGTTGATGGCATATTTAGAGCCATGTGCCCTATTTCGTCAAAAGGTTTTAAATTAGGTAATATGTAATCTGTTGACTCAATTACAATGATTCAAATGATAACATGAGAAATAAAATTATAGTGATTTCTAGAAGAATAGAATGTATTGAATTCGTAGATAGTGTTTCAATATAATTTAGCTTTTTCCAATTCTAGTGATTATACTAACAATATAAACTAGAAATCACACCTTGGTGCGTAATGGGTACGCTGAAGAGGTGTAAAAGGTCAATTAGGGAAAATTTGGTAGGTCATTTAGTAAATTATGTTTTTTATGTGACAATGGTCTCAATGGAGAAGTGATCACTTCAAATCAACTATGCGTCAATTTAAAGGGATCCAAAAATGATTGAAAAAAAACTTATGAATCAAGAAGATAATCAAGCACCATTACTAATTGACTCATGTTATTTTTTCAATAGGGAGAGTTGAAGAGATAAGGAGAGAAAGAGGGGTTAAGAGAGAGAGAAGGGTGATGAAGAGAAATAACTCTACTTAGATCAACTTGACGTTTTTGACCCATTTCATACAAAGACTCATTGCAAACCATGACTTGGTGTACCCTAATTCAACTTGGAAACATTGCTACAATGACCTAAAAGGAATTTAACAAGCAAAAAACATGAAATATGAGAGTATTGGATTGAATAGGCCTCCTACAACACATTTCAATGTTTCACCATCCATTCAAGAATAAGTAATGCATAGATCTTACTAAACCCTAAAGTAACTTAGGGTTTTATGTCTATTTTCTCACAATGTGAACACACAGACTTATATAACTCCTCCAAAAATGAAAACTATGAATTTTAATTTAATGGATTTTTAGAACATATTAAAATAGATGTCTTCACCAATTTTTAGCACTTTTAGACTATTAAAACAAAATATTTGAAGTTTCCAAGCTCACTGAAAACCCTAGTTGTTGAACAGGGATGTCAAGACTAAACTGGACATAAATTTTACAAAACTTAATGAAATAATATAAAAAATAATAATTTGTGTCTAAAAATATAGAAAAATCTGTTATAGTTGTTTTCAAGCCTATACTATACCATACCATTACATACCAAGCAAGTTTTTATTGTCTTTTCAGTAAAAATCTATAACTATTAATACTAAAATGGCCATAACTTCTACAAAACATAATGAAATTTCATCAAACCAAAATAATTTGAAATATTAAGACATTATTCAACTTCTAAAATCAGTTTTAGGTTCATACCAATTTGTACATGGCCATACAAATGTGATTTGCAGGTTGTTACACTAGAAAACTTGAGGAAAAAAGTGGGAAAATGAAGTTTTTTTCCATTCCCAAACTCTTCTAGTCTTTCTTGTCATGTGAAAATCTCTATTACATTGAGCTACAACCATCCATAACTTCCAAACTAACTTCTAACTCCCTCAAACCAAAAAATAAAAATTTCAAAAACTTTTCTTTGACAACATTGACAATATTTTATAACTTTTGAGGACGTTTATATATAATCATCAAAATGACCCCACATGACTTCAAATGGTCCAAAATGGTCCAAAATGACCTTATTAGCACAGAAAACCCTAAATCAACCCAAAACCATGCCTTTACCAAATGACAACAAACACACCCAAAATGGATGCCCCTGCATCATATTTTCGAGGAAAAAAAATTTGATCTCCATCTCAAATGATGATCAACTGCTTTTTTGGCTTCCTCCAATTGTGTTATAGTATTAGTTGTCCTCTAACCTCCTATTTTTCTTCTCCATTCTTAGCTTGATCTGCTCCCTATTTCTTGGTTTCCACTCATTTATTCCTCTTTCTTCATGTGTCTTCTCTTGCTTATCAGCCTCTCTACTTGAAGACTCCAAGATTCTATTGTAATGTCATAGACCTCATTGTTGTTGTCCATTTATTCCTCCTCTTCCTTTTATCCTTGATTTTCACCTTCAATTTTTCTTGTGTTCTCCTCAAGGTTCTTCCAAGCTTTTGTTGGACATCTTTCAATCTTCTTGGGCTCTTCTTCATAATTTTAAATTTGTTGTCTTGGACTATCATACTACAATATCACCTTTTCATCCTTTGATGGTTCAATCATGATCTCTTGGTAATTTTTATTTACCATTCCTTCATATCTTATCCTCTCTTGAAGTTTTTCCTCATCATTATGCCCTGCAACATCATTTTCCTCTACCTCTTTGATGTTCGTTACCAACCACTCTTTTCTCTTCTCCCTATGAACCTATATATCTACATTCTCCTTTTCATATACATGATAAAAACCAAGATTTTTACTTCCATTTACCTATTCAATATCCCTCTGCATGGATTTTATTTCTTCCCTAACTTCATTTCTTTTAAGATCCTCCTTTTTGTATACTTCATTTCCTTCTTTTGTAGCATTCACCAAGGCTTCATGAAACTATAGTTCATCTTCAATTTTCAAAACAACCATCCTTTTCCTTCTTATTTTTTGAATAATAATCTTTATGGGTCATTCCACCTTCTTTCTCATTGGCCAATGCCAAACATTTTCTTGATATTCTTCCTCAAGGCACTATTGCAATACGAGCTTAATATGTTTTTCAAACTCATTCATTCATCTATCAAACTCTACAACTTGGCTTATCTTGTTGTCTTTCATATTGTCCTTCTTTTGAGACTTTCTTTATTTATCTTTCTACTGCATCTTCTTGTCTTCATGATACCTCACCTAGGTTTTCTTTCTTTTTCCTTACTACCTAGTCTTTTGGCATCTAGGTTCTTCACTTCAACCTACCAAATGCAATACACAAAAATTCCAAAACTTACCTTTTCCAGATCTTTGGGCTCTAATACAAAAAATTATGTAGAGGGATAACTTCAGCTTAAATCAACTTGACTATTTTGACCCATTTCATACAAATACTCATTGCAAACCATGACTTGGTGTACCCTAATTGAACTTGGAAACATTGCTACAATGGCCTAATAGGAACTAGAAAAGGAAATATAATAAAATATGAGAGTCTTGGATTGTACAAGCCTCCTACAATACATTTCAATGTTTCACCATCCATTCAAGAACAAGTAATGCATATATCTTACTAAACCCTCAAGTATCTTAGGGTTTTATGACTGTTTTCTCACAATGTGAACACATAGACTTATATAACTCCTCCAAAAATGTGAACTATGAAATTTAATTTAAAGGGTTTTTAGAAAGTATTAAAATAGATATCTTCACCAATTTTTGGTACATTTGGATGGTTAAAACAAAATATATAAAGTTTCCAAGGTCATTGAAAACCTTAGTTTCTAAACAGGGCTGTCAAGACTAAACTGGATATAACTTTTACAAAAAATAATGAAATCGACCTAGAAAAAACCATTTGTATCTAAACACATAGCACAATATCTTTTAGTTTTTTTGAAGACTCTACTATATGATACTATTCCATACCAAGCAAGTTTTTATTATCTATTTAGTAAAAATATGCAACTATTAATACTAAAATGGCCATAACTTTTACAATTTAACATAATAAAATTTCATCAAACTAAAAGCAATTGAAAGAGTAAAAAATTCTTCAACTTCTCTAATCACTTGGAGGTCCATACCAATCTGTACAGGGCCATACAAATGTGATTTAGAGGCTATTACACCAAAAACCTCAAGGAAAAATATGGAAAAATGAATTTTTGTTCCATTCCCAAACTCTTCTAGCCTTTCTTGGCAGGTGAACATCTCTATTACATTGATTTAAAACCATACATAACTTCCAAACCAACTTCTAACTACCTCAAACAAAAAATGCAAAGTTTTAAGCACTTTTATTTGACAACATTGGCAACATTTTACAACTTTTGACAACTTTTACATTTAATCGTCAAAAGTTCCCCACATGAATTCAAATGGTCCAAAATGACCTTATTATCACAAAACAACCTATATCAACCCAAAAAAAGCCTTTACCAAATGAAAAAAAATGTACTAAAAATGGATGCCCCTGCATCAAGGGAGAGGGAGAGAGAGAGAGAGAGAGGAATACAAATATGAAGATGGATATGGGGATGGAGAGAGAGTGGTATTTGAAGAAAAGGAGAGGTAGAGATAAAGAGAGAGAGAGAGAGAGGGGGAGAGAGGGAGAGAGAAAGAGAGGGGGGATCTATGGAGAGGGGGAGAGAATGAGGGAGGAAGATATTGAAAGATAAAGATATAGATAGGAAGTGATATATAAAGAAAGATAGAGGTAGGAATATATAAGGGTAGAGAGAGATGGAGTGATACCAAGATAGAGATAAAGGGAGATATGGAAGAATAAATATGGAGAGATAAAGATAGAGAGGCAAAGTGATGAGGGCCACACTGTTTGAAACCCACACAAATCACAATGATAGATACCAACATAGAAGATGTGAGGCACAAAAATAACTCAGTTTTAATTATTTTCAGAAAATGAAAGTACAGATTCAAAAGTTAGATGCTACAACCTCATGGGCTTGATTGATTATAACAAAATCTTATTCAAAGCCATAATCTAAACTAATGGAGCCACGTCCTACAAACCTCACTTAAATATTTTTATTTTACCCCAATAACTTCCCTAGAATGTTCTAAAAAGTTCAACCTTCCCTTTTATTTTGGCGCCAAAAGTCTCGTTGATTGATTTCTTTCCTATGAAGAATTTTGTATGAAATTCACTTTTTAGTAGG
This sequence comes from Sequoiadendron giganteum, assembly GCA_007115665.2. Lineage (NCBI taxonomy): Eukaryota > Viridiplantae > Streptophyta > Pinopsida > Cupressales > Cupressaceae > Sequoiadendron > Sequoiadendron giganteum. The sequence continues at coordinate 139,582,092 of CM021106.1, forward strand.
CCAAATTCATGAGGCCATAAATTTTGATCTGGGTGTTGGACTTTCTATTATAACATATTGTTGGAAAGCTCTCAAAGAGATGCTACAACCTCATGGGCTTGATTCATTATAACAAAATCTTATTCAAAGCCATAATCTAAACTAATGGAGCCACGTCCTACAAACCTCACTTAAATATTTTTATTTTACCCCAATAACTTCCCTAGAATGTTCTAAAAAGTTCAACCTTCCCTTCTATTTTGGCACCAAAAGTCTTGTTGATTGATTTCTTTCCTATGAAGAATTTTGTATGAAATTCACTTTTTAGTAGGCCAAATTCACGAGGCCATAAATTTTGATCTCGGTGTTGGATTTTCTATTATAACATATTGTTGGAAAGCTCTCAAAGAGATCTACAACATTCAACCAACTGGGGGTCAGTTTGTCAACATTTTAGGCTTTTTTGAGGCCTCTAAGATTTTATTTTTGAATTTGAAGTTGCATTAGATAAATTTCCCAGGATGGAAACTTTAATATCTCCCAAGCCGTGTAGAATATTGAGATGATTCTTTTGCAATCAAAACTATTTTTTAGTTCTTCTCCTTGGGGTAAATTTTTAGGTCCATACAATCCCATTTAGATCGACTTACTAAAAATAGTAAGTGCTTGTTTTTCACCTTTTCTAACTCCTAACTATCGTACACCCCTTAAGTGCCATCATGGAACTCAAAAAAAATAATGAAATTAACAAATACAAATATTTTTTGGTGATGTAAGATTTCCCTACACCGTTGGATGCTCCTGCATCAAACACCCAAGGTAATTTAAAAAGTGACCCTGTCACTTCTTAGAAGTTAGAGGAAAACCAAGATGATTAACCTCAGCCTCAGACAACCATGATGAATCTTCTGTAGGCCTTCCTCTCCACTTCACCAAGTACTCTGCATATTGTTTGTTTCTTGTACTTCTACCTACATGACCATTTAAAATTTCTTCTATCTCCTCCTTCTTTTGAAGTAGGTGATGGGATATTCCATTGTGCTTATATTATTTCTTCCTCAATTCCCCTTTCATGATATTCTATTAAAAATGAAATGTCAAACACATGTGAAATATGAATTTCATCAGGAAACTCTACCTCATATGCATTTACTAAATCATGCTTCTTTAGGATATTGCATGGTCCAAACTTCTTCATCTTTAACTTGTTGTATGCACCAAACATAAACCTTTCCTTTCAAAAATGAACCATGACTTCATCTCCTACCTAGGACTGCTTATACCTCTTTTTCTAGTCTACCTTAGCCTTATATTGTGATTTCATCTTAAATTGACCTATTTCTTCACCTCTTCATGCAAATTCTTCAATTGCTCAGTAAAATCTTCAGTCTCAACGCTACTCTTCCCCCCCTTATCCATCTTTCTCAATTCAAAATTAGTTCTTGGACTACTCCCATACATAATCTAGAATGGTGATTTACGAGTGCTCCTATTGATAGAATTTTTGTATGAATTTTTTTCCTATGGTATAATCTGTAACATAGATTTTTTGGAGAATTGCTATAATAGATTTAAGATGATCAAATATAACAAATAATCTAAATAAAACAACAAAGAATGAGTAAATGAGCATAAAACAATAAAAATAGTTACTAAAAAGATCTCACCGAATATGCGTCCACTTCTTCGAATTATCTCGATTGTACTTCTCCATTTTGTTGTATCAATATTCTTGCCCTCATATTTTTAGTATTGATGCAAGCATAACCTTATTGAATGTCTAAGCAAAATATCGAAGATTAAGTTTCTTCTCAAAAGTATTGATTTCAGGAGAAGGAATAATGATAATGACAGGCCATTTTATAGATTTTGGGTTTTTGAACGATTGACTCAGATTCAAAAGAGAGATCGATAGATGAGATTGATGAATGTCATGCGATATGAGTTTTGTGTCAGTTGGAACGTGAGTTAGAAAATTTTGCAAGATAAAGATTAAATTAGAATAATAACTTAATCTTGTGTCAAGATAGTTCGAAAATAGAAAGAACAAGAGTTCTAGGTCTTAATCTTCAATTAAGAGTCTTCGAAAATAGAAGAAATAGACTTTGAATGATAAAGACAAAGTTAGAACTCGAAGAATAAAGAATTCGAATGCACACATGAATTAATTTTAAATAAATATATTTAATTAATAAACACATTCATGCACATGAGTTAGAACTAGTTAACTGACTATTGTGACAGAAAGTCCTCTCATAGAGATGATTAGATATTGAACCCGAAGATAACTAACAGATTTAAAATAGATTTGGTGTTAGAAGGTGAGTGAATGATTTAGATAACTAAATGATAGAAGAATGTGACATAAAGAATTAATAATGAATTAAATGTTAATTTAATTCAACATTCAAAAATGAAAGATTAAATTAAATAAATAATGATAATTTGTTTAATTTGACTATTGAAAAGGTGGAATTGAATAATTAAATAATAAATATTTAATTATAGATAAAGGGGATTTAATTAAATAATAAATAATTAATTTAGAAAGAAGAATTAATTAGTTAGCGAAATAATTAAATAAACATGACTTATTTAATTAATCAAAGTTGAATAAATGAATAAATGAATTAATAAATTAGTGAATTAATTAAAAATGGGTATTTAATTAATAGAGGAAAGATGTGTTAGAGAGGTAATTAAATAATAAACATTATTTAATCATAACCATGGATAATAGAAAATTATGTCAAAAGTGGTGGTCGCAGGCCTAGACTAATTTTTGGCGTCTATAGTTTGCCCCTCTTTGATACAATGTCATTTTAGCGTTGTGTCAAAGAAAATTAATCAAAAGTATGCCCTAGTGAAAGAGAGAATAATGAGGAGATAATGGTATGCCCCTTCGAGAGGATAGGCGGGTTTGAAGAACATGAGTGTGCTCTCAAAATGGATAAATAATGGTAATGAAGATGTAGAAAAGAAGAAATGTTAGCACGGATAATTCAAAATGTTAGTAAGAAACAAGAAAGGTTGTTTGAAAAATATATGATCCTCGATATTTTTCCATATATGCTAAGCTTGCAATTTTATCATCATTGGGTGGGACATGACACAAATGGATAGTACACACCATGATATGAGATAGACCATAGTGTACAAAGTCATCCATATGCAAAAAAGAGACAGTCATAGACAAGGAGTGTATTAACTCATACTAAGGACAAGATTGCCTTAGTCGTTTTGTCGAGACAAACCACAAACAAAAATCAAAGAAAAGACAGGTCATGAGACATCATTGCTCCTCTAAATCCTTGATAGGACATCCTTGAGAAAACTAGTAACATGAATCAAAAACCAAAATTAAAAGGAAAATTGACAGACAACAGCTAAAGAAAAAGAGTCTTAAGACATCCTTGAGAAAGCTATACTTAATCGAACTTATGCACAAATCAATAGAAAGATAAAACAAAATAAGATATAAAGTCATAAAGCCAAATAAAAGTATTCACCAAGACTTGATCTTGTGGGATTGTTTGATTGTTTGATGTTTGACATAGCATAATGTGAGGGATGACACATACCACAATAAGAGGTTGAGTCTAATTTCAACCTGGTAACCATCTATATAAGGCATGACAAAGCCTGGTTTTACAAAGACACGTGATTTATAAGATGTTGGAGCCTAATGACGTTGATGTAACAAGCTACATGAGGGTATGACAATTTGACAATGTCCATTGACAAGAAATACATATCTTGCTAAGACATAGGTTGATCACTTTGACAATGTGTTTGATTTTGACTTGATGACTATTTTGAGATTTTCGCCTTGTTGGTGCATGACTTGTTGTGGTTCCTTGACTGATTTGATTGTGTGTGTGTGTATTGATAGTGTATGACTTGAGATGATATACCCTAAAGAACTGACCTAATGTGGCCTCGGGAGCTCATCGATTGATTAGCCTTGCCTACGTTGTACACGTAGAGACCTCATAGTTCGATCAAACTTTAACTGACATAACTGACTGAAGATATGCACATAAGCGTAATGATATGCAACGTATGTGATATCTAATGTAATAAAACCTATTGGACTGAACTAGTGCAGTCTCAGGAGCTCATCAATTGATTAACCTTGCCTATGTTGTACACGCAGAGACCTCATAGTTTGACACGACCAATGAATTTGAATGTACAAAGAGTCATGATTTTTAATGTGTGTGATACATGACAAACCTAGATAGACAAACCTAATGCCTCAGGGGCACATCGACTGATGGCCTTGCCTACGTCCAGTCACAAAGGCAACATAGTTTGACTATGTCTATGACTGAGTGACTCAGTTTTTGGGATTTTCTGACATGTTTTGATTTTTTTGTCTTTTTGAAGTTTTCTATTGTTTTTGGATTTTTTCAGGACATTTTCTAATGGAGTAATGCTATGTACAAGGTCCTCATGGCACAAAACAAGGATTTTCCCCCAGTTAGGAATAAGACATGTGAGATGGATTTGAGAATGTGATAGAATGGACTTGATGTCAATCGTTCCAAGTAATGGATAGAACAACCATTTATTATGAGGGATGTTGAAAAAGTCTAATGATGGTAGACAAAAGAGCGAGTTTGACTACACATTGCACCTGTTTTCCAGGTTTTCACCATGGTACTTATCCATAGTGCCACCGAAGTGGTTTTCACTATTGGATGGATTATTTCTCTTTACTATTTTGTTTATTTTCAAAAAAAAATTTGGTGTTACAAAGATGCTTGTTTGGTAGGTTTTCATCAAGGTAACCATTTTTTTGTTTTTTCATTTTTTTGTATTTTTCCGATTAAGACAAAGACTCTCAGAAACTACGCATAAAACCTCTTCAGATGCAGGCTGTTGATTGGTGACAAAAGTGGCTCTCCTTCAAGGGTAGAGAGTTGGTATGCTCCTGATCCAAAAGCTTCTATGACAATATAAGGCCCTAACTAGTTAGGTTCAAACTTATCTAGCTTTTCTTGATCAGCTTGATTCTTGGGATTCTCCATTAAAACCAGGTCACCAATGTCAAAGTGTCTATTTAGAGCTTTCCTATTATAGCTATGATGAAGATGTTTGATATGCTTGCAAATAATCTAGTGCTTTATTTCTTTGTTCATCCAGTAATTCTAACTCTTGTAATTTGGATACACGGTATTCTTCATCGTCAATGTGACCTTTCAAGGATACCCTAAGGGAAGGAATTTCAACCTCAATAGGTAAGATAGCTTTAGATCTGAATACTAAGGAGTATGGAGTGGTGCCTATAATGATCTAAAATGATATCAAATCATAGTCAATAAAATGCAAAGGAGGAATGAAGAGAAAAGGAATGAGACTAGAACAGTCTCACCCATTTCTCTCCTCCATGGCTCACTTCTATTGAACCTCCTCTACTTGCTGCAATATGATGGATTCCCTCAGCCTTTGTGTGAGCAAAATAAGTTTATGACATGACCTAGCAAGTGTTGAAGGATTTAATCTAAAATGCAAGAGAATAAATCTACATGCAAAGTAAATAAGTCTGCAAAAGACAATGTTAGATGATAAAATATGAAAATGCAAGATTATCTAAAACTGCAAGAGATGAAATATGTGAAAATGACAAGAGATAATAATGGATAGCCAGTCATAGATATGAGACAAAATTGACATTTTATAGAAAATGAAATTTTGTATGGACGGGTGAGATTAAAGATTGATAAATGACCTAGAATCTATGGACAAGATTCAATATGACAACCCACAATTAGGGTTAGGGCAACATTAGGTCAAATTCGAAATGAATGGACAAGATTGATTTTAAGAAAAATCAAATCAAGGGTTGACAATGCATGTGACAAGACACACAAACCAAAATTGTTGGGGAATCAAATAATAATTTAAAATTATTTAATTCAAGAGGGGTTGTTGACTTTTTAAATTAAAAACTATTTTAATTCAAAAAGGGTGGGGTCATGTGACAATAAATAATTTAAATTAAATTATTTACAAAAGAAGGGATTTTTAAAGAGGGACTTATTTTAAATAAATAAGATTTATTTAAAATGAGCACAATAAAAGAGGAGAAATTAAATAATAAAATTATTTAATTTAGGTGGTGGGACTTATTTTAAATAAATAAGATTTTATTTAAAATGAGGAGAATGTGAAGATGGCCATAATTAAATAAATAAAAGAATTTATTTAATTACAAGAGGACTTTAAATTAGAGACATATTAAATAAATAAAGTTATTTATTTAATAATCAAGAAGACATAATGGACAAGGATAATTAAATAAATTAGGAAATTTATTTAATTATAGAAAGACATTAGACAATTAGTGACGTAATTAAATAAATAAATAAAATTTATTTATTTAATAATCATGAACAATAAAAAAGATATGAATTAATTAAATAATCATGAATTATTTAATTAATAGTCGAATGTGGACCAAGGACATAATAAAAATGTCTTAATTATGCTAGGAAGAAAGAGATTAGAAATAGAGCTTGCAAGCCTAGCTCATTTTTATGTGTCTACAGTGCCAATGGGAGTACGGATGCTTGTGCAGTAAGCCCATAAGGTAGGATTTAGCTGTAGGTTCCAGTCATGACCAACATCATTGACAGTCTTCTTTAGGATTTTGATAATGGTTTTATTAGATGCCTCGACTTGGCCATTACCTTGTGGGTAATATGGGGTGGAAAAATGATGTTTGATATGGAAATCTTCACATAAATGGCATACTTCTTGGTTTTTGAATGGGAAGCCATTGTCCGTGATAATGGATTGGGGTACACCATACCAACAAATGATATAGTTTAGGAAAAACTTGGATATTTGTGTGCTGGTGATGTAGGTCATGGGAATAGCTTCGATCCATTTGGTGAAGTATTCAATGGTCGCTATGATGAATTTATGACCGTTGGATGATGGAGGGTGTATCTTACCTATGAGGCCAAGTCCCCATTGGGCAAAGGGCCATGGTGATGTAATCAGATGAAGCTCCTGTGTTGATGCTCTTATCAAATCTCTGTGTATTTGACACTGTCTACATTTCTTTACAAAGATATATGAGTCTTTTTCCATTGTAGGCCAATAATAACCTAATCTCATAATCTTATGGGCTAAAGTAGGACCACTCAAATGGGATCTACATATACCCTCGTGTACTACTCACAAGGTTGTTTGTGCTTCTTCAGCATTGAGACATCTCATTAGGGCATTATCTAAAGTACGTCTATACATGGTATCTCTGATGATGGTGTACTTAGCTGACTTATGGATAAGGTTTTGCGCTGGTTATTTGACAAGTCTAATGGTAAAGTTTGGTCATTTAGATAGTCATATACGTATTTGTACCAAGGGGAAGTAGGACCAACAATCATACACACCATCGCAGAATCAGGGACATCATAGGCAGGGACCAACAACTATTGAACCAAAAACTCAAACTTAGGCACGTTGCTTGGAATATCCAATAAGGAAACCACGGTTTCCATAACATCTACAGCCCTATTATGAATATGTGGTATTTTTTGAAAGGTAATGTCATCAAAGTACTACTTGAAACTATCAGCCATACGCTTGTAGGGGGCAATTTTTTCATCCTTAGTCTCATAATCATCATTTACCTGGTAGACTACTAGCCGAGAATGGCCAAAAACATGTACTCTTAATCTTCCACTGGGTTGCCATTCTTAATCATGTCAATAAGGCTTCATACTTTGCTATGTTTTTGGTGCAAGGGAAAGTAATCCTGAATGATTTTGGAATAATATCACCTTGAGGTGTAACAAATAGGATACCTGCTCTTGAACCATGATTTGTATGTGACCCGTCAAAGTATAATTTCCATTTGATTCTAGTGTCAACTATGAAGATAAATTCGTCAGGAAAATCCACCACTAAAGGATGGTCTGCCTTCATGGGTGCATCTGCTAACTGATCTACAATCACCTATCCTTTTATAGCCTTCCTTTCTACATATTGGATGTCATACTCGCTAAGTATCATAACCCATTTAGCCAATCGGCCTATTAATGCTACCTTACTTAGGAGATATTTGAGGGGATCAATCTTTGAGACCAACATTGTTTGGCGATTTAGCATATAGTGCTGAAGTTTTTGAGTAGTAAAGACTATTGCAAGACAAACATGTTCTATGTTGTTGTAATTTAATTGATATCCCACCAAGGTACAACTGATGTAGTACACTGCTCTCTCATGACCTTGATCATTGTTTTGTGCGAGAAGAGCTCCTAATGCTGACTAAGTTGCTGAAATGTATAGTATCAATGATTTTCCATCTGTAGGTGGCATTAAGACAGGTGGAGTGAGAAAATAATCCTTGATTTTTTGGAAAGCTTCCTGAAATTTAGGTGTCCACACAAATGGTACTCCCTTCTTGAGTAAATGTTAAAATGGGTGTATTTTGTCTACCAGTTGTACAATGAAATGCCTGATAGACTATAATCTTCCCTGTAGTGTTCTTAGTTGACCAATGTTGACTGGAGGAGGCATTTCTATGATAGTTTTTACCTTCTCTGGATCTAGTTCAATGCCTCTTCTGGAAATGATATACCCTAGAAGTTTCGCTGATTTTACTCCAAAGACACACTTCTTTGGATTTAGCTTGATGTTGTAATTCTCTAGCCTCTGGAATATCTTGTCTAGAACCTTCAAATGATTTGCCCTTGTTTCTAATTTAGCTATAATGTCATCTACATAATCTTCCATGAGAGTATGTACAAAGTCATCAAAAATAGTAGTTGTTGCTCATTGATAGGTAGCTTTTGCATTCTTAAGCCCAAAAGGAATGACATTCCAACAGTATGTGCCCCATGGACATGTGAAAGCAGTCTTGTGTTGGTCTTCAGCTATGATTCTGATTTGGTTATATCTAGAGAAACCATCCATGAGGGATAGCATCTCGTATCCTGTTGTAAGATATACTATCATGTCTATGTTCGACAAAGGAAATTCATCCTTAACACATGCCTTGTTGATGTCTCTAAAGTCTATACAAATGCGGATTCCCCCAGTTGGTTTACTCACTGGTACAAGATTTGAAATCCAGTCTGCATAGTCTATGGTTCTTATAAATCCGACATTCAAGAGTTTCTTAAGTTCTACTTTAACCAATAGAGCAATCTGTGCATGCATTTTCCTTAACTTCTGTTTGACTGGCTTAATACCTGGCTGTAATGGTAGATGGTGCAATATTAGGTCTAGATCTATCCCAGGCATATCAGCGTATGACCATGCAAAGTTTATCTGTCTCTTTGTGAAGAAGTCCTGAAACTCTTGTTTTTCTGTCCCTATCAATGATGCTGCAAAGTAGATGTTCTGAGGGTGTTCTTCTATTTTTATGTTGACTTTAATAGACTCTTCTACTAGCATTGGTGAATTTTCCTATTCAATGAGGAGAATATTTAAACCTCTATCCTTGGGTTCCTTAGAGAGGTTTTCATTCTCAAATATGTCCTTTATTTTTACCGTTTCTTCATCCAAAGGTCCCTTTCGGTTTTCACCTAAGGACTCATCATTTTTCTCATTTTCATCATTTTTCTATTTATTTTCATTTTTACAACTAGAGGTGTAAATAGACTCCCCAAAATATTCTTTGTCATCCAAGTCTATGGTAAAACCAACTTTATGATCCCCTCTTGGTATGCCTTCTTGAAGTCCCATGAACTCATCTATTGCTTTGTCATTCTCAAATGTGTCTATGATGGGTGTACCTTGTTGATCCCAGTCGATAAGTTTGGGATATATGAGATGCATGTGATCATCAGAGTTTTCAAAGGCGGAAGTTGAAAAGGTGAGTATAGAATGGTTGACATGGTCACATAAGTTTTGGACCAACTCCTTCTAGTTATTTTTCCTATGGGTAGGTAAACTCTGATGTGGGACTATTGTAAGGGCTAAGTCATCCGAAGATGGTTTGTCAAGTGCCCAAGATGCATGGTCAAGGGTTTCCCAATAAAATTTCTTATGCTATTCTTCTTTGGACAAGTTCTTCCTATGATGGGGACTAGATGGCTTTGGTAAGGGTTTTATCATTAGGTCCAATTCTCCAAATAGATTATCTATGTTCATGGTACTAGTAGAGGAAAGGGAATCCTATTCACAATCGCTTGAGTAGGGAGATTCATCATAATTTGGGGGAAGTGGTTCGTGAGATATCCCGATGTCTACATAAGCACTCACTTCCTCTTGAAATGGTGACGAAGTACTAGGAAAACCAATTCTAAGTGGTTGAAACCCTAGCCCTCGGTATTTCGGTCATGGTGAGATAGTGATCGGTTTCGTCCTTCCATTTTGATGTAGTCCTAACCCACTATGCCCATCATAGCCTTTGCTTTGCATGATCTTAAAGCCTTTTCCATATTGATTCTTAGCTATTTGAATAGACGGTGATGGGTATTCATTTTCTTCCTGGTACAACCAGGAGGTAATATCACATTGATCCACAAATTCATCACTTAACTCTCCCCATTTGGTCAATGTAATTGTAGGGGAAACATGAAATGTGACTACATATTGCCTTCTATCCGACATGGGTAGACCATATGCATTAGGTGGAATCAGTTGACTGACACAATATGATGCCTTCATGTAATATTCTCCACAACCCTTTTCTTGGATCTTGACCTTAGGAGTGCATGATGGCGGTTTGAATGAAATGGACTTGGTAATATGTGATGGATCAACATATAGGGATAAAATGGATGATGAAGCTTCTTCGTTAATCGGTACTTTTCATTGTGGAATTTTGCTTAGGCTTGCACAATATTGGAAAGGATCTAGATCACCATCAATCGTGATCTCGGTGCCATTCTATGGGAATTTAAGACATTGGTGATATACATGGAAGGTATGACTTTCATTGCGTGTATCCAAGGTCTACCTAACAATAGGTTATACGGAAGAGTGAGATCCAAGACTTGGAAGCTGGTGTTCATAATTATTGGGCCAATTCTGATAGGGAGTGTGACAACTCCTTTGGATGATCTTTCCTCATCATCGTAAGCCTTGATGACTATACTCTTAGAGGTTTCTATGCATTCTTCTGAGAATCCTAATGCCTTAAAAAAATTTAGGGTACATAGGTTCAAACCTACTCCTCCATCTACCAAGACTCATCTAACTTTGGTTTGATGGACTAGGACTTCAAGATGTAACGGGTCATTATGATCAATCTTTTTTAGTTGAGTAATCTTGCTGGGAAAATGTGACATGATGTGAGTTGGTTAAATATCTCACCATTTCTTTGAAAAAATGGACATGTAAGTCTATAGGAACAATCGTGTTCTATAAAGCTTTGTCGAGAATGGCTCGATGCTCAGGTGATAAAGTCAACAGTTCCAAAATGGATATCTGTGTGGGGGTTTTGCTTAGTTGATCAAGAAGATTGTACTTAGACTTGGAAGATTGTGTAGGTGGCTCAGAAGAAGGACCTGAAAGAATTATCTTAGTTTTTCGTGTGTTTACAACACATTTTGGATGCTTCTTAATGATGATGGTATGGACGTTTTTATTTGCAGCTCAGAGGTGATTTATTATCTTTCCTTTTCCATAGTCATAGTTGGTATTTGCATAATTGGCTGATGGAGTATTCTTGGTTCCTGAATTGGAGGCTTTTCCTTTTGTGTGGTCATGTAATGGGTCTGTGAAGACCTTATGATCACTATTCTTGGTATTTTTTTGCCCATTGACCTCTATGGTTCCGTTTTCAACAAAGTCTTGTATAATATTCTTCAGTTGTCGACATTGTTGTAGGTTGTGTCCTTTTTTTTGATGATAGTCACAATAGGCATTATCATCCCACCATGAAGGTTTAAATTGTCTAGGATCATACTCTCTTAGAACCAAAGGTTTAATGAGATCATGTTTAATCAACTCTTTGAAAATTGTCTCAATTGGTTTCCCCAAAGGGGTAACTTCACGTGTAGGAAATCTCCTTTGTGGTCGTTGTTTTTGTGAATTTTGGACAAAATTTTCTGTTTGATATGGACTATTCGTCATGTCTTGATTGGGGTTGTAACCTCTAAGTGTGATAACCAGTCTCGTATGTATGGTTTTAGCATCAACAATGTCATCATTTGTAACATTTTTGTTTCTACACTAGAATTTGTTTCTATCATTGGGAAGGTTTTGATGTTGAACAACCGAGTTTCTGCCTGGTACTTTTATTTCTCCTTTGTCAATAAGGCCTTTTTCAAGGATGATTCCCTTTTGTACCAAGTCTAGGAATGAAGTACAAAAATGTACCCTTAAGTCACCTCTTATTTTTGGATTTATCTTTTCAAGGAATATTGTGACCTTCTATTTTTCTAGTATTTCAACTGGACATCTGCTAGCTAGACTTCTCCATCTCTGGAAGAAAGTGGTGAAAGTTTTGCCATCTTCTTGTGTTGTGTGGCACAAGGTAGCTATTGTTACTATAGGACATCAAAATCTACAAATGAGACTTAAACAATTTCATGTTGTTAGCACAAAAGTTAGTTTAAATCAGCAAACTTAAATATCCCTATGAAATATTTAACCATGTTAAACAATGCAAGCTAAACAAAAGCATAAGCAAACATGATTAACCCCTATCTCATAGTGGATTGGTGCCACTTTGTCATGTAAGATGCAGCCCTTTCCCAATCCTTGATAAGCAAGATGATGCCAAGATGATAGAGCAAGATTAGTTCTCTTATGTGGAGAGTAACCTTGCATGAAAAAGTGTTCTAAAATTGTGTTGTTGTGATGAGCAAGATTGATTCTCCAATGAAGAGAGTAACCTTGCATAAAGATGTATTGTTGTTTGAAGGAGAGAAGCCTTCAACTTATAGTTGAACTTGAAGAGAGGAGAGGCCAAATTGATGAATGTGGGATCATTCATGGGCCAATGACAAGATGCCACTTGTCAAGGTGTGAGAGGGTGAGGAATGTGAAAGTCTTGGCCAATGTGCCAATTTCAAATTTGAATTTGCATGAAAAGACATGTTTAGGGAGGATGAAAGGTGCAATAAATGCCAAGTTTGACTTGTGCAAGAGATGTGTAAGAGAATTTAATGCTTTGTTGGAAGGGACAAGTCATGTGGAGGGAAGATTAAAATTGGAAGAATATTCCATCTTGATGCCCTTTTGAAAGTAATTAGAAGAATTGATAAATCAAATAATTGATTTATTAGTGCAAGTGGGTGGGTTAGTTGAGAGTTTAGATTTGACTCTAGTTGAGTCAAAAGCTAGAGAATGGTAATTATGATTAGAAGTTAATTAATTTAGATTAATTAACTTAGGGGATTTTAGGGATTTGATATTTGATTTAAATAAGTTTGATTTATTAAATCAAATAAGAAGAACTTTAGGAACTTGATTAAATAATTTTAATTAGCCTAATGAACCTTAGGATTTAATCAATAAATTGCTTTAATTGATTAATAGCAGAATTGGATGCATGATGTTAGTTTTGCATGTCTATAGTTACTTCATTGTCTATGTTAAAGGCAAAGTGTTCAACAAACTTCTCAGCTAATTCACCCCAAGATCATATATCGTATGGTAATTTAGAGAACCATTCGAGTGCTATCCCGATAAGGGTTCACAGAAATAGTCTCATCAAGTATGTGGGGTCATATGATATGTCCATGCATGTCGTTGAAAATTCTCTAATGTGTTCCAAAGGATTCTTCCTCCCATTATACTTAGGAAAATTTTCTATAATGTATCCATGGGGGAATTGTGTCATGTAAAGCACTTTGTCAAATGGACATGGACATAGATCTTGCACTGAGATAGTACATTTGCTTGACATAGACATGTTGTCCATCTGTTGTTGAAGCATTTGCATTTGGTTTTGAAGAACATCTACTTGCGTCAAGGACATGTTTTTTGCATTGTTTGGATCAATATAGGTGTTCTAAAATGTTGTGTTCTGTGATGGGTTATGATTTGGTGAGGGAATGTATCCCATCTGAATGTTCTAATTTGGTATAGGAATTTTCCTTGTTTGAATGTTCTGATTTGATATAGGAATATTTCCTGTCTGAATGTTCTGATTTGATATAGGAATATTCATGCCAACTTTGGATCTCTTACCAATTGTGTTGGTGCCAAAGGGGTTTGATGAAGTTGCTCCTGCAACAAATTGTAAACCTTGTGTTCTATTGAAAGGGATTGTGCTTACAATTGACTATGTTTGAGCTGATATGCTAGTTTGTATTGCTGCGATGATTTGGGGAATAGAAACACTTGACGTCACAGTTTGTGTTGGTTGAATAGATGATGTTTTCAAAGTATGAATATCAAATCCTGGTGGTAGTGTGGCACCTTCTATTACCAACCTTGCTAGATATCGTTGGGGATCATTTGCCAAACACTCATCCATAAAGGATGCAAATTTAGGATCTTGTATGGCAGCGTTTATGTCTTCAATTTAAATTTGTGCATGTGTGTCTCTAGTGACATTTTTTTTCAAGCAAAGGTTTGTGTGGTCTTTCTTTCCCTGATGGTTGATTTGTGAAAGGATTGAAAAATTCGTTACGGTCCGAAATTTCATTATTTTTCTTTTTAGACCTTGTTTCGACCATGAAAAGTTGCTCAAAATGGGGTAATGTAAATTATGTCTAAAAACCAATATGTCCTATTTCTATATTTTTTGGATTTTTTGACAATAAAGGATGTTGCTAAAGATTTCTAAAATGATATATACTAAGATGACGTATAGTAGGATGAAAAATATGCAAAATCTTGAGTAGACTATGATAGTAAATGATTCTAAAATGGGTATAACCTACCACCTATGGAATAAATGCATGCAATGATATGAGTTGACCAAGGAACCTGGTTGTAGGACAAAGACAGTTGACAAGCTGAATTTCCCAAACTAGACTGTTGAGCTGGAAAGATTCACAAATAGGACCAAAGTGACTAGGTTCAATGATTGTGACAAATTGGAACATGAACGTATCCAATGACGAGGAAAGTTATCTATTCTATGATATGCAATTTTCTAGGAAGTATCTAAATGCATGCAACTTAGGATGACTATGACTAGGATGTATATGACACCTAATGATGCAAGGTTTTTGAGAAATTTTTTTCCAGTTTTTGTCCAAGGTTGATCTTAAGAAACAAAATAAAAAATGATAGTATGCTTTTTGACTTGGTTTTTAGTTTTCTCATATTTTTGTTGATAGTCAAATGTGGTTCACCGATTAGATGCGATTCTAAGTTTGATAGATGTGTTTCAATTTTCTGATGAGGTGATTTGACTAAAAATAGGTTTTGAATGTCGATTGGAAATTTTGACTTGTGACAAATGTGGTTTAGTTTTCCACAGATGCGACTCACAGTAATAGTTGCGACTCAGAATATGAATTTTGTGAACCTAAACTTGTTGACAAATAGTTGCAGTTTTCCATTTGACAAATGTGGCTTGCAAATACACATGCGACTCAGGAATTGACAGTTGTGTTGCAATATCTAAACTCTGTAAAACTAGACTTTGTTGACAGACACATGCGGTGATTACAATGATAGTTGCGACTCTTTAAGACAGATGCAGTTCTAAAAATGAAAGTTGCGACTTTTTTTTGACAGATGCGGTTTTTTGAAGATGATTTTTCGACTGACTTCATTTGATGATCAAGTTTTTTTTTATGAATACAATAAAAAAATCACATAATACAATGTGTTTTCAGTTTGTAGTGATAGATCTGTTAAAACCAAAAAAACTTACAACCTAGGCTTTGTTGGAAAATACTTACTGAGTTCTTACTTGGATAAATCCAACTACGCATATTCAAGGCAAATGACTAGTAGCTTGACCCCAATGGCTCCCCTCCATGAAACTCACTTATATGGGGCAGCCAAGCTAGTGTGCCCATGAAACTCTCATGGCATACATCTCATCTCCACACATGAACTGTAAGAATGTAAGATGGCTTCACAGGTCTGAACCTGCTGCACCAGCAAATAGATAGGATTTTGGAAAAACTACAACATGGTTTTTAGTAAGGGCATTCCGTTCATGGGGTACCATCTAGTACAGTGAGAGACCATTTTTTCCCTTCTCATCGGAATGGTGAGCGTGATTTCTGGGGTTTCTCCCAAAAAGTTATTTTTATATATTGGGTGGAAGTCGTTGGCTAAAGTGTGTTACCAGTCCAAGTCGTCTTGGGGTGAGTTTTTTCCCACCAAGACAGGCCCAAGTTCTAAAGTCAGTAACTATTTCTGTTACACCTAGGATCGCATGACTGCACAAGGGGAGAGAATACTTCAATATACCGAATTGTAAAGGGTTACAAAATGTGCTTTTGCACTAGACAAAGCAAACACTGATTCTTTTAATATAAATAAAAATTATTTATCTACCAAACAAAAATATTTACAAATAAAATTAATAAAGTCATTAGGTCCTACATGCAAACTGATTAGTAGTTTGTTTTGTGTCTTCGACTTTCATCCTGTAGAAAATAAGTTTGTTTTTGGTTTTATTTGGTCTTCTATGCTTCGTCCTGCAAAAACTTGTTAATCCTCTAAACACAGATGCAAACAAATATTAGCGAAAAAAAATGAAATAACTCAAAAAACAAAGATGAAAACGTGAATGTACGAAAGTGAATAAAAAATGAAAAAAAATATTACCAAGCGATGCAGCATGATGTTGACAAGTGGATACGGTTCATCTTGATAGTTGGATGCGGCGTGAAATGTTGATAGTCAGATGCGGTGCAAAGTGTAATGGATGCGGTATAGAATAGCAGATGTGTCGCATGATGTATCAGATGTAGCTCGCGAATATGGATGTGTCATTTATTTGAGCAGATGTGGTGTTCCGTATGATAACCTACAAAATAAAAGATGGAAAAATGAAAAGTATTGCTTGAATTTGAAGCGTGATTCACGTTGGGTTCACCAAATGTAACATAGATTTTTTGGAGAATTGCTGCAATAGATTTAAGATGATCAAATCTAACAAATAATCTAAATAAAAACAACAAAGGACAAGTAAATGAACATAAAACAATAAAAATAGTAAACTGAAAAGATCTCACCGAATATGCATCCACTTCTTCAAATTATCTCGATTGTCCTTCTCCATTTTGTTGCATCAGTATTCTTGCCCTCAGATTTTTAGTATTGATGCAATCATAACCTTGTTGAATGTCTAAGAAAAATATCGAAGATTAAGTTACCTCTCAAAAGTATTGATTTCAGGAGGTGGAATAATGATAATGACAGGCCAATTTATAGATTTTGGGTTTTCGAATGATTGACTCAGATTCAAAAGAGAGATCGATGAACGAGATTAATGAATGTCATGCGATGTGAGTTCTGTGTCAGTCATTCGTGACTTACAAAATTTTGCAAGATAAAGCTTAAATTAGAATGATAACTTAATCTTGTGTCAAGACTATTCGAAAATACAAAGAATAAGAGTTCCAGATCTCAATCTTTAGTTAAGAGTCTTCGAAAATAGAAGAAATAGACTTTGAATGATAAAGACAAAGTTAGAACTCAAAGAATAAAGAATTTGAATGCAGACATGAATTAATTAATTAAATAAAGATATTTAATTAATAAACACATTCATGCACATGAGTTAGAACTAGTTAACTGACTAGTTGTGACAGAGAGTCCTCTCGCAGAGACGATCAAATATCGAACCTAGAGATAACTGACAGATTTAAAATAGATCTGGAGTCAGAAGGTGAGTGAATGATTTAGATAAGTAAATGATAGAAGAATGTGACATAAAGAATTAATAATGAATTAAATGAATAATTTTATTCAACATTCAAAAGTGAAAGATTAAATAAAATAAATAAAGATAATTTATTTAATTTGACTGTTGAAAAGGTGGAATTGAAAAATTAAATAATAAATATTTAATTATAGTTGAAAAGGTTAAATTGAGTAATTAAATAATAAATATTTAATTATAGGTAAAGGGGGTTTAATTAAATAATAAATATTTAATTTAGAAAGAAGAATTAATTAGTTAGTGAAATAATTAAATAAACATGACTTATTTAATTAATCAAAGTTGAATAAATGAATTAATGAATTAATTAAAAAGGGGTATTTAATTAATAGAGGAAAGATGTGTTAGAAAGGTAATTAAATAATAAACACTATTTAATCATGACCATGGATAGTATAAAATTATGTCGAAAGTGGTGCTCGCAAGCCTAGACCAATTTTTGATGTCTACATAATCAAATCCTATCCCTTAGGCTTATCTCCTACTAAGAATCTTAGCGGGTTACCCAAACTCATGTTCACCACCTCTATTTCTCCATCAGTCTATGGATGGTGTACAAAATTAAACTTCAAATTTCTATCTTCAACTTCTTCCATAATGTCTTCTAGAAATAACCAACAAATTTGAAGTCTCTATCTGAAACTATACTCTTTGGTAAACCATGTAGTCTCACCACCTCTTTGAAAAACAACTTTGCAACATGAACAAAATCACTAGTCTTATGACATAGACTAAAATGTGCCATCTTTGAAAATCTATCCACCACCATAAATATGGAATCATGCCCTCTATGTTTCCTTGGCAAGCCAAGAACAAAATCCATGCTAATGTCCTCTCATGGCCTCTTAGGTATAGGTAATGGTTGATACAATCTAGTATTTTGACTTGGTCCTTTCACCATCTGACTTACTCTGCAACTTTGTACAAACTTTTTCACATATTTTTGTAACTATGGCAAATAATAATTCTCATTAACAAGAGAAATGGTCTTATCTTGACTGAAATGTCTAGCCAATCCTCCACTATGCTTCTCCTTGATTAGATTCTTTCTCATAGAACTCCTTGGAATGCACAATTTTCTTCCTCTAAACAACATCCCATCTTGGATTAGGTAATCTAGCCATCTTGTCCTATCCAATGTAATAGGTTCCAAACAAGCCTTCCAAGCTTCTAAAAAGTCTGGATCTTCAGGATACAAAATCTTGAGTTCATTGAACCCAACAACCTCTATATTCATCTCTATCAAAAAAAAATTCCTTCTACTCAAGGCATCTACAACTCTATTTGACCTTCCACTCTTATGCTTAAAAAAAAAGTAACTTTGCAAAAACTCAATCCATTTTAAGTGCCTTTGATTTAACTTTCCTTGAATATGGATATACTGCAAAGCCTAGTGATTAGTATATAAAAAAAATTATTTTGGCAAAAAATAGTGTCTCCATTTCTTCAAACCCTGAACTATAGCATAAAACTCTTGATCATAGACAAAATATTTCTTCTTAGCATCATTAATCTTCTCATGAAAATAGGAAATAGGCTTACCTTCTTGACTCAAAACAACTCCTATGGTAGTTCCACTGGCATCACAATCTACTCAAAAGACCTTATTGAAATTTGGAAGTGCCAAAACAAGTTGCTCTATGAATTTCTTCTTCAACATATCAAAACTCTTTGTTGCTCCTCCATCCATTTAAAATACTTTATATCCCCTCTCATTGCTTCAATTAGAGGTACACAAATACTACTGGAATTCTTAATAAACATTCTATAAAAACTTTCTAGCCCATGAAATTATCTTACCTCTTTAACACTCCTCAGGTTAGGTCATTCAATGATAGCTCTCACCTTTTCTAGATCCATTTTAAGACCCGCTGCTGAGACAAAAAATCCTAGATACACAAAATCTCTCTTCACAAAAATAAATTTCTTCAAAATAATCAACTTCTCCTCCCTTAGCTTCTCAAAAACTCTTGAGATATGCATCAAGTGCTCCTCCAATGTTTTACTAAAACAAAAATATCATCCAAATAAATAATAACAAATTTTCCTAAAAATTATTTTAATACCTCATTCATAAGCTGCATAAATGTGCTTGGTGCATTGGTTAGCCCAAAATACATGACTAACCACTTGTACAAGCCCTCCTTAGTTTTAAAGGTTGTCTTCCATTCATCTCCTCCTCTAATTCAGATCAGGTGATATCCTCTCTTCAAATATATCTTTGTGAAGTACTCAGCTCAACAAAAACAATCCATAATGCCATCCATTCTTAGCAAGGGAAATCTATACTTGATGGTGATCTTATTGATGGCTCTAGAATCTATACACATATGCCATTCCCCATCCTTCTTTGGTGCTAGTACTGCAGGTACTGCACATGGACTCAAACTCTCTCTGATCAATCCCTTCCACAACAACTCCTGCACTTGTATGTTCAACTCTTCACTCTCTACTGGAGTCATATGATGAGCTTCCTTTTTTAGAAAATTGGCTCTAGGAATCATGTCCATATCATGACTAATCTTTCTTACTAGAGGCAAAAATTTAGGTACATCATCAGAAATAATAGCTTGAAACTCATTCAACAAATCTAAAACCTCTAGTAGGTATCTTAGTAGTATCTTCTTTATCAAATCTAGGGATCAATGCAAACTACATATGCTCATGCCTCGTACCTTTTAGGAACTTTCATCCATCAACCAAATAAATTATTGTATTACTGCATACCTTTTTCTCTACTTCTTTCAAGGGATTCAACTTATGAGGAAATCCATCCTTTGTCAAAGAATAGGTGTTGGCATGTCCATCATGCATTGATCACCGACTAAACTTCCATGGTCTACCTAACAACATATGAAAAAAATCCATAGGAATAATATCACATAATTTCTCATCATGGTAATTTCAAATTGTGGAATTTACTAGACATTATTCATTTACCAAATCTTTATAGTCCTTTTGCAACTAAGCAATCATATATGGATCTGGATGCCTTCTTCTCTCCAACCGCTACTCACTAACCATATCTTCTGAAACAAGGTTATTAGTACCACCTCCATCAATAATAACATTGCGAACTTTACCTTAACACTTACATCTAGTGTGAAACAAATTCCTCCTTTGAGTTGGTTCCTTCTCCTCATTCAACAAGGCTCTTCTAGTAACAAGAACCTCACCTCTTTTTGCATCCTTAGAATGTGAAGACTCAACATCTTCATCTACATGTGCATTGTTTACATTATTGTCAAGTCTTCTACTTGTACTACTTTGATTTTGAGGACACTCATAGGCTCCATGTGCTTCTTCTTTGCACTAGAAATAGGTTCCACAAAAGCCTCCTATTCCCGATCCTCATCTAGATTTCCCTCTTCCACTTTCATCTCCATTATTTTGATCAAAAGGATGGTAGGTGTTATCTCCTTTCTAGTTCTAGTTGTTGATGGAACCCCTTAAAAATTCTTGGTTCCATCTTGAAAAAATGCAACATATCTGGCTTGGTCTCTTATTTTATGATTTCAGGTCATGCTCTCATCACTGTGATAGGGTTTTTATTCTCATAAAGAATCCAAAATTTGGCATAAAACCCTTGGTCATTTTAATTTTACATTGACTTGTCTCCCCCATTCCCAGTCACTTAAGTTGTCACTTTTTCCATCATAGTCATTGATTTATCGGCCCTCGATCTTAGGTTTGTCGGTTGCATGGATCTTTTCAATTTTTCCTATGGTCAAAGGCTTAATTTAAATTTTTAAAATATTTAGCCTTTGTTATGGGTCAACTTCTTGTTCACCTAGTCGTGTTCCCCTTTTTATAAATAAATTTTGTGACATGTGTATAATTAAAGCTTCATATGGGTCATTTGATCGAAGGAATCAATCTTAGTTGTTCCCCATGTGCCCATCTTATTTTATTGTTCCTTATTTTATTCACACGGGCTGACGGGCTTCGACCATGTGTCTCATGTAATGGTGGACCTAGTCTCCTTGGTAAGGATTTCTAGCACTTCTCAAGGAGGATCGATGGTTAAGGGACTGAAGATGTGGCCATATTTGTGCTGCTCCCTATGAGCCCACTTTTTTTTATTTCATAATATTTTAAATATACGTGAAAGTGGGCGATGGCCATGTGGTATTGTTTAAATATGAGAATTCTTCCTTCACAGGGTAGTCAGTGTTGTTTGAGGGTTGATCAATGATGTATAGTGCAACATGTGTTCCTATCTAGGCTTTCTTCTTGCACTCTCATCCGTCTACAATGATAAGATGTGATAGTCACATGGGCTAGCGAGCGGTGTGACACATGTCATATGGTGGAACCCGTTGGGTTATGAAAGAAAAAGGCTTGTTTCTTAAGGGATGAAGTTGGTGGTTGATGGTTGGTGACATGGTCAAATATTGACCACTCCCTGCTATCCCACAAGGGCTTCTCCCATGTATCTCATTCCCTGACTGGTAAATGGGAAACTACCACGTAGACTCTTCCAAATTTAGAAATTTATTGACAAGAATAGGTGTGGTTGGAGATATTAGCTAAGATTGTTCCAAGATAAAAATAATGCTAAAGTTAGAGCTTTTTCTTCAGCACACTTGTGAGATTGATAAACAATTTTGGATCTATCAAATTTGTTAGAAGATGGTACATGTGCGAAAGTGAAATTAAAGTAAGGCAGGGTACGAGTAGATATGGTGAAGAAAAATCATGATCTTTCCTTGTTTTTCTGCTATGATGAATTACAAGTGAGTTATCTTATATGGGCAAGCGGGTAAATGTGACACGACATGTCTGGTTGGAAAATTAAGCGTTTGATTTACATGCAAGTTAAGAAAATACTTATCCCACTCAAGTCTCTTGATTTGGGATGAGTATCAAATGCATGCGCTTAAATTTTTCATCATTAAGAAGCTGGAGTTTCTAGCTGTTGATTTGGTTCAAAGTTTTGATCAACGATTGTGTTTTAAAACAAGGTTGGTTGATTGATAATACTCTCACACAAGCTCTCTTATAAATTTAATGCAAATGCACACCAGTTGCTCTATTTTATGTGGTTCACTTGATTTTTTCACTATCCAATTGCGAAAAAATCTGATGTCTAAGTGAGGAAGTGATTTTTAGGTAGTCATTTCAGAGTAAGTTGTTAATTTTGTTTGGAGAACATATTTTAGTAGAGTTGGAAAATGGGAAAGATAAGTGTGAATGTCAGCCTAGTTCGTTGTTCCAAGAGGCTCAATCCTTTTGATTTTTAGAATTCTCCTCCTCGGGGTGGGGAGGGTGGACCAGAGGTACGAGCAACACTGGTGAAGAAGAAAAAAGCTACCAAAGATTCATCATGAGGTGTCCTTAAGTGTGCTTACCACCTTAGGGGCCAAACTATCTATTAGAACTAGAATTTTACATGAAAATATTAAGGCCTTTTGCCCATTTAAACCCATTCCTTTGTTATTTTTCCCATTAAAAAATCATTTTTCCACTCATATATAGCCTATACGCTTTATCGTTTCCTTAATATTTAGTTTTATATCACTTACCGCTTTACCGCGGGCTCCCACAATGGGCTCACAGTATGGCGATAGTGGTTAGCAGGTAGGCATAAAGCGCTTATCATACCACCGCATGCAGTCTAAACATAGACCACGAGGTTGCGATGGGCGGTAAGTCACTAGCGTAGTAAACATGGGGATAGTCATCGTGGTTAGCAAAGTGAAGACAGGTCGGGGCTAGGCACCACATAACCACGAGTGGAAAAGTCAAACCCGTGGTAGAGCGGTAAAAACAATGAAAGCCACGGGGAGATAACTATGAAGACCGATCAAGGTATAAAGCAAAATATTGAATGCTAGTAAAGTATTAAAACAAAATCAAACTCATAAATATGTAAAAAATATTTAATTTTCTGAGAGGCAACATAATTAAATATTTTAATTGTTGTCATGAATGCAAATGGTTGTAACAAGAAAATAAAGAGTTGTGACATTTGAGATTTTTTGTATAAATGTATTGAAAATTAGACAGTAAAGGAGGAGGGGAGAGATAGGAGTTAGAGTAGTAGTTAGATTTTTCCCGAGAAGGGACTGGGAATGTAAACAATGACAAATTCCTTTTTTGAAGTAGAAGCAATGGAGATAATATGCTTAAACTAGTGAATTCTTTCTTGGTGTTCAGTTGTTGTGTTGCATCAATTTATACTCTTTATTTTGGTTGTCTCCAACTTGAAGTCTTTAAATCATTTAAACCAATATATCAAGTATATTCCTGATCTATCAGAGTGATTTTTTCCACTTTGTGTGATTTAATTAACTGGTGTCTACAAGTCAGAATTTTTTTTTTTTATAAGTCATAGTGGTTTTAAGATTTCTTTTGGATTGTTGAAGTAGAACCTGATAGAGAAACATTCCAGCATTGTTTATGCAAGTCATAGACTTAGTAAAGTTTTATGCCAGCCATAGAATTTTCAAAGTGACTAACAACTAGAGTTAAGCCAATAAGAGGAAACACATATCATTTTGACTTTGTTGCCCATGTGGATAGAAGGAATTGATCTACCACAACCCAAAGATACAAATTTATATCAAAAAATTTATTCAAAAACCTTTCATTTGTGCAGTAGGACTAGTTGTGGCAATTTTATCTATCCACTTCCCTTTGCCATTGTGTGTAGATAGTTCAAATAGGAGATACATTTAAATCTGCATCATTCATTAGGTACACTCGTCTGGGTTTAGCAAAGCCCTAAGAGTAGAAGGTTCAACTATACTGGTTGGCCTTGTTAGTTGGCCAATAGTGTTGTGAGAGCTTGGCAACCTCTCATGGTTCAAACCTATGTTTCTAAGACCCAAAAAATTGGTGACTTTGCTGGGAAATTACTCAGGAATATTTTTCAGCCTTTCCATTTATAGAGTCAACAAAGTGTCACATTTTTTTTGGAGATTCTGTTGGGGCAAACCAAAGCAATTCATTTCATTTTCCTAATTTTGGAAAAGTAGGTGGTGACTCTGTTTTAATTTGATATATAATGCATGGATGTTGTGGAGCAATAATATTTTGTCAAGATGTCAGGAGCAAAAAGAAGACATTGGTCAATAAAATATTTTGAAGAATTGGAACAACAAAGGTTGTACTAGAAATAAAAAAACATGACAAGTGGAACAATGACTGTTGCAGTTGAGAGCCAAATGTGTTCCAAATACATCACCAAATAGGCCATCATACATTGAGAGTGAAGACACAAATACCAGGAGATCTTGGACACCACAGGAACCACACGATAGAACTGAGAACTTCAAAAATGGAGGTAATGTGCTCTATTCACAACAAAACACTTATGCACCGCAACCATCACATCGAATGTATATTCATCTTCCATTTCTTGAAAAAAAGATCAATGATCTACCAAAACCCATATGGCCCTCCAAATTTTATCTCAATTATTGATAAACCATTTAACTTTAGTGATTTCCAAGGCTACCCAAATCCTTACCCCTGCGATGAGATAGAACTGCTAATGCATATCCCTAAATTTCATGGAGAATGGGATGAATCAGCTTATGAGCATATGGAACGATTTTGGAATTTTATTGTCAACTTTCAAATTTATCTAGAGGATGTCATTATGAATTTTTTTTCAAGATCTATGAGGGATAGTGCAAGGGAATGGTTTAAAAGTTTTCCTGTGCAAAGTATATCTTCATGGGAGGATCTAAAAGAAATATTCTTGAGCCAGTATGAGGAAAAAGATGATGATTATTTGCATAATCAAGAAGAAGGTGATGATGTACATACTCAAAGCCAAGACTCCATTACAGAATCAGAATGTGGAATTTCCCCCTTAGATACATTTTTTGACATAAGGAAATATGAAGGAGAGGATGAAAAATTTCTATAAAACAGGAATGTAGACATCTGTATGCAATTACCTCCTTATTATAGGCCTACAAGACCCACGTTTGTTGTACAATTTCTAAGAGCATCAGAGCTTGAATCGGTTTATTGGTCAGAGTCATCAAAACAACATGCCTTGGATGTAGTAAATAAATTTCTTGATTCCATGCTTGGGACAAAACACATGGATACTGGAAATGATAAATCTAATAGTGATATCATGGATGCTAAAACAATGCAACAAACAAAAGAGGCATATACTACTAGGATTTCTAGTGACAATTTTTCAGATTTGGAAGATGATTGCAGCATTAATGATATTGGTAGGGACACATCATCTAGGGAGTACATCAACAATGCTTCAGAAGCTGAAGTAGAGGAAGATACCATGCCTTCCAGCAATGAAGATATGGAGAGTTTCTCCTGCATAACAGATTGTGATCCAAATTGTGAAGATGAAATTGTGGATGTTGATCTTCAATAAAGTGATTGTTGCAGTCCTTATGAAGATCA
Organism: Sequoiadendron giganteum; assembly: GCA_007115665.2. Classification (NCBI taxonomy): domain Eukaryota; kingdom Viridiplantae; phylum Streptophyta; class Pinopsida; order Cupressales; family Cupressaceae; genus Sequoiadendron; species Sequoiadendron giganteum. The sequence continues at coordinate 139,608,235 of CM021106.1, forward strand.
AGAAGAGGTTGGATACATGGTAGAAGATATGGAAGCAGAGACTTGTTCACTCAACATTGAGCAAGTTTCAGATTTATTGACTCTTGAATACTAGAGATGTGCACATAAAGATGATTCCAAAGTTTTGGTTCTAGCCTATATATGCTTTGACAGTGAAGGTACTGTGTGTAATGATTCAAATGGTTCCATGTCCATCTCTCACAGTAATGAAATGTTTGAAGCTGATCATGAATTTATTTGTGTCCAAGAAGAGGTATGTGACTTGAATGATTTTTGCCTGCAAGAAAAAGATATTGGTTTGCATGTTATTGATGATGAGTGTCCATCATTTGTTGATTCAAGTGTGTATGAGGATGACTGCATGGATCAAAGGTATGTGTCAATGCCAACTGATGACAAAAAAGAAATGGAAAGTGATTTGATTGTTTCAGAAAATATTGATGAGATAGAATTTTTTAATTTCCAAAAAAAGCATTCATATTTTCAAGTTCCAATACAGTTGCAGGGACATTCAGGAACATATGACACTGAGCATGCCTATGAATGTTTTGTTGAAAGTGGATACATTTTTTATGCTGAGGGTGACAAAGATTTATTATATGATGCACTGCAAAGTGGTATGTGTCAAGCTGAATACAATGCTTTCCTGAAGGTTTTTAATGACAATGCATGTTGCAGGGCAGGTGGAATGGACAATTTTAAAAGAAATCTGATGACCTCTATTCAGAATAAAGTCTATGACAGAGGAAAGTGCAGGTTTATTCTTTTTGGGTGGCCTGGGGCCATCCTTTATGGTTTGATTTTTGAACCATAGCTGACATAGAGGATTAGGTATTTCCAGTGCATGGACAATTCCTAACAAATCTCTTTAATCATTCTCTTCCATGCACAATATTTTTTGAAGGGTCTAGATTTTCCAGTACATGGACATTCTCAAAAATTCCCTTGTTGAAAAGATTTGTTTTCCATGTACAACAGTGTAGGGTTTTTCATTCTCCATGCTCCATCTTTCATATCCTTCATCAGTTCATTCCCTCCATCTTCCATTGCCTTCATTTTTCATATCCCTTTATTTGTTTGCTCTCCCAAAGAATTCTGGATTCTTGCAATGATTGCACAATCACTCATCCCCAACATGAGCCATTGTTAGAACTAGAATTTTACATGAAAATCGTAAGACATTTTTCCCATTTAAACCCATTCATTTGCTATTTTTCCCTTTAAAAAATCACTTTTCCACTCATATATAGCCTATACCCTTTACCGTTTCCTTAATATTTAGTTCTATATCACTTACCTCTTTACCACGGCCTCCCACAATGGGCTCGCAGGATGGGGGTAGTGGTTAGCAGACAGTCATAAAGCACTTACTATGCCACTGCATGCAGCCTAAACATAGACCGCGGGGTTGCGGTGGGCAGTAAGTCACTAGCGCAATAAACATGGAGATAGCCATCGCGATTGAATGAAGATAGGTCGGGGTTAGGCACCGCATAACCGTAGGTGAAAAAGTCAAACCCGTGGTAGAGTGGTAAAAACAATGAAAGACACGGGGAGATAAATATGAAGATCGGTCAAGGTATAAAGCAAAATATTGAAGGCTTGTAAAGTATTAAAACAAAATCAAACTCATAACTATGTAAAAAATATTTAATTTGCTGAGAGGCAACATTATTAAATTTTTTAATTGTTGTCATGAATGTAAATGGTTGTAACAGGAAAATGAAGAGTTGTGACATTTTGAGATTTTTTGTATAAATGTATTGAAAATCAGACAGTAAAGGAGGAGGGGAGAGAGGGGAGTTAGAGTAGGAGTTAGATTTTTCCTGAGAAGGGACTGGGAATGTAAACAATGACAGATTCCTTTTTTGAAGCATAAGCAATGGAGATAATATGCTTAAACTGGTGAATTCTTTCTTAGTGTTTAGTTGTTGTGTTGCATCAATTTATACTCTTTATTTTGGTTGTCTCCAACTTGAAGTCTTTAAATCATTTAACCCAATATATCAAGTATATTCCTGATCTATCAAAGTGATTTTTTCCACTTTGTGTGATTTAATTAACTGGTGTCTGCAAGTCAGAATTAAAATATTTTAATAAGTCACAGTGGTTTTAAGATTTATTTTGGATTGTTGAAGTAGAACCTGATAGAGAAACATTCCAGCACTGTTTATCCAAGTCATAGACTTAGTAAAGTTTTATGCCAGCCATAGAATTTTTAGAGTGCCTAACAACTAGAGTTAAGCCAATAAGAGGAAACACATATCGTTTTGACTCCATTGCCCATGTGGATAGAAGGCACTGATCTACAACAACCTAGAGATACAAATTCATATCAAACAATTTATTCAAAAACCTTTCATTTGTGTAGTAGGAGTAGGAGTAGTTGTGGTAATTTTGTCTATCCACTTCCCTTTGCCATTATGGGTAGATAGTTCAAACAAGAGATACATTTAAATCTACATCATTCATTAGGTACAACTACTTGGGTTTAGCAAAGCCCTAAGAGTAGAAGGTTCAACTATACTAGTTGGCCAATAGCATTGTGAGAGATTGGCAACCTCTCATGGTTCAAACCTGTGTTTTTGAGACCCAACACTATCGCAACAAAAATGATCAAATAAAAGGGTCAAAGGGTTGAGAGGCCAGAAAGGGAAGCTACCAGGAAGAACCGGTATCATCGCACTTCTATGGGACATCATCAATATCCCATTGAGGTTTTTGATGATTCTTCTGATAGTGGGAGTGAAACTAACTATGGTTATCGCTAGTGTCTTATGGCCATGAAGGATTGGGTTGATTTCAAGGATGAGATGATGATGGTTACTCTTCTAAAGATACATACACTAAGTGGGCACACCTATTCACTAGGTGACAATGCAAAGTAATATCCTGTTACTTACCATGTTAGGTGCTCGTAATTTTGGTCCTATGTGATGATTGTCTTACTCTCGTTGATGTGTTTTTAAGTGGGTCTCCCATTTTTTGTAGTTTTCTGTGGATGGTGTTTCTTTTTGGGGTGATATCAATTTATTTGTTCTGATGCTGCCATGACGACACTTTTTGATGACTAGTAGGATGGTTATTATTAATGGTTTCTTGGACTCTATTTTTTGTTCACTTGGGCTAAATGATGGATCCCAAAATCAGTTGGGAAATATTTTGTTCTCTATTGAAATTCATTTTGAAATGAAAAAAAAATGAAAAGAAAATTGTAATTCAGCTTGGTGCTTGTTGCTCCCTTGTCTTATAAAAGGGATTCTACAGTTGGTTAGAGGAGGGGGGTCAAGAGGTCAAAAATTTAGGAGGTTAATAGGTACTTATTTTCAAGGGAAATAGATACAAGAAAAATGGATACTAAGTTCTATAGTGATATGTTTTAAGAACTAGTCAACCAATGTATGTTCTGGATAAGCAATATAGACAACAAAGTAGAACAAAGTTTTTCTATGTTTTCTCTCCTATATGCAAATTATACAAGCTATAAATAGGATAATCAGTGGCCATCTTATTTATCTCTATTGAGTTCCAATGGATGTGCTATTTCATTCTTTCTTGTTCATTCAAATATTGTATGTAAATGCTTGAATTCTAATAGTACGTTTGCTATAATCTTTGTATAGGGATGTTAGTAAGAAGTTAATTGTAGTTATAATGGGTGGGAATATTTTAAGGCTGTATTTCTAAGGCCATAGGTATTTTCTCTAAAATACATAAGTGTTATCCAATCATATAGTGTTATGGTTTGACTATGTTTCTCATAATATGGCACTGGTCTGGTTTAGTACTCATGCTTTAGTTTCATAACCGAGTTGACTAATGATCACACAATTATAATCAAAATTACTTTCTAATCACTGTTATGGGTGTGTATGAGTGTTAAAGGAATTACACATTCTCTTGTTTAAGGTTAGTCTCTATTGTGAAGGTTAGCCAAATCTATAGGATAGGATTCCTTCAAAAAAATTTAAGGAGAACCATCTATTTACCTTGTATTTTGATACTAAAGACACACTAGTATCTAGGAACACAATTGTTTCAGGATTAACCTCTCTGGTTTCATAGAACCAAAAGTGAAGGAGTAAGGTTCACAAAATCCTAAGCTTGTTGTGTTGGCCAATCCTTTCCCTTACTGATAATTGTCCTTGGAAAGTTCATAGGTTTGCGGTAAGAAAATGTTTGGTTCTAAAAAATAACCAACTGCTACTACTAGGTCCTTCATCCTTCTTTTGATCTTCATTTCAGCCTCCATATGACCGTCCACTAGTCTTTCCACCATGAACCCCACCTCTTTGCTTTATTTCAAATATTTTCTTCATTTTTTCTTCTACCTTCAAAGCAAACTGATATGCATCTTCATCATAGTCAGTCTTACTAGACACAACTCTTCTTGAATACTTGGCTTCAACCCATTTATGTAATGGGAAAATTTCTCCTTATTGGCCTCATAATGTCTTGTTTTGATCAAGACACGGTAGAATTATTTTGTATACTCCTTGATGGATTTTCCCGCTTGTTTGAACCCTTGTATCTTCTTCAACAAATCTAGCTCATAATCCATAGGAGTTGACTATATTTTTAATTTGTCCACCATACTATCCCATCTTTTTATTTTCTATTTTCCTCTTTGATTTCTTTCTAGTTGTACCTCTTTCACCAAATATTCGCATGACCCTTTAGCTTGGTCTTTGCAAATTTGACCCTCTCAAGATCTTCCACCTCCTCATACTCAAAGTACTCCTCCATATTGTTGATCCAATCAATCAACTCTTCTTGGTTGATTTCCAAAAAATGTAGAAACGTTGATCTTTGGCCTTTTCCCAATCTTAGAGATGGCCTTTAATAATCTGACTTGTTTTGGATCTTCTCCTTCTTGTTCTTCTTCGAACTGTTCCTCATTTTAGCTTCATTTTAACTTTCATCTCCTCTTCTTGGCTCAAACCCTCAACATAGCTCCTCTTGCAGTGCTTGAACTTGTCTCTGTATGGCTCTAAAACCCTCTTTTGATACAACAAAATTTCTTCCACCACCACAGTTTCTTCACAGAGGCATTCTGATCACTTTTCTCATAAACCACAACCACAAGCCTTGGTGTAAATTGCCTCATGTTTGGTGATCTGTTTATACACTTAAGAAAAAATACTTTGATACCACTTAATGAGGGCCACACCATCTGAAACCCACACAAGTCACAACAATAGATACCAACACAGAAGATGCGAGACATTAAAATTACTCACTTTCAATTACTTTCAGAAAATGAAATTACAGATTCAAAACTTACATGCTACAACCTCATGGGCTTAATTCGTTTCAATAAAATCAACTCTGAAAACAAAATCTACTACTCGGAGCCACAATCTGCACTAATGGAGCCACCTCTTACAGCCCCCACTTAACCCTTTTCATTTTACCCCAATAACTGCCCTAGAATTTTCTAGAAAGTTCAACTTTCCCTTTTGTTTTGGTGCCAAAAGTCTCACCGATTGATTTCTTGCCTAGGAAGAAATTTTATTGAAATTCACTTTTTAGTTGGCCAACTTCGTGGGGCCATAAAATTTGATCTGGGTGTCATATTTTCTATTATAACGTATCATTGGAAATCTCTTGAAGCTATCTACAACGCAAAACCCACTAGAGGTCGATTCATCAACTTTTCAAGCTACTTTTGGGCCTCTAATATTTTCTATATAAATTCAAAGCTACATTGGAGAAAATTATTGGGATGAAAACTTTAATATTTCGCAAACCATGTAGGGTATTGAGATGATTCTTTCGTGACCAGAATTTTTTTTCAGCTTTTCTCATTGGGGTAAATGTTTAGGTCCATATGAGCCCGTTTAGGATGGCTTACTAAAAATAGTCAGTGACTATTTTTCTCCTTTTCTGAATCTTGACTATATTACACTCCTTAAGTGCCACCATGAAACTCAAAACAACTAAATAAATTAAGGAAAAACATTGCTTTTGGGTGATGCAAGATTTCCCTACACCGCTAGATGCTCCTGCAACACAAAGAGATATAAATATAGAATTCTAAGAAAAAAGAGAGGTAGAGAGATATATGGATGGATAAAGAGAGGGAGACATGTCTAGAGATAGAGGGGGAGAGAGTAAGATAGGGGTAGAGATGAAGATAGTTCACAAGAGAGGAAGATGGAGAAAAATAGATAGAGAGATAAATAGAGGTATAGAGAGATAACGATAGAGAGAGATAGGGAGATAGAGAGGGAGAGATGGAGATGAGGAGATACAAATATATAGAGGAAGAGGGAGAGGTAAAGATAGAGAGAAATATAGATGGTGAGATATAGTGATAAAGAGATAAATATATAAGAAGATATACGGATAGGGAGATAGAGAGGGGTGAGGGAGATAGCTTTAGAGAGAGGGATAGCGAGAGAGATAGAGAGATAAAGAGAGATAGAGGTAGAAATATATGGGTTAGAAAGATATAGATAGGAGTGAGAGGGAGATAAAGGGAGAGTGAAATGGAGAGATAGAGATATAGAACAAGAGATATTGAGTGAATAATAGAGAGGTTGAGATACTTGGATATAGATAGAGAGGGAGAGGGGGGATAGGGAGATAGAGATAGAGGGGAAAGAGTGAGAGAGAAAGAAGGTGATAGAGATAAGTAATACAAAGAGAAGTATAGATTTATATGGGTAGAAAGAAATAGGGAAGGGAAATAAAGAGAGATAGAGATAGGGATAGGGATGGAGAAATAAGTGAGAGAGAGATAGAGATGAAGATAGATATATATAGAAATAGAGAGAAGAGGGAGAGATATAAAAGGAGGGATTGATATAGATAGATGGAGAGCTAGGGATAGAAAGAGGGAGGGATATGGATATAAAGAAGGGTATATGGAGAGATAGAAATAACTTGGGAAATATAAAGGTGTGAGAGAGAGATGGAAAGAGAGAGGAAGAGGTAGAGGGAGAAAGAGGGAGAAAATGAGAGAGGGGGAGATGGAGAGATAGAAATATAAATACATATGAAGTGATATAGAGAGATATGGAGTGAAGAAGAGAGACATAGATAATGAGATATAGATATATAGAGAGTGGGAGAGAGATGGGGAGATAGGGATAAAGGAGGCTAGAGTGAGCGATAAAGGGGGTGATAGGGACAAGCAATAGAGAAAGAGAGGGAGAGAGGGGAGAGATTGATAAATGGAGATAGAGATAGGGAGGGAGAAATAACAAGTGTGTACATGTGAGAGAGATATATAGAGATAAAGATGGGGAGGGATAACTAGAGTGTATGTGTGTGATATATATATATATATGGGGATAGAAAGGGAGAGGGAGAGGGAGAGAGGGAGGGAGGGAGAGAAAGGGACAAAAATAGAGACATGATAGAGGAGAAGTAGAGATATATAAAGAGGGAGTGATAGGGAGAGATGGAGAGATGGGGAGAGATAGGGATAGAAATAGGGAGATATAGAGAGATAGATATAATGGGAAAGATAGAGGGGGAAGATAAATATGCAAGAAGAGGTAAAGAGATAGAGAGAGAGAGAGAGAGAGAGAGAGAGAGGGAGAGAGAGATAAATTAATTTTATTATATAAATTAGAAAAAATCTAAATATAATTATTCTACAATAATTAAAATTTTAACAAGACAAATAACTATCAATTAAATTAATTCTATTTTTAATTATTATTTATAATTTCATAAAAAGACATAAATAATTAAAATATAAATATAAATTAAAAATAGAATTAATTTAATGCAAAGTCAATACATATCAAAATTCAAATATTAATAAAAATACTAAACTTACTAAGTTAATAAATAATAAATAGAAAAATAGAGGTTACTTTTTTTAATTTATTAGAATTGAAATATTAATAAACTATGTACCTAAAAAATATAAATAATATATTACAAACGTTATTAATATTAGGTAAATTCAAAATTAACAAATAAAAAATAATTATAAAATTGAACATAGATGTAGTTAATTTTTTAAATAAATTAAAATCTAAAAAATAAAACTATACTTCAAATAAAATTTTTTCACAAAATGAATAATATTAAAATTATAAAAATAAAATAAACCTATTCAAAAATAAAAAATATTTTTTAATATTTCAACTTATATCTATATATATATATATATATATCTCAATAATATAATTATCAAAATTATTATTAAATTATATATATATTTTAAATAGTTAAATAATAAAATTATTAAAATTTCTCTATATATATTTAAATCAATTATGTGCATCAGGGCACTATATTTATAAACACAGTTAAAATAATTAAAGATATCAATAATTAAAAAATAACAAATAATTATATAAAAATTAACAATTAATGTAAATAATTAAAGATATCAAAATTAACAAATAAAAAATAATTATAAAATTGAACATGGATATAGTTAAATATTTAAATAAATTAAAATCTAAAAAATAAAACTATATTTCAAAATAAAATAGTTTTACAAAATGAATAATATTAAAACTATAAAAATAAAATAAAACCAATTAAAAAATAAATAAATAAATAAATTATTATTTTTAATTCAACAATAATAATTATTAATATTTCAACATATATATATATATATATCAATAATATAATTATGAATATTATTATTAGAAACTTATTATTATTAAATTAAATATAGTTTATATATATCTATCTATATTTGTGAATGATAATTTGCACCTAGCTAACAATAGACAAAACAAACCAAGTTAGTCATATTAGTAAGAACAAACAACCATTCCCTATGAAATTATTGATCAAACAAAAAGATGAAAACATGGAACAAAAGCACAAATACAAAGAAAATGAAAGCATGTAAACAAACTAAGTAGATCAAAACTCCATCCCATAGGAGGATTGGTGTCACTTTGATGTGGAAAGTGGCCATTTACCAATCCTTTGTGATAAGCCCCAAGATCCTTTGATGTGAAGATGGTGAAATTGATACAAAAATATAGTAGAATCAACCTAAAATGACATGAAAAGTATGTAATTGATTAATGAAACGAGTAGAGTAACAATGCATGAAGTTTTGGATCCATATTCAATAGAGAAGGCCTCTACAAGTTATAGGAGAGAAGGGTTGAAGAATGGATGGAATTGGTGGATGTGGGACTAAAATGGGGAACAATAGCATTGTGACACTTGTTAAAAGACTAATAAGCCATGGAGATATGTGTGAGCATATTTTGAAAAATGTGAAGAGTTAAGGCATGTAGGTGAGATTGGAAGGGTATGTAAGAGAGTTGAAGGCATATAATTGAGGGTGTAAGAGGGACAAGATGACATGCAAGTGGAATTAAATGCCCTCGTAAGAGGCATTTAAGGCCTTTGTAAGAGGCTTTTAAATCCTTTGGAAATGAACTTAATGAATGGGTAGTTGAGGGGAATATTCCAAAGAATATGCCTTTGTGAGGAAAAATAAGTTAATTAGTTAATTAAAAAAAACTGTATTTCATGTGCAACTATATTATTTGATCATAAGTTTATTTGACCAAGGTGGAGTTAAAAGCTAGAGAAATGAGTAATGAGGATTAGGAGGTGATTAAGTTTAATTAATTCAGAATTAATCAACTTAAGTGGGTTAGGGGATTTATGACATTTGTTAAATAATTTGATTTATTTAATAAAATAAGAGGACTTAGGGGATTTATTTAAAATTATTGATTTATTAAATTAAATGGGATGAACATTAGTTAGAAGAAAGTGAATTAATCTAATAAATTTGATTATTTGATTAATAGTAGAAATTGATGAATTTAACTAAATAATACAGATTATTTAATTAAATGGTTAGAACCGAAGTGATTTAGGAAGTGTTAGGGTAAATAGATTTTACCTTAGGCTTAAGTTAACTTAGGAATAATAATTTTATTTATTAGGGTAGTTGTGTTTCATGTATTGAAAAGTTTCATACCTGTCATGTGTTTTTCACGACTTTAAAATCCTTGTACCATATGTAGATTAATTATCTCATTCTCGATGCATTTTCTCTTTGGTGAAATATCTTCTCTCATTCTTGTGAATGTTCATTTTTGTAGTTGGTCATGTTGGGTGTGTTGTTCTCTCATGGTATCAGAGCGCAAGTCATCGGTTTGAGTCCCGCGAGCCCTCGACCCTTTGTTCATGTAAGCTCAGCTTATCGATGCGGTAAGTAGTGGGTACAAATCCCACATGGTACATGTTTGTATCTAACTCTATCATGTTGGGGGGGGGTGTTGGCATAGCGACTATATCGATTGTGAGATCCCTGTCCACCACTAGTATGTTCTTTTGGTGTGACAACAAAACCTACATGGTATTGTTGGCAGATTTCCATTGCTAAGGCTGTGAGAGGTGGGCATATAGTTTAAAGTTCAATATCAAATATTTTCTAGGGTTTGTTATGGTGGGAACGGCATGAGTGGGTTGAATTGTTCTCTAAGATCCTTAATCCCACATTCATCCCATGGAGATACGTTTTTGCACTTTATATACTTTAACACTTCCATTGTGTTATTAAGTTGTGAAGAGATTTGTGTGTAGTGTGGATTGCATCATTGGCTTGATGTCTTGGAGACTGGTTAGTACATCCAACCTTGATATTTTGCAACACATAACATTGCCCTCTTTTTCCCTCACTTATAGCAGGTGGTCACGTGGGTGACCAAGGGCTTAATCCAACCCTTCATTCTTGCGTTAAGCCTCCACATTGACAAATTTCTTCCACAAAGCATATCTTGGGCATCCAGAGTTTGATTTTTGTGTTCCACATATCATCAGAAAGATGACTTCGCCAAGCTCATAGTGGTATAGGACAATCTGCCTTATTTTTCCATCTATCAACATTTATTGCATTTGGAAGTTGTCTTCAGTGAAGGTATTATCTCTATAATTTTTTGAGGAATTGATAGTCATTATGGGTTTTTCATTTCACCCTTCTCTAATCATCTTGAAAAGGGGGAACTATACACAATGGATAGATGGTATATTGAAGTATTTACGATGCTTTCATATTTTACCATACCTATATGGTCTTTTTCCTCAAATTGGTATGTCTTGGAGCAAGAATTTCATTTGGTGTTCCAAAAGAGATCATATGTTTAGAGTGATTACTCTGCATGTTGATGATAACACATTGAGTTTCATTGATGGAATTGAGTGTTCTCATGCTCTATGGACCAAAATTTGGGAGTTATATGGAGATATTGATACTCCACCCTTCCCAGATGATCTACTTCAGATTGTCCTGTACCTCTTGATGATTTAGATAATATACCATATGACTATGATACACTATAGGAGTTTGCTTCTTTGGAACACCTTGCACATCTTGATGATGAAGATGATGATTTTTCCACTCCTTCTATAGAGAAATCTATTCAACCTTCTCATTCATTGGTTTCTACTTCCCATGATCCCGATCAACAAGATGCATATTTTTTTCCAGATCCACCTCATTGGGATTCTTATCTTGTAGACATATCATTCTTGTTTGTAGAGTCTCAAATTGATGATTTGGAAGAAATAATTGATGATGTTCATCTCCTCTTTCAAGGAGTTGATTTCACTACTTCAGATGTGATGAGGGAACCTTAATACCCTCTTGTTCCTTCTTCTTCTCTTCTAGTGTCATAGTTTTGGATTGAGTTGGAGTATCTTGAGTAGAATTCAGAGGAATCATTATCTTTGGAGGTTGATGTGTTTAAGTCTTCATTAGATCCTGATTTGATTATGGTATCATTCAGCATCGACATGGAGCCATTTGAGCATCCTTCAGAGACTTCATACTTCTTGAGACTTCCTTCCTCATCTCTTGGTTTGGAGTTTCTTCATACACTAGTGGATTGGTTTCTTCCCAAGAGGAGAAATATTGTTCGCAAGCATTGGACAATGTTTTGTCTTCATGCATGCACCATTGGCATAGGAACTTCTTCATGGTGGGGGGCCTATATAATCTATCTCTTTCCCTCTTATGGGGGAGCTATTGATTGTTGTATATACATGATGCATGTAGTACTTGGGGTGTGATTGAGTCCTCCATCCATGCATCATTTTTGTTTTGTTTTCTCTCTTTTGGAGAGGGTTTTTTTCCCACGAGGTTTTCTCCTTTTTTTCAGTTGTGAGAGATTTATTTTTACATTGTAAATGGGTACCTAACATGGTTTTGTAGCTAGGACCCATATTGCATCTTTATTTTTTGCATAATAATTCTCCCTAAGTTGCACTTAAGGGGGATGTTAGGGTAAATAGATTTTACCTTAGGCTTAAGTTAACTTCAGCATAATAATTTTATTAATTAGGGTAGTTGTCTTTCCCTTATCGGGAAGTTTCATACCTATCACCTATTTTTCATGGCTTTAAAAATCTTGTACCATATATAGATTAATTATCTCATTTTCAATGCATTTTCTCTTCGGTGAAATATCTTGTCTTATTCTTGTGAAGGTTCATTTCTGCAGTTGGTCATCTTGGGTGTGTTGCTCTCCCACAAAGAAATGATGTTAATAATTAGATTTAGATGTGTAATACTGATTACGACTATTTAAGTGTCTGCAATATTAATATAATATCTAATTATACTGTTATATTTTATATAAACACATAATTCTATTATAATGTATCATAGTATTATTAGTGTATAGTATATGCTTTTATCTATAACATAATTATCTATACTATATATAATAATAATTATAGTGTATATATAAAATAATATATACTTTACTATATATTATCAATATAATAATATGATAGATATTATAATATAATAATAATATATATTAATATGATATCATATTATTAATAGTTAATGATTGAATATGATATACAAATAATAATATATACATTTGTAAAAAGTAAAAGTGAAAACAAGTAGCTATAAATGATTTTGTTGATTCCAAAGTAAACTCCAATATTTTGAACTATAATAACTATGCATTAGTGATTGCACATCTGAATATTTTAAAAATTAAGCTTTTAGCACAACATGTATTTGAAATATGTACACTTACTTACTACTCAAGAAAAAATGACAACAATGATAATGAACCACAAAAATTAATTTAATCATCTTTTTTGATGTGTCTGAACCGTCAGTTTATCATATTAGTTTGCTCTACTTTAAATAGGGAACACTTTCCACATAAAAATAAAAATTACAATTTTTCTGAAATAAAAGAATATAATGTATTGAATTAAAAATTAATGTCTTAATTTAGTTTAGATTTTCTTATTAAGCCAAGAGGCTTAACCCTATAATGGCAGTAAACCCTATAAAAGGCCAGCGAATGTAACCGTCTAAGGAAAAAAAAATGATTCATATTCTGCCAGTTGTTAAACTACTGTCATATTCTGCGAGTTGTTAAACAACTGTCAGAATACGAATCATTTTTTCCTTTCTTAAAACAACTATTAAGGTAAAAAATATGTTTGGTGGAGATTATACAAGAACTCTTAGCTGGCATGGTAGTCCTGGGTGGCTTTAAATTGCGAAAAAATTCTCATTCACCTTCCCCCCGCTTCATTCATTTCTTCTCTCTATAGAAGAAGATATTCTGGTCAGCTTATATTTAGAATGTTCTGTATAGCTTTAGTAAGTTTTACAGTGTGTTAGGGATTCTGTCCAACAGTTGTTGCAAGGTTAGGGTTCTCTAAAATACAGTGAGCGTGGATCTTGTCTGTGCCATTTTTTTATTCCGTTAACCTTTATGCAGCTGAGCTTTGCTTGGGTAAACTCTGTCAAATTTTTAACTGGATCGGTCCTGGTTCTTTTAGGGTTTCTGTTGGCCCAGGTTGAAGGCTCGATTCTCAGGGAGTTATTCTTTGTTTTCTGTGAGTCTCTCTGACCATGGCATCCCTCACAGGACAATATATTGTTGTGATTCCAAGATTAGCGGCATTTCTGCTAGAATTTTTGAAAAAAATAAAAATTGGGCCCTTTGGTGTGTAGGGTTGGCGGAGATCTTCGAACCTGAGACCTCCGAGCACACTGAAAGTGCCTCTGGCTCTTTTTTTTCTACAGAAGTCATTAGAGAAAACTTTCCTGTAGCCATGTTCGGGGAGGTCTCACAGAGGTTTTGTGCAGTTGAGGAGGATTTTGTGTGTGTTGTGTGTTTGTGTGCATTTGAAGGGAATGATGAAATCAGAGAGCTCTGTAATTGCCATCATATTTTTCATAGGGACAGTTAGGAAAAATAGCTTGATCATGATCAGAATTCATGCCCTTTGTGCAGATCTCCCCTCATGCCTGAATTTGATGATTCAGAAGAGAATTGCCATGAATCTCTGTCATGGGTTGTAGACAGAATCTCATATGTTTTTTTGCAGAAGATATAGTTCCTTTCACGTCCTAGCATTCAGAAAGGAAGGAACCCTAGCAATTATTTGTGTACATATGGTAAACGATTATAATTAAGATGGTTCTGCCATGAATCTAATTTGGACTCTTCCGAGCATTAATTTGTTGAAAAGCTAAAAATATTTAAGTGCCACTTACACCGATTCATTTCGTTAAAAATATTGAGAACTTCAAATGCTTTTTATTTAAATATTAAAAATTTAAATGGTCAAATTACATTCCTTTTGTATTAACAATTAAATATTATTCAAGTTGTTAAATTATACTTCATTTATATTAGAAAAGTTTTTATTTATTTCATTTTTATTCTTCAAAATTTATTTTAGATTTTAAAATATTTTATGCTAAAAATAGTTAAATAAAAGGTGTTATATCATTATTTGGAGTATAATTAATTACAGATTATAATTTAATTGGTTGGACATAATTTTAAGTGTATGAAATTTATTCATAATATGATTGTATATTTTTAAAAAGAAAACTTATTCATAATATTATAATTTGTTTAAAATGAATAAAATTGTTTATCTCTATACAATTAAATTATTTACATCTCAAAATAAAAATTAAAAAAATGTTCAAATTTGTTTATTTAATATTTAAAGTAAATAAAATATTAATTTTAAAATAATTATTTATGTAGATCTTGAAGTTACATAAAGACTTTAACCCTAACCCTTACTCTAATTGTAACCTTAATCCTAGAATTAAGGTTCTAACTATAACCCTAATCATAAGTCTAAACCCTCACCCTCACCATAATCATAATCGTAAACCAAATCCTAACCCTAATGCTAATCTTAACCTTAATCCTAACCTTGATCCTAACCATGAACCAAACCATAGCCCTAACCAAATATAAATCCTTACCCTACACCTAACTATAATTCCAATCCAAACCTTAATAGTAATTCCAACCCTACCCTTAACACTAACGAAAGCCTTATTCCTAACCTGAAACTTGTCATAATTATAATCCAAATCCTAACCCTGACCATAATTCTACCCCCAACCCTAACATAATTCTCACACTAACTATGACCATAAACCCAACCTTAACACTAAAGCCTAACCCAAATCATAATAATAAATCTAAACCAAACCCTAACCCTAATCCTAACTCTAACCCTAACATAACCACATAAGTTTATATAAATTTCTAACACGAACGATAATTCTAATCAATGCTACAATTATGGTTAAGGATATGGTTGGTGTTATAATTGGAGCTAGAGTTTAATTAGGGTTAGGGTTAAATTAGATTTATAATTAGGATTTAATTAGGGTTAGGTATATGGTTCAATTATCGTTACTATAAGGGTTAGGATTAAATTAAGGACCAGTTAAAGCTAGGGTTATGGTTCAATTAGGATTACAATGTAATTAGGGTTATGGCTAGGTTTAGGGTTAGGATTTGGATTAAATTAAGGCTTAGTTAGGGTTACAATGCAATTAAGGTTTAATTAGGTTGAAGGTTAGGGTTCAAATAGTGTTAAAACTCAATTAAGGTTCAATAAAGGTTACGGTTAAGGTTCAATTAGGGTTACAACAAAGATTCAATTAGGGTTAGGTTTCAATTAGGATAAGGGTTTGTTTGAGGCTTAGGGTTAGGGTTCAATTATAGTTACTATTCAATTAAGATTTATGGTTAGGGTTATGATCCAACTACAATTACAATTTAATTATGGCTATGATTCAATTAGGGTTATAGTTCAATTAGGATTACAATTAGGGTTTCATTGGGGTCAAGTATAAGGTTCAATTATTGATACTATTAGGGTCAACATTAGGGTTAAGGTTGAATTACAATTAGGATTAAATTAGGTTTACCATGTAATTAGGGTTTAATTAAGGTTCAATTAGGGTTACAACAAGGATTTAATTAGGGTTATGGTTATGGTTATATTTAAGATTAGGGTTCAAATAGGTTTATCACTCAATTAGGGTTTAATAAAATGTTAGGATTAAAATTCAATTAGGCATAGGGTTTGATTAGGGTTACAATTATAAATCAAGTATGATTAGTGTTAGGTCAATTAGGATTAGGGTTATAGTTCAATTAGTGATAAGGTTCATTTATGGTTAGGATTATAATTTAATTATGGTTAAATAATGGTTTAATTATGAGTTACCATGTAATTAGGGTTGAATTAAGGTTGAGTTAGGGTTATGGTTCAAAAAATGGTTATTGTTTAATTAAAGTTTAATTATGGTAAGGGTTAGGGTTCAACTAGGGTTGCAACTCAAACAAGGTTAGGGTTATTGTTAGAGTTAGGATTTAATTAGGCTTATAATTACGATAACCTTCTAAAATAAATCTTAGGGTGAAGGCTAGGACTATAATTAGTGTTAGATTTATGGCTTAATTAGGGTTAATTTATTTAGGGTTACCATGTAATTACAATTATGATTTAATAAAGTTTTAACTATGGTTATGGTTAGGGTTAAATTAGGGTTAGATTTTAATTAGGATTAGGGTTAGAGTCCAATTATGGTTAGTGTTTAATTAGTGTTAGGATTAGGGTGAGACTTCATTTAGGGTTAAGTTTGGTTTAGGGTTTAATAAGGGTTAATTTTATGGTTAGGGTTCAATCAAGGTTCAATCAAGGTTAGGGTACAATTAGGTTTATGATTTAATTAGGGTTAGGGTACATTAGAGTTAGGATTTAACCCTAACCATAATCTTAACACTAAACCTAACCATAACCATAACACTAAACATAACTATTTCTCTAATTATAACCCCAACCCTAACCCTAACCCTAAACCTAACCCTAAACATAGCCCTAAGTGAATAATATCCCCATAATCTTGACCGTTAACCTAACCATAATTTTATATTTAACTATAACCCTAACCTTACCCTAAACCTATTGGAGAAACAAGAATAGACAACTGAAAGGTGGAGTGAATTAGTTGTTACAAAATTTAAACTTTATCTTACTTTATCAACCTTTAATCTCATATCTAATAATTAACAGTGCAAGCATGAATCAAAAACACATCAAAAACACACAACACCAAGATTTTTTCATGGAAACCCTATTAGGGGAAAAGCCGCGGTTGAGCTTTATCCACAATTTATACCTTGTTAAAAGTATAAAGAAAAATTAATAAGGAATGCACATGCATTCAAACACACTGCCTAAAGCTCACTACTTAGAATGGAAGGCTCGTTGCCTTACATAAAATAATCAGATTAAATCCATATGATGAGGTTGAACTGAGAAATTAGCTTCTACAAAAGCTCGATGACAGTTCTAGTTAGGCACAAAAACACTTCTTCACACTTCACTCAATCTTCTTCACACTCTGCTCTGTAATCAAATGATATGATCTTTATTCACACATTTCACATACACTCTTCACACACATTCACTGAGCATGCTTCAAAATGAGGAAACAATCGCTCTTATATATCCACTACATGGAATTACATCTCCCTTAGTTCTGATTGCTATTCTCCCCCTTTCTTCTACAAGGGTTTTCACATTAATCTTCTCCCTCTTTGGCATCAATGATAAAGGTACAAAAGCTTTGAACTACATATCTTAATCATCTGACTACTCCCCCTAAGTAGTAGCCACCACAAAATCAATCTAAAACAAGATATGACTATGAGTGCATGGATTGATGCAAAGACTTGCATCTTAGTTCAAATCAAGAGGGGATATCACCCCTAACATGCCTCTGAGACCCTCAAAAGTATTTTTAGGCAATGGTTTAGTGAAGATATCTGCAATTTGTTCCTTAGTGGGCACATACACCAATCTGACTTCTTTATCACTTACTTTGTCTCTCAAAAAGTGATACTTCATAGATATATGTTTTGTCTTTGAATGTAACGTCGGATTCTTGGAAATGTTTATGGCACTTGAGTTATCACAAAATATATAAATAGGCTCATTATACTCAATTCTAATATCTCTCAGCATCTGCTTCATCCATATTACTTGAGTGCAATTATTTGCAGTAGAAACATATTTTGGTTTAGTAGTAGATAAGGAAATGAAATTCTTCTTTTTACTTAGCAAAGACACCAACTTCTTCCCCAAGAAGAATGCACCACCACTTGTACTTTTCCTACCATCCACATCTCCTACCCAATCTGCATCTATAAAGGCAGTCAAAGTAAGATAATCATTTTTAGGATACCAAAGACCAAAATCAACTGTCCCTTTCAAGTATTCTCTTTATTACAGTCACATGTGATTCCTTTGGATTGGCTTAATATCTAGCAACCATACATACAACATTCATAATGTATAGTCTGGTTTGAGTCAAATAGAAAAATCCACCAATCATTGACCTATACCTTGTTTGATTAGCTTTAGGAGAATCATCATTTTGTGCCAACTTGCATTCGGTTATCATGGGTGTACCTACAGGTTTTGAGTCTTCCATTCGAAACATTTTTAGTAACTCTCTTATATATTTGGACTAAAATATAAAGATTCCATCATCTAACTAAGTAATTTGTAGTCCTAAAAATAATTTCAGCTCTCCAATCATTGACATCTACAAAATCACTTTTCATTTCATCATCAACCTAGAAAATAATATCATCAAGAAATACTTCAATAATCAACTCTTTATCCTAATCCATCTTGAAATACAGATTGTTGTTAGCAGTACCTCTATTGAATCCAAGATTTAACTAGTGTTTATCCAATCTAGCATACCAGGCTCTAGGGGATTGTTTGAGTCCATATAGTTCTTTCTTCAATCGACAAACCATGTCATTTTAATTAGTCAATTGAAATCCATCTGGTTTCTCAGCATAAACTTCTTCTAATTCACCATTCAAAAATATTGATTTCACATCCATCTGATAGACTTTTTAATTCTTGAAAGTAGCATACGCAAGAAATAATCTTACAACTTCAATTCTAGCAACAGGTGAAAATTTTTCTTCAAAATCAACACCTTCCATCTATGAGTATCCTTTACATACCAATCTAGCTTTATTTTTTACCACTTCACCTTATTCATTCAACTTATTCTAAAAAACCCATTTGGTTCCAATTATAGTTTTATTCTGAGGTCTAGGAACAAGAATCCATGTATCATTTTTCTCTATTTGCATCAGTTCTTCCTTCATTGCTTCCATCCAATATTCATCTTTACATGCTTCATTGACATTGTTAGGCTCAGTTTTGGAAATCAAACAATATTCTTCTGCAATTCTTCTTCTAGTCTGCACACCTTTGTTCTTATCTCCTATAATTTGATTTTTAGAGTGATTTAGCTTTACATACCTTGGGACTTTGGGATTCTCTCTAAATTTTGGTTTTTTTTTTCTCTCTTTTGTACTTCCACTAGCTTCTCCTTCATGATTCTCTTGATTCACCGAAATAATTCGAACTTGATTTTGTGTCTGAGTAATCTTTCCATTATCTTACTATCATGTTGGTCAGTTGAGTCATATCCATAGTATCTGGATGATCTATCAGTATCCTCATCCACTCTGAAATTTTCACTTTGAACCATTTTCTCCAATGTTTTGGGTATGTGCAGGATCATCATGGGCCAAAAAGTAGCGATATGTAAGTCATATGATGACCCATGTGGCTGATGACTTTTTTTTTACCCAAAATTGATGAAACGAAAATAGTTTTTAAAGGAGATTCTCAGCTTTCCACCAATATAAACTATGCTTTACTTTGAATTTAATAAATTATTATTATTCATTTTCTATTTGAATTATGACTAAAGTCTTGATTGATAGGTTGATTGAAAAATATCTATAACTTTCAAACAATATCAAATTTTTTGAATCCAAAACATGGATCAAATTCTATGCTTTTCATATTATATGATTAAAAAAAAATGAATTTCATGAATTTTTGACCAAGTTAAGGTGGTTAGACAAATGCGTTTTTATATTTTTTAAAATTTGTAATAAAAAATTCATAATTAATTATTTACTTGGAAAAAAATTACAAAAAAATATGCTTCACATCGGGACATGAGTCCTCTACTTATATCTAAAATATTATCATTTTATTGTGGTAAGGTTGGTCAGACAGACACCTACGTCTTATTTTTACCTTGAAATTTAAGTACTACTGCATTGAAATTTCAAATTTTGACCAAATAGATTTTTTTAAAAAAATAAAGGTCTAGTAGTTTAGAAACTACATTCAATTTGCTACAGATTCTATTTTTACATGTTTTTGAAATAATATAGATAACTTATTCAAATTTTTATGTTAAGTTACCTAACTCCGATTTTCTGAATTTTCATCACCACTTAAGGACCTGTTTTTTCCATGATGATCCTGCACATACCCTTCTATTGTAGCACTGGTAGGATTTTCTCTTAGTAGAGTAACCCAAAAAGATTCCTTCATCACTTCTAGCATCAAACTTTCCAATATTTTCATCTCTCTTGATATAACATCTTCTTCCAAATATTTTGAAATATTTAATAGTAGGCTTATAACCAAACCACAACTCAAAAGGAGTCTTACCAGAGTTACCATTAACATATACCTGGTTGATAGTATATACAAAAATTATTACAACTTCTCTCCAATAGATATGAAGAACATTACCTTCCAGCATCATAGTTCTAGCAACATCTAGAATTGTTTTGTTTCTTTCTCTAAACAACTTTGTTATGTTGAGGAGTCTAGGGAGAAGATAACTATCTTTTGATTCCATGCTCTTCACAAAATGAATTGAACTCCAAGGAAGTGAATTCACCACCTCCTTCTAATCTTAAGAATTTAACCTTCAAACCTGTCTCATTTTCTACCATAGCTTTGAAACATTTGAACTTTTCTAGTGCTTCATGTTTTTCTCTCAAGAAAGCAACCCATATAATCCTAGAGTAATCATCAATAGGAAACATAAATTACCTTTCTCCTTGTAGAATTCTTATTCTAGATGGACCACATAGATCAGTATGTACCAGATCTACTACTCCATTAGAATGATGTTGTTTTCTCTGAAAAGAAATTCTCATCTACTTTCCCATCTGACATTCCTTGCATATAGTTTTAGTAGGCTTCACTAACTTAGGTAGATATTTGATTGCTTGTGTGGAGCTTACTTTGAAAATTTTATCAAAATTCACATGACATAGCCTCCTATTCCATAACCAACTTACATCAACTTGAGCAATTAAACAACTTTCACTAGTAGCACTTAAGTGAAAAATATTACCTCTTTTCTATGTACTTGAAGCAATTATATTTCCAAAACTTCCTACTATCCTGCACTTACCATCTTTGAACTGAATATTTTATCCCTTGTCTACCATCTATCCAACACTCAAAAAATTATGCTTCAATCCTTCAACATATAGGACATCATCAGTATTATATTTACCACCAAGAGAAATAGTGCCTCTACCACAAATCACACCAACATTGTTATCTCAAAATCTTACAATACCACCATCATATTTTTCCATGTTTATGAACTTTCTTTTGTCACCATTTATATGATGTGATAATACGCTCTCAATCATTTACTCATCATTTTCATCAATTCTAGCTACAAGAGCTTTCTCAATAATATGATTGTTAGCAGATTCAGTGGACACCAAACCATTTTCCTTGATAGAAATGAATACCCATCCATATTCATTTCTAATTTCTTTATTAGATTCATCATCAGTAACACCTTCTTCAACATAACAACATTTCTTTTGAAATCTAGACTTGTCAAGTTTTTACTTAGAAACTCTTTTAGGAGACCTTGATGCAAAATGACCTATCTTACTACAAGAGAAACATTTAATAGGAAAATGTCCTTTATACTTACCTTGTCCTTTGGCTTCTCTTTTCACAATTAATGCTTCCAGCTCTTCTAGCTCTCTTTCTTCATCTTCATATTTGAATGTCTTTCTAGAACTTTCTCCTGGATCATATCTCTGTTGGCTTTTTCTTAATACAATAGCTTTAAATGCAGATTCTATTTTAGGAGTAGACTCACCAAATTCACTCTACTCAAAAGCAACAAGTTTACCAATCAGCATGTCTCTCATCACATTTGTTACTGTCCAGAGTTCTTCAATAGCATAATTTTTCATTTTGTAAGAAGTAGGCACTGATCTAAGCACTTTAGCCACAATCTCATATTTTTCCATAATTCCATCGACACATCTAATACCCATCACTACTTAATTTACCTTTTGCATAAAAGCAACAATTTTTTCATCTTCACTCATCTTCAACTTTTCCCATTTGCCTTTCAGAATTTGTAGCATAGCAACTTTCACTCGAGCATCTTCTTCATAGAATTTTTTATAGCTTCTTCCAAATCTCATGTGCTATTTTTAGACTTATCACATTTTTCATCTTTGAATTTGTCAAAGCACTTAGTAATGCTTCTATAGCCTTGATATTAGTTTGAGATTCTTTGATCTCATCAGGAGTAGTGGTACCATTCTGAGGAATATTATATCTGTTCTTTGTAATCTTCCAAAAAGCTTCACTATTATGCCTATAGCACACACACCCCATTTGGAATGGGGATCCTCTCTTTCTTTTTTCCTTGTCGGGTCATTTTGTGTGCCCCTTGTTTTGGTGTCCTAGTTGGTCAACGCGCTCTTCAAAGTCTCATTTTGGGCTGACCATATTTTTCCCCTAAAATAAAAAATTCTTGTCCTGGGTTTTTCGGGCTTCACCCTTCGGGCTTCACTCTTCCCTCTTTCTTCTTTCACCTTTCACCCTTCACCTCCCCCCTTCCTGCTTCCCTCCTTTTTGGGCTTCCTCATTAGGTTTTTTTCCTTTTAGGTTTCCCTTTTCAGGTTTCCCTTTTCAGGCTTCCCTCTTGCAGGTTTCCCTTCGCCTATTGCCCCGAAGTCCTTTGGGCCTCATCCATGCTTGCTTGGTTTGCTTTTTCCTTCATTTTGGACTTTTGGGATAATTTTCCTATGGATTTGGGATGTTTTTGAGGTGCCTAAGTGAATTTCCAAGGTTTCGTTAAATTTCAGGAAGTTACAAAATTTTCATTTTGGAACTTTGTCCCTCCATGGCTGTTCTAGGAACTTTGTCCATCCTTGGTTGTTTCGAAGCCCAGCCCCTCTGTGGCCGTTTTCGGAACTTCGTCCCTCCTTTTCCATTTTGGAATTTCATCTGCCTTAGGCATTCCGATTTCCAGAGCCCGGCCCCTCCATGGCCATTTCTATAAGTCCATCCCTCCTTTTTCATTTTGGACTTTCGTTCGCCTTAGGCATTCTGGCTTCCAGAGCCTGGCCCCTCCGTGGCTGTTTCCGGAAGTCCATCCCTCCTTTTCCATTTTTAACTTCCATCTACCTTGGGCATTCTAAATTTTGGAGCCTGACCCCTCCATGGTTGTTTCTAGAAGTCCATCCGTCTTTTGTCATTTTGGACTTTCGTCCGCCTTAGGAATTTTGGCTTCCGGAGCCTCGCCCCTCCGTGACCGTTTCCAGAAGTCCATCCCTCCTTTGTTGTTTTGGACTTCCGTCCACCTTAGGAATTCCGGCTTCTAGATCTCGACCCCTCCATGGCCATTTTTGGAAGTCTATCCCTCCTTTACCATTTTGGATTTCCATCTACCGTAGGCATTCCGTCTTCTGAAGCCCGACCCCTCTGTGGCCATTTATGGAATTTTGTCCCTCTTTTTCCATTTCAGAATTCCATCTACCTTAGGCATTCTGGCTTCTAGAGCCCGACCCCTCCATGGCCGTTTCTAGAAGTTCATCCCTCTTTTTCCATTTTGGACTTTTGTCCGCCTGAGGAATTCCAGCTTCTAGAGCCTAGCCCCTTCGTGGTCATTTCCAGAAGTTTGTCCCTCTTTTGTCGTTTTGGACTTCCATCTACCTTAGGAATTCCGTCTTTCAGAGCTTGGGCCCTCCATGGCCATTTCTGGAAGTCTATCCCTCTTTTGTCATTTTAGACTTCCGTCCACCTTAGGCATTCCGGCTTGTGGAGCCCAACCCCTCCATGGTCATTTCCGAGACTTTCCTCTTGGAATGCTTTCCCTCTGCCGCCATCCAGGAACTTTGCTTCCAGATTGTTGTCTTTCTAGCCATCGTCCACTGTATGTCATCCTTCTAGCCTCTGAGGTCCCAAACCCCAGAGCATCACCCCTAGAATTACATTTCACCATGGTTGTTCCAAACAACAAACTTCAGACATCCTTCCCTCCTCTTGACTTTGATTACCTAAAAGATGACTTGAATGCCTTTGAATCTGGAAACAAGCTTAGACCCACATATTCAAATTGGATCCTCTCCTACATTAACTTTTAAAATTCCAAATTTGAAGCCAGGAGAAACCATTTGGGTTGCCTTGCCCTGTTCGCCCTTTCAAAACAACATTTTGGCCAGGGAAGTCTGGCCTCTCGAGCTTGGATCATCGAAACTCCCTCCAGTAAACTGCTAATGAAATTTAGATTGAATATTGTGATCTTTTGATGATGCATGGATGGATATAACAATTATTTTGCAAAATTTGATTAAAATTTTCCTTGATTTGTGTATGAAAGTGCTTACGACACTTCATGTATGCAGGTTTCAACAAGACTACCGCAGGTCCGTCGAGAGACCCATTGAGAAAGTTGAACAAGGAAAAGCACATAGCTCCTATCACCATTCATTTTATGCCCACCTCTCCTCATGGTGCCCATCAATAGAGCTCACATTAGAGGAAGGCCTATCCCAAGGAAGGGTGATCCCACAATAGTGGTTTACAATTTTTGGCCAAATTGGACACTGAAATTATAATTTTTAACTAAATCTTCACATTCGGGCACCTATAGCGGCTAAACTATGGTGAATTTGAAGATGATGCAAAATAAAGTCTCATAAAAATTTTTCTTTAGATTCTAAAAATATTTTTTTCAAAATTTTTGGAATAAGATTGCATTTCTTTTTCCATCCCCCACAAAAACTATTTTTTTTAGAAAATAACATTTTAAAAAAATGACGCTCACCATATACAACATAACTTATTTTGTATGAAGGATAAAAATCTTTTTTTTTCAAATTTACATTTGTAACTGTGATATCTAGCAGTTTCATTTGGTCTCATAGTTTTTTATTGAATATTTTTTCCTTAATAGAGTTTCGAAGTCAAACCAATTGCAATTCAGACATAGGCGGACTACATACAACATAACTTTTTCTATATCTATCAAAATTCAATTTTATTTTTTTTAATGGATCAAGGACATCAATACCCAGCACAAACATATTTAAAAAAAAATTATTTTGATAATTTTCTATTTTTCCACATGTGAAAAACAAAGAGCTTGATTTTTTGGTGAAAAACCTATGTTTAATAAAACTAAAACATATTAAAATTATATTCGTGGGATAGCTCATTTTGAGGACTCCAATAATCATTTGAAATAAATTTTAAATGAATTCATTTGATCCCCCAAAAGGTAAATCAAAAGTGATTTTTTATCAGCATTTTGATAGGTGTAAAGGAGACTCATTTATAGGTATGGTTTAAAACTAGAGAGGTTCTATCCAATCGGGTTTGATCTAAGGTGGTCTGATCAAACCCTCTTCAATTGGAATCCTTAAAATGGAAATTTTAAAGGCTTAAATCATTATATTTTCTAAAAATATGTGATTTCAGCAAGAATCGGTTCCTCTCAGAAATTGTAAACCAGCTTTGTGGGATCACCCGGAAGTCAATGACAAAATACAAGGGGGTGGCCTTAAAGATGCATAAGGGGGGTTTTCCTACTTTTCACCAAATGTTGATGATCTTTAAGGGGTTGTCTGCCTGACTCAAGGGCAACCAACCCATTGATGCGAGTCATCGACAAGCTCGTTTGATCCAATGAAGAATGTTGTAAGTCCATCAAGCAAAGGAAAAATTTTAGGTAGTTTTAGATATAGTAAAAGAGAAATCAACTAGAAGACAAAATTCCTACAACACCTGGGCACGAAAAGACAAAATAGGGAAAATATAATAGATTTATTTTAAATTTATGTGTATTGTGGGGTAGGTGAAGTCCTAATATAATTGAATCTAGTCCACATAATGTAATTCAATCCTGGCCATTCATTCGGGCTTTGGAAAATTATAAATAGGGGTCTCCCCCTCATTGGTAAGGGTTGGAGAGCTAGTGTAAAAGGCATTATGGAGCAATAGAAAGCAACATTGCATGATTTATGGGTGTTTACTTTTGATTTTTCTCATTATGTGTGTATGGTTCTACTTCCCTATTAGTTTAGTTGTTAGTTTCTTTAATGGAAGTGATGATGTGTTTGTTGTTACAATATTTGATGAATTTCTATCCCATACTTTTGGCACTTGTTGATGATAATTTGTTGTGCAAAGTTAGCTTGGGCTTCCATATTTCATTTCCACAACTTAGTTCAATTGCATGTTCATGATGTGCATGTGGAAGCTGAAAATCAGCAGTCCTTAGAAGATTACAGTAGTTTTGTGTAACTATAGGTTTCTCTTGGCCAAGAAAAACCCAGTTTAGGGAGTTTTTCTACTATAACAGCCTCCATGATCACCGTTCATCTGTAGTTTTAGATCCAAGAACCTTCTCTCTTCCCTGCCCTTTTTTCCTTTTTTTTTAATAAGTAACCTTAAGAAACGTCCATTGCACATTATAAAGTTAAATCTGATATTGAAATGGAGTTCTAGACTACTCTTTGAACCTATAGCAAATGCTCAGCAACTCTCCCATCTTAAGAACTCCATTTGCATATCCAACTTCCCCACCTTGTGATTCCAGAAAATCACATAAATCAACTGAGATATTCCAAACACTGTCAACACTTGACATTAGAGACCTTGGGATAGTGTTTTGCAATCTGATTGTGGAAGATTGTCTTTCAAGAGAGGTGATACTCCTATGCATTACCTGTGTTGAGAAGTTCATAAAAACACATCAACATTCACCAATGCACTTCAAATGACACTAAATTTTGACCTTCCACAAAGAGTAATTTATACCATCGAACCTAGGACTTTCCTTCTTGTATGATGCCATATCAGATCAACTCAAGATATTAAACTTCTTCAGAGGAACCTGATCTGATAGGAATTGTTGGAAAAACAAGAATAGATAACTAAGAGGGGGGGATGAATTAGTTGTTACAAAATTTAAACTTTATCTTAAAATTTATGAACATTTAATCTTAGATCTAATAATTAACAGTGAAAGCATGAATCAACAGTACATCAAAAACACACAACAATAAGATTTTTGTGTGGAAACCCTATTAGGGGAAAAACCATAATGGAGGTTAATCCACAATTTATACCCTATTAAAACTATAAAGAAAAATTAATAAGGAATGCATATGCATTTAGGAACACTACCTAGAGCTCACTGTTCAGAAGGGAAGGCTCACTTCCTTACATAAAATAATTAGATTAAATCCATCTGATGAGGTTGAACTCATAAATTAGCTTCTACAAAAGCCTGATGATAGTTTTGGTTAGGAACATAAACACTTCTTCACACTTCGCTCAATCTTCTTCACACTCTACTCCGTAATCAAATGATCTGATCTTTATTTGCACATTCATCGAGCATGCTTCAAAATGAGGAAACAATCTGGCTTATATATTCGCTACATGGAATTACATCAACAACTCTGTCGGCCAAAGATAAAAGAATAAATGAATTAAAAATTATCAGCCCAATTCAAGAGAAATACTCAATGCATAACAACCTAAGTCATTCACAACATAATGAAGACCTAAAACAACATCCCCAAACACTCCAAACATTAAAATATTAATCTACAAGGATCCACAACACACTCCCACCATCATGTTGGCCAAGAACATGAAAACTCGAACCTGCAAAGGAAAAATATTTGATCATGAGAACACCGATCAATGA
Source organism: Sequoiadendron giganteum (assembly GCA_007115665.2). Classification (NCBI taxonomy): domain Eukaryota; kingdom Viridiplantae; phylum Streptophyta; class Pinopsida; order Cupressales; family Cupressaceae; genus Sequoiadendron; species Sequoiadendron giganteum. Next base: position 139,636,388 of record CM021106.1, read on the forward strand.
GGATATACAAAAATGATAGAGTACAATCTAGAATGATCACTTAACATCATAGTAGCATACACAACAACTTAATTTACCTGAATTTCATTCTCTTGTTCTATAAATACCTGCTACAGTAACAAAATAACTATAGGAACTCAAAAACTCATAACTTGCTCCAACCTTGATGTGCACTTCTAAAACTTCTAGAGAACATAATAGATAGGCTTAGGAACAAACCCTTTAATGCACAACTTCTGATTAACAACTTACAGATCTTTCCACCATTCTGATCATCATAGCTTCACATACTACCTACAACATATTTATTATAATTTTCTCAATATCCTCAACATATACAACCTTCATAATCATTAATGCTAATATTTTTGACATCAATGACAACCACATATCAGCAAAAAAACCACAACATCAAAGAAAACTTGACCCTAACTATCTCTAACCCTAACCCTAACCCTAACCCTAACCCTAACCCTAACCCTAACTCTAACCCTAACCCTAACCCTAATGCTAATCCTAATAATAATGCTAACCCTAACCCTAATCCCATACTAACATTAACCCCCACCTTAACCCTAACCCTACCCTTGATCCCAATTTTATCTCTAATCCTAACCCTAACCCTAATTGTGATAACCCAAACCGAAATTATAATTTTATCTCTAATCATAATCATAACCCTAACCCTAGCCTTAACCCTAATCTTAATACAACCACTTACCCAACCCTAATCCTAATTTTATCTCTAACCCTAACCCTAACCCTACCCCTAATTTTAACCCCAACCCTAATCTCTAACCCTAACTCTAACCTTAATCATAACTCTCACCCTATTTCTAAACCTAACCCTTTTTCATAATGTTAACCCCAAACCTAACCCTAACTCTCATTTGTAACCCTAAAACTAATTCTAACACTAATCTAGGTAATAATAATGCTAGCCCTAACCCTAATCTCTAACCCTAACCCTAACCTTAAACCAACCCTTGGTCCTAATGTTATCTCTAATCCTATCCCTAGCCCTAATTGTGATGATAACCCCAACCCAAATTCTAATTCTACCTTTAATTGTAATCATAACCCTAACCCTAACCATAGCCCTAATCTTACTACTAATTCTAAACCAACCATAATACTGTTTTTATGTATAACCCTAACCCTATCCCTTATGTTAGCCCCAATTATAATCTCAAACCCTAACCCTAACTGTATTCCTAACCCTAAATGTGACTCTAACCCCACTCATAATGTTAACTAGACAAATCCTAACCCTAATGCTAACCCTAACCCTAATTCTAATAATTTTGTCTTCCATGTTGCGCTACAAATGCTACTAGAATATATATATAATTATTCATTAATAATATATAACACCGAGAGATATCCTTATTGAGGTGTCTATTTCACTTTTATGTATAAAAATTAATATAGACACCGAGAGATATCCTTATCGATGTGTCTATTGCACTTATATGTATAAAAAATAATATAGACACCTCGAGAAGGATATCTCTAACCCTAACCTTAACCCTATTGTATCTCTAACCCTAACCCTAACTTGAGCATTAATGTAAACCCTAAACATAATCCTAACCATAGAACAAAATTCTAACCCTAACCATAAACCTAATTCTAACACTTACCTTAACACTAAACCCTAATTGTAACTATAACCCTAACCATAATCCTAAACCCTAATCGTAACCATAATCATGAACCTAAATGCTAAACCCTAATCCTAAATGGTTAACCCTAAATCTAATGCTAACCTTGACCATGATATAAACTTTAACCCTAATAATAACCCTAATTATATTAATTTATTCAATGTATAACACTAAACCCTAACGCTAATTATAACCCTAATCATAAGTCTTAACCCTAACACTCACCATAATCATAATTGTAAACCAGACCCTAACCCTAATGCTTATCTTAACCTTAATCCTAACCTTGACCCTAACCCTAACCCAAACCATAGCCATGACCAAATATAAATCCTTACCCTGCCCCTAATTATAATTCCAATCCAAACCTTAATAGTAATTCCAACCCTATCCTTAACACTAACCAATGCCTTATTCCTAACCTGAAACCTATTATAATTATAATCCAAACCGTAACCCTAACCATAATTCTACCCCTAACCCTAACATAATTCTCACACTAACTATGACCATAAACCCAACCTTAACACTAAACCCTAACCCTAATCATAATAATAAATCTAAACCAAACCCTAACCATGATATAAACTTTAATCCTAAATGCTAACTCTAATCATAACCCTAAATATATTAATTTATTCAATGTTTTATGCACGTTGTGGGCACTACTAGAAACTATATAACCTATATATAAAATATGCTAAGATGTCTCGAGGTGTTTAATTTTTTCATCATTCAAATTTAATAAAAATAAAAGTTGAAAAAATTCAACGCCTTGATACATCTCGACATATTTTATATATAGGTTATACATTTGCTAGTTTATGATTATAAAGAAAACATAAGAAATAAAAAGTATGGTGATTGCTGAAATCAAATAATAGAATGTACTAATCCAAAAATAATATCTCAATCCAACTTAACTTTTTTCTATTACGATAATAATACATACAAGAAAAAAATATTATTATTTTTAAATAAAAGAGTAGAACACACCAAATCCACAAATAATGTCTTAATCCAACTTAAATTTTCTCATTATGATGATTATACCAACAATATAAGTAAAAAATATTATGATGATACTTGAAATAAAAGAATAAAAAATACTAAATCCACAAATAATATCTTAATCCAACGTAACTTCTCTCAATTATGATGATTTTATCAATAACATAAAAAAATAAAGATTACAATGATTTATAAAATGAAAAATAAAATGCACTCAATCTACAAATAATTTATTAATCCATCTTAGCTTTCATCAATTCTGGTGATTATACAAACAACATAAAAAATAAAAAACTACGATATTTCCTAAAATAAAACAAGAGCTCTAAAGCAACTGGAGTCCTTGCAAAAGGGAAAAAAATTGCTTTTGGATATTTGCAACTGAGTGAGAAACTAGCATCAATTTAGAGCTTAGTTTGAGAGGGTTGGACAAAGAATCATCTCATAACTAAAATTGAGTGAGACTTGGACTAGACTCATTTACCCAAGTCAAATAGTGTCTAATTAATAAGTGAAAATGAGTGAGGCATGGAAATACAACTAGACTCATTTATCCAAGGAAAACATGTGCCCATAGACTTAGTTAAAATATCAACCATCAAATAAATCAACACAACGCTAACATATTTTAGTAATAGAGTCACTAACTATAAATCATCTTATAAAATTTATAATGTTGAGTCAAGTTTATAATATGTATATATATGTACGTATATATATATATGTGTGTATATATACACCCATACATATATGTATATAGTATGGATGTATACATATATATATAGGTAATGGTATACACATATGTATAGATGTATATATGCATACATATGTGTGTACATACATATACATATATACATACATATATTGAAAATAGTAAAGAAGAAACATTGCTAGATTTCAAAAAAATAGGTTACAACATACACATCGCATGAGAGATGGTTGGGAATATTAGTGGCAATACAAAATATCATTAATATTTGAATCAAAATTTGAATGCAAAACCAAGGAGCAATAAAAGGCACATTGGTGCAGGGCACCTTGTGGATTTCATGCCTCCATGAGGCAATTTCATAATGTTTGAATCTTGGTCATGTTCGGACCATTTTAAATTCATTTGATTCATTACTAGGTTGTTAGGTGGTTTGGGGATCAAGTTGTCGAATATTGTCAAATCTATCAAAAGTTGTGAAATTGCAAAGTGCAAGAAATGGAATATGAAAAGTCATTTTGTAAAGGGAAGTTAATGGGTCCTTGAAACTCATGGGAAAGTTAAAATAAATATTGTAACATGCTTAAAATATATTTTTGAAGGCGAGGGCATCATGGATCATTTTTTAATTTGAAGAACATTCAATAAAAATACTACTTTTCTTCAGATTTAACATTTTCTTGTTGTTCTCAGGTGTGGTACTAGTCCGTATAGTGCTTTCAAGAATTATCTTTGATTTTTTTTGATAAATATTTTATTTAGCTTTCAAATGAACCTAGTTTGAGAAAATTTCATTGAGTTTAAAGCTTTTTAGAGCCACTTTTCTGAGGGTAGTCTAGAAACCCCGATTTTAAGGGTTTGAGAGTCAAATAATGGCATAAGTAACAATTCCACCAATGGAAAACTTTTTAAGTTGGTGGAATGGGTTAGGTTAGGTTTTTTCAAGTTGGAAATGTTTGCAAGAGTAGTGGAAGGAAAATTGAGTGAGTTTGGTGTTTCCTTAGTTGAAAACCCTCATTGTTTTGAGAAAAATTGATGCCTAAGGGTTAGTGTTCAAGGAAAGATCATTGGTGAAGAGTGGGAAACGGTTTAGAAAGTTTTTTTAGACCATTCTTGATGTGTTTGAGGCATTGGTAAATTGAATTGAGTTTTGGAGTTCAAAGATTCAATAACCCCCTATTCAAGCTAGCCTAATTAGGCCTTCATCCTAGCATAGCAACATAGATTTGAGTGGAACTTTCCAAAGTGACCATAGTTGGTTTACTGATATGTTTAAAAGGGATTTAATGTGTATTAGAATCTATGTTTATTTTTGGGAAACTCTACCTTCTTGAAAAATTAAGACTAGTTTTTTCCTTTAGGAATGCTACAAGCAATTAGGTCTCTTGGTGTGAGCGATGGAGTAATTGAAGAAATAGTGTTCTAAGAGAGTTTTATTGCCTTGATCCTATCAAACCCATGATTTTCAAGGTGTGGTAAAGGTTAAATGAGAGTTTGGTGTCTTGAAACCACTTTTAGTGCATTTGTAGGCCTTGTAATCAAGTTGTATTGAAGAAGAGTTTGTGATTGTTTGGTTGAGTAGTCAAGATCTTTGTTTTGTATCTTTGGAAAAATTTTGAAGGCTTCCCTACTTTGAATCACACATAGACTAATTTACCATGGTGGTAGTAATAGTATTCTCTTTATCATTTTTTCCATAAGATGGTTGTAGGTGGTAGAGTCACAATATAGAAGAATGACAATTTGGTTAATATTGTAGACTTTTTTAGTAAGACAATGATCAAATAAAGGTTTTTTTGGTGTAGATCTAGGCTATGCATCTAGCACTTGATTCATAATTTTTAATATTCTCATTTTGTCTTTGCAATGTGAATGTTAAGTGGGAGAATGTTAGGATCAGGTGTGCTATTCATCTTGTAAGTTTTATGTCTTGATTACTCATATTTAAGCATGTAGATGATAAAAAAAATTATGATCTTCATACACCATGAGATGTGGATATTATTTATTCTTTTAAATACTTGGAATACTATGTGGGAAGGTATTGAATAGTTATGTTACATTGAAAATATCAAAACTACTAGTTATAGAACATCCTTACAATTAAATACTTTCATGGAGTGCATAGATTTGAGAAACTATTCATTTTGATTGCTATGACACAATCTATGATATATAAAGACATGTAAAAGGAGTTATTTTCTAATCTAGAATGTTGACCATGACCATGTGGCTTTGGAACTCTAAATCTTCTCACAAAATTTATATTGTTGAGTCAAGTATTATAATATGTATATGTATATATACATATATATAGTTACATATATATATTAGTTATATATGTATATATGTATGTGTATGTATATACACCCATACACATATATAGTAATGGCATACACATATATATAGATGTGTATATAGATACATATCTATACATTTATATATATACATATACATACATACATATACATCTATAGTGCATCTATAGATAATAGATATATACATATATGCACTACATATATCTATATTATCTATGATATAGATGCATATAGTGTAGTGCCTCTCACACTGTTCTTTGTTAGACTGGTAGTTGATCTGCTTAGGATCACACATTATGACACTTTGTTTGATGTTGGACTTAATGCTACGATGATATTTTGATGATGCTTTGGTGATACTTCTATTACCTGAGTTTATGCACATGTTATGAATGTTTTATGGTTTATTTGATTATGTGAACTAAGTCTATCGTGAGCATTATGTGGTTATCTGATCATGGTTATTATGTGATTATCTAGTGATTGTTCTTATCTTGTTTTTTATGCAACTGATTGTTATGATTTTATTTGGTTACTTGTTTGATGTGTTTGGGTGAAAGGGACAATGTCGTATTACTCACTTTTGAGTACCCTGCTATGTTGTGATTTCATTTCATGGTGTGCCTGATTATAGGATTATGTATATGCTCGATTGTTTTGTGTGCTACAAGTTGTAGGTACTAGGCATCGACTCCACCTGAATTGGAAGGTTTGAGTGTGCATTAAATCCAATGGAACAATTGAATAAAGATAACATTTGGTCCCCTACCCTAGCCATCATCCTCAAAGAGGATGAGTATCTATTTTGTTACCTTGTCAACGTTATCAGATGTTTTTGGTCAGTTTGTCTTTCTTTTTTACCCTGGTTAGGGTTTAGGTAATTGGTGTTGATATTTGGTTTGTTTAATTTAAAATTTTTTAATTTAAATTTTTTGATAAATGTTGTTTTGATTAATTGATGTATTAAATAAATTATGGGTGATCCCACAATACTGGTTTACAATTTTTGGGAAAATTGGACATTGAACTGATTTTTTTAACTAAATCTTCACTTTCGAGCTCCTATAGTGGCTAAACCATGAGGAATTTGAAGATGATGCAAACTAGTGATTTCTGATGTTTTGTCTATAGATTCTAAATATATTTATTTCAAAAATTTTGAAATCAAATTGCACTTTTTTTCATCTCCTTCGAAAACTAGTTTTTATCAATAAACAACATTTTTAAGGAGTGATGCTCACCGTATACAACCTCTTTTTTTGTATGAAGGATAAAATTTTATTTTTTTTGAATTTAGATTTGTAACTATGATATATAACTAGTTAATTTGGTTTCATAGTGTTTTATTTAATATTTTTTCCATAATCAAGTTTTGAAGTCAAACCAATCACAATTCAAACATATGCAGAGTGTATACAACATAAAAAAATTTGTATGTATCAAAATTCAAAAAAAAATTAATGGATGAAGGACATCAATACCCAGCCTGGACATGTTTTTCAAAATTTTATTTTGATAATCTACTATTTTTCCACATGTGTAGAACAAAGAGCTTGATTTTCGGTGAAAAACCTACATTCACAAAAAATAAAAAATAAATATAATAATCAAATTAAATTTAATTATAACTATAATTTTTTGGAAGCTTATAATAAGGACTACATACTTACAAAAAATAAATTTTCAATAAACTCATTTGATCCCCCAAAAGGTAAATCAAAAGTGGTTTTTTATCAGCATTTTGATAGGTGTAAAGGAGACTATGTTATAGGTATGGTTTAAAACTAGCGGGGTTATATACAAGGGGGCTTGGTCTAAGGTTGTTTGATAAAACCCTCTTCAATTGGAATCCTTTAAATGAAACTTTTCAAGGCTTAAATCATTATATTTTGTAAAAATATGTTATTTCAGCAAAAATTAGGATCTCCCAGAAAGTGTAAACCACTATTGTGGCAACACCCTTATTAAGTAAAAGTATTTTGATAAATAGATATAAATATATTTATTAATGATTATGGCTTATAATAAATTTAAAAGTGTAATGTAATATTAAATAAAGTAAAATAAAATCGGAATATAATGAAATGTGATAATGGATAAATAGTAAAAATAATATAAAAAGATAGAAATGATTTGTATGGAGCACATGCATAACTTCGAACTCATTTTTGAAAAGAAACTTGATGTTTTATTGGAGATTTTATTGGGATTTTTTTTTTGAAAATCTAATAGCCTTCCATTTTGTAAATAATTATCTTTTCAAGAGATTTTGGAGGAGGATTGATTATTGTTTTCTAGGAAGGGAAGAAAATTTCTTATGCTATAAATTTGTGGGGGAAATTGGGGGGAATTATAGAAAATATTGATTGGGGATTTTGAAGAAGTTATTGTTGCTATAGAAGATTGATCTCAACATCATATTTTCATCTCAACCAGCATTGGATCTAGGTTGGCTTTTTTTTTGTTCTCATTTTGTTTCTCCATTTAATGCAATCAAATTCTTCCTCTTTGATCTGTTGAAAATGAATGCTTGTTTGCACGATGTTGCTTGAAAACATGGTAATCATCTATTTTATTTCCATAGGGAAACCAATAAAATATGCATATGTATATATATATCTCACAATCATTGTGTTCTAGAAAGTTTTAAATTTGTTTTGTGTATACCATACACCCTTTGTATTCCTTAAATCGATACCTCTTGCATTTTGGCACATTCCTCAGCATATATATTTTGTATTAGTCATCCTCTTGCTGCAAAATCTTTTTTTTTTTTAAGTTCGGCTTTATACAAGCCTTTATTGCATTTGCTTGAAAGTTTCTTAAGCCGTTTTTGGCTACCCAATGCAACCCCTATTTTGGAATTTTGCCTTAAGCCTTCCAATTGCATTTGTTTGAAAGTTTTTAAAGCCTTTCTAGGGCTACATTAGCCCAACCCCCTCCACCTGCAGTGCCCTCTCCTTCTTGCATCAACCCTGATTGGCTTGGTGTTTTATTTATTATTGTATGTTAAAATTTTGATAGCAATCTTTTTTTATTACTTCCCAATGGTGAATTAGTTTCCTTCGTATTACTACCCATAATGCTTGGAAATTGATCATATATGTATCTAGGGAAAATGGTTTAAGCATACATGATATCATAATACTAAGACCACAAAGAAAATATCATGAAATAAAATCCCAATACATCAACAAAATTTTGAGAATGAAATGCATAAAGAAAGAAATGGAAATGCAAACCCTCATTATGTGCTTCTCTCACTCCATTTAATTGTACTTCTTATTCCTTCAATAGATTTGATGTGTATCTCTCAAATGTGATCAAATGCACTAAATATTGAAAGCAATTTGACAGAATGATCGAAAGGAAATTGAATATGTGGTCTCCCAAATTGAGAAATAAGTCCTCAATTTATAGATTTTGAAAAGATAATTGAATGGACAAGATTGAATGCAAGGATAAGTTAGAAAGGAAACTTGTATTTAAAAGTCGAGTAAAAAATGAGTTAATTGAAAATAAATAAATAACGTATTTATTTTCATCAAAATATACTTTTTCGAAAGTGGAGGAATGAAAGAGTGAAGGATGACTTAAATTGAGAAAGAGAAGAGTTAATTGAAAATAAATAACGAAACTATTTATTTTCAACTAAAAGCTACCATTTCAAAAGTGGGGAGTGGATTTGGAAAATAAGAGTCATGAGTGGAAAAGGAGAAAGAGTTAAGTCAGAGAAAGCATGAGAGAGATAAGTGGGAATGAAAATTGGAAAGTGGAAGAGAAAAGCGGAAGTGAAGTGAGAGAAAGTGGGAGAGATAAGTGGGAATGAAATCAATGTGAGGATAATTAAAGATTTTATAATTAAATAAAATGAATTATCCTCATCTATCAAAATTAGCAAGTTAGAAGGATAAATGCAATAAATTAATGAATATTATTTATTAATTTATGAGTCCATATTAGGTAATTAAATAAAATGAATTTATTTAATTACAAAGAAGATAAAAGGGAGTAAAAAAATAAATATTATTTATTTATCACACTAGGAAATGTTAATGTTGAAAGGGTTAGTCAATTGAATGAATTAATCAATTGGATTGATGACATGGACATGATTTAAATTGAAGAAAAATGAAATAATTAAAGAATTATTTGATTTGAGAGGAAAGATTAAGTAAGGGATTAATAATTAAATAATTATTTAGTCTAAGAGGAATAGTTAGGAAGAAATAGTGATGAAAATTAATTAAATAATGAAATTTTTTTTATTAATGGTTTAGAAGAACAATAATTAAATAATTAAAAATTATTTAATCAGTTTTAGATGAAAAATTAGTGAAAAGTGTCATTAGAGACCTAGGACAATTTTCAATGTCTACATGATATATATATGTACTATGTTTGGGATTTGATGAGTTTGTTGCATGTTTGGTAATCGATAAACATGCTATGTGTTTTATTTTTTGCTATAAATATTGAGTATGGCAGTCGATGCATTCTCTTAATAGTTGGAATTAATGTTAGTATTTGATGAGTATGTTGTATATCAGAAATTTAATTTATATTTCTTGCATTTGGTAGTTGATAGACATATGTTGGCACTCAATTTTGTAAATATATATCTATATATGTGTGTGTGTGTGGATATGTATTGCCTTATCATGATTGATATATTGAACAATAAACTACACTCTATTTTAATATATATATATATATATATATCACAGAGAAATATAAATATATATATATACATATACATATATATATAAATATAAATATATATACATATAAATATATATATATATACATATTTAAATATATACATAAATATAAATATATATATACATATAAATATATATATATATAAATATAAATATATATATGGGTAAGTGCACCAATTTGTGACATAATTTCGGTGCCAAATTGCAAAAAAAAACTTGTAATAGGTCATATTGCGCTCACCAAATTTGGAGAGTGCCAAATTTGGCATGTGCCAAATGGCTTGAGTTTTGCAATGAGTGAAAAAGTGTGAGTTCTCTTTCTTTTTGCAATGAATTTTGGAATGAATTTTTCTAAACTCTTTTATTTTCGCTTTCTCTTCCAAGGAAACTATATACATGAAATGGACATTTAACTATAATTTTACATTTACATATGGACATTTACTTTCTTATACTTTAAGCTATATTGCATGTATATAGGCAGGATGTTTGAGAGTGGTTTCAGATCTCTACGAATTATAATGCAAATTCTAGTTTTTGGAAGATCTTAAAAATTTTAGACTTAGTCAAATTTTAGTAATCAACAATTCAAATTTTAGTAATGAGGAAGTCAAATTTTAGTAGTCATCAAGTTGTATCAGCTTTCTCTCTCCTTCTCTCCACTCTCTATCTCTCCACTCCCTTTCTCTCTCTCTCCCTTTCTCTCTCTTTCCCCTCTCTCTCTCTCAAACACACCCCTCTATCTCCTCTCTACATCTGCCTCCCCCCCTCCCCTCTCTACTTCTCTCTATCTCTTCTCTCTCTACATCTCCTTCCCTCTCTACTTATCTTTATCTCCCCTCTCTATCTTTACCTACCTCTCCTTCCATAACTTTGTATCTCTTATGTCTCCCTCCCTACCTCTTTCCCTCTCTACTCTATATCTCCCTTCTCCCTCCCTCTACCTACATGTCTCTCTAACTCTTTATCCCTTTCTTCCCCCACTTTCTCTCTAAATCTCTCCTCTCTATCTCATAATTCTCTCCTCCTCCCTCTCACTCTCCCCTCTCTATCTCACCACTCTCTCTCTATCTCTCTCTCTCACACACAAACCTCTATCTCCCTTGCTAACACTCCCTCCCTCCATCCTTCCCTCTCTACTTCTCTCTATCTCTCCTCTCCCTCCCTCTCTCGAGCTCACCCTCCCTCCACTTCTTCTTATCTCTCCTCCCAATCTCTCTCGCTATTGTCCCTCCCTCCCTCCCCCTCTTTCTTTCTCAATCAATATTTTTCTCTATCTCACCATTCTCTCTCTCACTCACACAAACACCTCTATCTCCCTACCTCTCCCTCCCTCCCTCCCCTATCTACTTTTTATCTCTCCTCTCGCTTTCCCTCTCTATGCATACCTCTCCCTCCATCACACTCTCTCTCCATCCCTCTCTATATCAATTATGCCTCCTTCCCTACCTCTTTCCCTCTCTACTCTCTCTCTCCTCTCCCTTCCTCTACTTACCTCTCTCTGTCTCTCCATCCCTCTCTTTCTCTCTCACTCTCTCCTCTCTATATCACCATTATCTCTATCCCTACCTATCACCCCCTCCTCTCTAAATCACCATTCCCTCTCTCCCACTTTCCCTCCTTCCCTCTCACTCCCTCATCTCTAAATCACCATTCTCTCTATCCCACTTTCCCTTGTTCCCTCTCTATGTCTCACTTATCCCTTTCTACCTCTCCCTCCCTCCAACCTCCCTCTCTCTCTTTATCTCTATTTCTGATTCTCTCCTTACCACTCTACTCTCTATCTCACCACTCTTTCCATCTCACTCTCCCGCCTTCCCTCTCTCCCTCCTATCCATCCCTCTCTCCTTCCCTAAAACTCTCTCTCCCTCACTCCTCTTTCTCTCTTACTCTCTATCTCTCTCCCCTTCCCTCTCTAATCTCTTTCTCTCTCTCCCCCTTCTTCTCTCCCCTCATTTTCTCTCCTCACTCTCTCTTCCTCTCACACACACTCACCTCTATCTCCTTTCCTCTCCCACCATCCCTCCACTCTCCACTTCTCTCTATCTATCATCTCTCTCTACATATCCTTCCCTCTATATTTATCTTTATCTCCCCTCTCCCTCCATCACTCTATATCTCAATTGTGTCTCCTCCTTACCTCTCTCTTTCTCTCTCTCTCTCTCTCTCTCTCTCTCTATCACACACACACACACACACACCCCTCTATCTCCTCCCCTCTCTACTTCTCTCTATCTCTCCTCTCTCTACATCTCCTACCCTCTCTACCTATATTTATCTCCCCTATCCCTTTTTTTACCTACCTCTCCCTTCATCACTCTTTATCTCACCTATGTTTCCCTACATACCTATGGCTGAGGGATTAAGGGTAAAGGGTTGATAATTGAGGGTTGAGGGTTGAATGTATAGGGTAGAGGGTAGAGGGTATAGGGTTGATGGATTAGGGTTAAGGGTCCAACATATAGGGTACAAGGTATAGGGGTTGAGTTATTAGGGTTAAGGGTTTAGGATTGAAGGTAGAGGGTTGAAGGATGAGGGTTTAAGGGTTAAGGGTTGAGGGATTAGGGTTGAGGGTATTGGGTTGAGGGTAGAGGGTTTAAGGGTTTAGGATTTAAAGGTTTAGGGTTGAGGGTTTAAGGTATAGGGTTGAGTGTTAAAGGTTTTAAGGGTTAAGGGATTAGGGAAGAGAAGGTGGGGTGTATGGACAGAGAGATGGAG